>CM038679.1:332583808-332950044 GCA_021605205.1 Aegilops longissima
AACCGATCCAAGTACCGAGCGTCGGCACCTCGAGTTCTGCACACGTTCAGCTCGATGGCGTCCCTCGAACTCCGATCCAGCCGAGTGTTGAGGAGAGTTTCGTCGACGACGGCGTGGTGACGATGATGATGTTCCACCGGCGCAGGGCTTCGCTAAGCTCCGCAGCGGTATATTCGAGGTGTAGTTTGGTGGAAGGGGCACCGCACACGGCTGAGGCGATCTCAATGATCAACTTGTGTGTCATGGGGTGCCCTCTGCCTGTGATATAAAGGAGGAAGGGGAGGGGCTGGCGGCCACCAAGGGCTGCGCACGGAGTCCTACTCCCACCGGTAGGATTCCTCCCCCAATCCTAGTCCAACTAGGATTGGCCAAGTGGGAATGGAGAGAGGCCACCCCTTCTCCTAGTCCTAATAGGACTAGGGAAGGGGAAGGTGCGACCAGCACTTGGGCCCCTTTCTCCTTTCCACTAAGGCCCATCAAGGCCCATTGACCCCCGGAGGTTCCGTAACCCGGTACTCGATAAAATTCCCAATTTCACCCGGAGTGATTCGGAGTCAAACATAGGCTTCAATATATCAATCTTTATGTCTCGACCATTTGAGACTCCTCGTCATGTCCGTGATCTCATCCGGACTCGAACAACCTTGGTACATCAATATCATATAAACTCATAATAAGCATCATCATCGAAGCGTTAAGCGTGCGGACCCTACGGGTTCGAGAACTATGTAGACATGACCGAGACACCTCTCGGTCAATAACCAATAGCGGGACCTGGATGCCCATATTGGTTCCTACATATTCTACGAAGATCTTTATCGGTCGACCGCATAACAACATCGTTGTTCCCTTTGTCATCGGTATGTTACTTGCCCGAGATTCGATCGTCGGTATCCAATACCTAGTTCAATCTAGTTCTTGGCAAGTCTCTTTTCTCGTTCCGTAATACATCATCTCACAACTAACACATTTAGTTGCAATGCTTGCAAGGCTTATGTGATGTGCATTACCGAGAGGGCCAGAGATACCTCTCCGACAATCGGAGTGACAAATCCTAATCTCGAAATATGCCAACCCAACATGTACCTTCGGAGACACACATAATGTACCTTTATAATCACCCGATTCACGTTGTGACGTTTGGTAGCACCAAAGTGTTCCTCGGGCAAGCGGGAGTTGCATAATCTCATAGTCATAGGAACATGTATAAGTCATGAAGAAAAGCACTAGCAACAAACTATACGATCAGGTGCTATGCTAATGGAATGGGTCATGTCAATCAGATCATTCAACCAATGATGTGACCCCGTTAATCAAATAACAACTCCTTGTTCATGGTTAGGAAACATAACCATCTTTGATTAACGAGCTAGTCAAGTAGAGGCATACTAGTGACACTCTGTAGGTTTATGTATTCACACATGTATTATGTTTCCGGTTAATACAATTCTAGCATGAATAATAAACATTTATCATGATATAAGGAAATAAATAATAACATTATTATTGCCTCTAGGGCATATTTCCTTCAGAAGCATGATACGGGGATTACCCGGATCAAGAGAAACATTGCCAAGGGTATTGCCGGTAATTTCTCTATAGATGATCGAGGTGTCGTTTTCTTTGGGCACCGCCTGGTGGTCCCCAAGAAGCAACATCTTCGACAACTAATTCTTAAGGAGGCGCATGAATCTCCTCTCACAATTCATCCCGGTAGTACTAAGATGTATCAGGACCTACGCCAGAGGTTCTGGTGGACTAGGATGAAGAGAGAAATTGCTCAATATATTGCTAACTGTGACGTTTGTCGTCGCGTTAAGGCAGAGCATCAAAGGCCTGCTGGCACCCTTCAGCCCTTAGCTATTCCTGAGTGGAAATGGGATAAAGTTGGTATGGATTTCATCACCGCTTTCCCGGGACCAAGAAAGGGAATAATGCTATCTTCGTGATCGTTGATCGTCTTTCCAAAGTGGCTCACTTCCTTCCTGTTCGAGAGTATCACTGCTAGTCAGCTCGCTGACTTATACATTCTCGAATAGTGTCACTCCATGGTGTTCCACTAGAGATCAATTTCAGACCGTGGTAGTCTGTTCACTTCTCATTTACGGGAGAGTTTCCAAACTGCCATGGGAACCCATCTTTCTTGATGCCGCTTTCCACCCTCGGTCAAGTGGTCGGTGGAAAGGGTCAACCAAATTCTCGAAGACATGCTTAGAGCTTGCGTTATCTCATTCGGTATGGATTGGAGAAATGTCTTCCTTCGCCGAGTTTGCTTATAACAATAGCTATCAATCTAGTCTCAAGAAAGCTCCTTTTGAGATTCTCTATGGACGAAGATGTCGAACACCTTTGAACTGGTCAGAAACCGGTGAAAGACAATTCTTTGGACCGGACACGATCCAGGAGGCAGAAGAGCAAGTTCGCATCATTCGTGAGAATTTGAAAACAGCCCAATCTCGTCAAAAGAGCCAATATGACCGTCGTCATAAGGAAGTGGCTTATGAAGTTGGCGACAAGGCTTACCTTGGTTACTCCTCTAAAGGGTACCCATCGTTTTAGTATCAAGGGCAAGTTGGCTCCTCGTTACATTGGCCCCTTTTCGCATTCTCGCTAAGCGAGGAGAGGTTGCCTACCGGTTGGAACTACCCCCACATCTTTCGAGTTCATGATGTCTTCCACGTCTCTCAACTCAAGCGTTGCTTCTCGGATCCTATCCGCGGAGTGGACCACAAACGCTTGATCTCCAGATAACCTCACATACCGAGAGTACCGGTTCGCATTCTTGATCAAGCGAGGCGTGTTACTCGACGTCGAAACATCAAGTTTCTCAAGGTTCGATGGTCTCATCATTCCGAGAGAAAGCTACAGGGAGCGAGAAGATCGTCTTCGATGGAGTACCCGCTTTCTTCCGTCGACCCACGAATCTCGGGGCGAGATTTTTTCAAGTGGGGGCGAGTTGTCACATCCCTAGTGCTGGTATGCTCAAGGCTAGCTAGTCATTGTGCATCATGTTAAATTCCATTTAATTTTGAAATGGGGATTTGTGAAACCCTCAGAACCACTTTTGGAAATGACCTAAATAAAAATTGCTCCAAAAAGGTCCAAGAAAATGCTCATGTGGCCCTCTGAAAATATTGGACAGAGTTAACAATCTAACCAATATTTTTAGGATCTCATAAGTATTTATTTTGGGCATTTGGAATTAATACGGTAAATATTTGCCTTGGATATATATTATTATATATATAAAATATTGTCCAAAAATTGTGCCCTTTGTTGAGGAGCTCTGGAATAATATAGTAAGCTCCTGCAAAAATTGGCATAATTAAATAAATTGGTTTAGTATTTTTATTAAGTCAAACAGATGTCAGAAAATTAGGAAACAGAAATATAAAGGGATACTTACCTGGCGCCTAGCTCCTGCGCTGGCCCAGCACTATGCGGCCTGGCCGGCCCAGCTGGCCAGCCCCGGCCCAGCCCGCCTCCCTCCCCTGTCGTCTTCCTCCCAGCGACAGATGGATGGCGCGTGCCCGCTGCAGCAGCCTCCGCCAGCCACGCCACCTCCCTCCCTACCTGCCTGGCCTCTCCCCTCCTCGTCTGGATGCCCCGGGGACGCCACGCAGCCACCCCGACCTCTCTCGCACTCTTTCCCGTGCTCCTCCTCTCCTCTGTCACCCTCTCTCCCACCGCAACCGAACGCCACCGAGAACGCCGCCGCTCGCCGCCGTGGCCACCGTCTCCCCCACGCCCTCTCTTCGTGTCCACAAGATCCGCGCCGCCGTCCGCTACCTCCCCGTCGAGCCACGTGACGCGGGAAGACCTGGAGCGCCGCCGTCGCCTTCGTCTCCGTCTCCGGTTGCCGGAGATCCCCTCCGCCGCCACGACTGCTCCGGTTCCTCCCCAACCTCGCCGCCCGTTAAATGCATAACCATCATGAGCTCCGCCACCGTTTCCCCCTCTCCGTTCTCGTCCCCGTACGCCGTAGCCGCGTCCCCGCTAGAGCCCGAGCTCCGGCCGCCGCCGCGAGCTCTGCTCCGGTGAGCCCCGGCCCCCCCAGCTCGTCCCGCCTGCTCCACCAGGTGCGCGAGAGCACGGGCTACGCCCCGGTGCTCTCCGACGCCGTTCCCGTGGCCTATAACGTGGACTCCGCCGAGCCCGTGGTCGCCGGCGGCTTAACGCCGGTGGGGTTGACCGTTGACCTCGCCGGGCCGTCGGGTGGGCCCCGTGGGTCAGGTGATTAGCTTAAGGCTAATCACCAACTAACCTACCCTCGACATCGACCGGTGGGCCTAGTGCCCCTAATCTCTAATTAACTAAACTAACCCCCACGTTAACCCAGTGTCACTGACGTGTGGCCCCCACACGTCAGGTTTGACCCTGGTCAGCCCGGTTGACCTGCTGACGCAGGCATGACGTCATGCTGATGCAATATTTCATTTCCGGGAATTAATTTAAATCAGGAAATTCCAGAATATATTCAAAACTTCAAAAATTCATAGAAATTCAACCGTAGCTCAGATTTAAATAATTTATATATGAAAAATTATCAGAAAAATTCAATCTATCCATCTGTACTAGTTTCATGCATGACAAACCAACTTATACATGCTGTATAAGTGAAGCTCTAAAATGGCACTTATAAGAGCTTACTTTGGAATTGCATTTGAACCTTTGGTTCAAATGGACTTCATTCAAATCAAATACCAGTTGCATTAACTCAAACAGCATCACATCTACATGCCATGTTCATGCATCATATTGTTGCATATGATTGTGTATTGATTGCCGACACCGTTCCTTCTCGATAGGTCCTGCTCCGGAGACGTTCCAGAGTACCTGTCTATGAAGCGGTGCCTCCCTTGTTGACTTACCAGGCAAGCAAAACCCCTTGTTCATTCCGATACAATCCTATCTCTCGCTCCTGCTCTCAATTATTGCATTAGGACAACAGCGATTCACCTGCTACTTTGTGCTGCGGTAGTTGAACCCATTCCTCTGCATGACCTGTCATTGCCACAGTAAATAGTTAAAACCCACTAGCATGTGTAGGAGTTGATTGAGCCATGTTGTGTTCCTACCATGCTATGCCTGCTATTGCTTAGAGTTGTGTCAGGTCTGATTCATTGGGAATGAATTGGAGTACAGTTCTATGTTCCGTTGCTGAGAGTGAAGTGTGTGAACACGATTTGGTAAAGGTAGCGGTGAGAGGCCATGTAGGAGTACATGGTGGGTTGTCTCACTGGAACCGTCCTTAAGCACTGAGTTCTATGTATGTTGTCCAATGACTCGATACTACCACACATTGGGTTCCGGTAACTCGACCCCTCTCGACTTATTAATCAACTTGATCTCTGTCCGAGGAGTGCAACTAGTTTACGGTGTTTGTAGGTAGTGCTATTTTTCTACCAAGTGGCACCCGGCGGGTGGGCTTAGGACAGAACTAAACACAGTGGCACGGTGTACCAAGTGGCACCGGATGGTGGGCTTGGGAACCCTGCTCACATCGTTTGGGGCCATGGCGACACCCGGCGGATCTCCTTGCGGATGGAACCCGAATAGGCGATAAGCTTGGACTAGAGTCTTGTGTGGTTAGTCGGTCGTGGCCGACACCCTCGCCCGAGCTTCCGCTTGAAGGTTGCGAGATACATGGCGTGTATATGGCGGTAAGAGGCGAGGCGTGTGTGAAGAAGTACACCCTGCGAGGTTATCATGATCTATTGAATAGCCGTGTCCTCGGTTATGGACTTCTTGGATGCTTACGTGGTACATAGACAACTTGAAGTGGATACTCTAAAATGCTCAAGACAAGTGTGAGTGCTATGGATGGCCTTCTCGTATGGAGCGGGAATGAATCCGTAGTAGTGTATTGATGTGGTGATTAGTGGACTCGTGTCGTTGTCTCACCTCAAGAGTTTCTTGTGGTCGTAGAACAGGATAGCCACAGAGTCAAAGCTGGCTTGCTGCAACTAAACCCCACATTACCTTTTGACACTAATGCATGTATGATAGGATCTGATGTAAGTCTTCTTTGAGTACCTTTGTACTCACGTTGCTTTATTTATGTTTTTGCAGCGGAGACTTCGGTCTTACTAGTAGTTCGCTTGGACTTGACAGTAGCTTGTTACCTCAGCTACGATCTTGTACCCTTGGGAGGGTCTTGTAATAGTCAGGCTTCTCGGCCTTTTTCTTTTGTAGATGTACGTACTCGGACATGTAATGCTTCGCTTGTTGCTTGTATGCTTTCTGAATGATGGGTCATGTGACCCTGTTTGTACTTGTTGCTATGTGGCTCTTGAGCCTTTATCTATATGAGTTTGCGTTATGTTGTGATGCCATGTTGTACAGCACATACTTGCATGTTATCGTCACGTGTAACTTGTATTGCTATGTGTGGGATCCGACAACCTAGTTGTTTATCCTTGGTAGCCTCTCTTATGGGAAATGTAGTCTCGTGCTTACGGCGATAGTAGTCCGCTTCTGCCCGGTTCACGAGTCACTAACCCACACTCTGCTTGGGCGCTTGACTGGCGGCATGTGTTTCACTTCGTTCCTATATCATCCCTTCGGAAATGTCACGCGTGTTATTGGAGTCTGCCTAGCCTGCTACAGCCGGGATACGGAGTCTGTTAGCCCGATGCTACAGCCGAATATATCGTTGATGACCGACATGCTCGATGTGATTCATGTATGCCTGTCCCCATAGGTTAGCGCCGCTTTGGGTTCACGACTAGCCATGTCGGCCGGTTCTTTGTCATATGGATGCTAGCGACTCTATCATATCGTGAGCCAAAAGGCGCAAGCGGTCCGGACCATGGTAAGGCGACACCCGTAGAATACGTGCGTGAGGCGCAAAGTGATATGAAGTGTTACATGCTAGATCGGTGTGACTTAGGATCGGGGTCCCGACAGAAGGACGCCGCCAAGGGGCCTGCAGGGGATGCCGGCAAGGCCACCACTGAGGATTCCGGCAAGGGGCCTACCGGGGAGGCCGGCAGGGCCGCTGCCGAGGAGGAGGAGGTGGATGATGACCAGCCTTCCTCCTCTGCTGCTTCCGGCTCCGGCAAGTACATAAGGGTCAGTGACGACTTGTTTGTCCACCTTCCAGGCGAGACCTCCAGAAGCGCGTCGCCGAGACGCAGGACTGGTTCTGCGAGGCTCGCAACGAGCTGAAAGCCGCCCAGGGTGAGCTGTCCAAGCGTGACGTGGAACTCACCATGAAGCTGGCCAACATCGAGAATGCCCAGGAGACGTTGGCAGGCTTGGCCGCGGCAGCCGCAACCGCTGAGGGAGTCCTGGATTAGGGGGTCCTCGGACAGCCGGACTATATCCTTTTGCCGGACTTTTGGACTATGAAGATACAAGATTGAAGACTTCGTCCCGTGTCTGGATGGGACTCTCCTTGGCGTGGAAGGCAAGCTTGGCAATACGGATATGTAGATCTCCTCCCTTGTAACTGACTACTGTGTAACCCTAGCCCCTCCGGTGTCTATATAAACCGGAGGGTTTAGTCCGTAGGACAACAACAATCATACCATAGGCTAGCTTCTAGGGTTTAGCCTCTACGATCTCGTGGTAGATCAACTCTTGTAATACTCATATCATCAAGGTCAATCAAGCAGGAAGTAGGGTATTACCTCCATCGAGAGGGACCGAACTTGGGTAAACATTGTGTGCCATGTCTCCTGTTACCATCCGCCTTAGACGCACAGTTTGGGACCCCCTACCCGAGATCCGCCGGTTTTGACACCGACCTTGGTGCTTTCATTGAGAGTTCCACTGTGCCATCATCATAAGGAAGGATGGCTCGTCTCGTTCTCAGGGACAACATCACCTGCGGGGGAGCCCTGGATGTAGGCCAAACTCTCCGACTAGGCGGCTTCGTCATGACCGCCCGTTCGGCAGCGCTTGAAGCGATGACTTCTCGGGTCATCGAAAACAGCCTCCACATCGGCTCGGAACTTACCAAGCGGATGTATCCAATGGAGATCTCCTCTTTGAACGAGCTCTTGGATCGCATCGCCGCTTTGGGAGTCGCTACGGACTATGATCGGATTGGGCTTAAACCCGACCAAAGGGAGATTAACTCTCCGCCGGTCACCCATCAGATAGCGGTGGTGGAGGATCAATGCGGTGATTCTTCCTCTATCTTGATGACAAACTATGTTCGGATTCCCGAGCTCTCCGAGCCGGATACCCGTCTACGGGAGGACATCGCCCAAACCCTGAAACGAGAATCGAGCGTGGGCGGACCCACTGGCAACATCACGAACTGAACTTCCAAGATCGAAACTCCTCCGCCCGGGTCTCGAGGCGGGTCAAGGTTCGGACTTAAATCCACCCACCCACCCAGATATAAACAACCTTTCCCACATTAGGCAAGAGCCCCAGGAGACAGTACATCACTATTGGGCCAAATTCCTCCTTGTAATGAATAAGGTCAAGGACTGTCGCAAGGAAGACGCAATTTCATTCTTTTGCAATAATTGCACAGACAAGGGAATCCTTAACGCCATAAGTCGCCGTGACATAGAACACTTAGCTGACTTGGCGGCAATATTACGGAAGTACTGTGCGATGGAAAGCGCCTGGAAAACCCAAACAATATTTTGCGATAATCCGGCTCTGACAAAACCCCCAGTCCGAACTAAAAGGGTGCACTCTCGTAAGTCGCCTGACTCAATTACAAAGAAGCAAATGCCCACTACAGGGCGTGGAACCGTATTGGAGGGATGGCTTAATGGGCCATGCAAAATTCAAAGTACAGCGGATACCATACCAACACATAGCCTTAGAGCATGTTGGGTACTCCGGCAGGTGGCCAAGAGCGGTGAGGATCTCCTCATTAAAAATACCGCAGAGCACCACCCTGTGGATAACAACAATACAGTATTGACAGTCTTCGAGACCTTCGCCTCAAATAATAGGCATAAGCGAGCACTCCGCATGTCAGGACCCCGATTCCAAGTCACATCGATCTAGCTGGTAACACCTCATATCACTTTGCGGCCTCACGCACAGTATTCCCACGGGTGTCGCCTTACCATGGCCCGGGACCGTTTGCGCCTTTTGGCTCACGTATATGATAGTGTCGCTAGCATCCATATGACAAAGAACCCGGGCCGACATGGCTAGTCGTGAACCCAAAGCGGCGCAAACCGATGGGGACAGGCATACATGAATCACATCGAGCATGTCGGTCATCAACGTATGAATTCGGGCTGTAGCACTTGGGCTAACAGACACTCCGGTATCGGGCTGTAGCAGGCTAGGCAGGACTCCGAATATCACCCGTGACATTTCCCGAAGGACAGACATAGGAGCAAGTGAAACACATGCCCGGCCAGTCAAGTGTCCAAGCAGTAGTGCTTGGGGCTAGCAGGACTCCGGTGAACCGGGCTGTAGCGGACTACTATCGCTCGAAGCACAGACTACATTTCCCCATATGAGAGGCTGCCAGGGATAAACAACTAGTTTGTCGGATCCCACACATACCAAGCATTTCAAACATACACACAATATGCTCAATATGTGTAAATACAACATGGCATCACAACATAACTCTCGACTCAAATATTTATTCATTAGGCTCCGAGGCGAGATATTACAAACATGGGTCTCATGACCCAACACTCGAGCATACAAGTCAAAGCACAAGCGGAAGCTAAACATGTCCGAGTGCAGACAACTATAAATGAAAAAGGCTGAGAAGCGACTATCTACCAGATCCTGCCGAGGACGACAAGATCGTAGCTGAGGTAACAAGCTAAGCGTCAAAGTCCACACGAACTACTAGCGAGGCCGGCGTCTCTCTGCAAAACATAAAATAAGCAAGCGTGAGTACAAATGTACTCAGCAAGACTTACATCGAGACTAACTACATATGCATCATTATCAACAAAGGGGTGGTGGAGTTTGACTGCAGCAAGCCAGCTTTGACTCGGTGGCTATCTGAACTACATTGCAAGTAACTCTTTTGAGGTGGCGCTACGAGTCCACATATTCACCAATCAATACACCACTATGGATCCGATCCCGTCTTGCTACGAGAACGCCATCCATAGCACTCACGCTTATCTTGCGCATTTTAGAGTATCCACTTTCACTTGTCTATGAACTGATATAGGCAACCCGAAGTCCTTTTCGCGGACACGGCTATTCGAATAGATCATATTAACCCTGCGGGGTGTACTTCTTCACCTGCGCTCTCACCACTTACCGCCGTTTACGACATGTACTCGGCAACCTTCAAGCGGAAGCCCAGCGTGGGTGTCGGCCACGGCCTACCTAAACACTCAAGTCCCTAGTCCAGGTTTATCGCCTATTCGGTTCCATCCGCAGGAAGTCGGCCGAGGTTTCCACTAACGGCCCCGAGCGATGTGTGCAGGGTTCGAGATACCAACAGGGCATTGGTACACGACCCACGTGCCTACCGCAACACAGCCCACCCCTAAGGTCAGCGCTGCGTCTGGCCCCAACATGCTACAAACACGAAACTACTTGCAACTCGGACTGAGGACAAGGGTGGTTAAGAAGCCGAGAGAGTCAATTAAGGATCCCAATGTGTGGTAGTAACTGTTTCATGGATCACAAACACAGAACTCAGTTCCTGAGGACGGCTGCAATGAGACAACCCACCATGGATCACACACAGTAGGACATGTTCACACACCTCCGATTCATCCCCGATGAATCAGACCTGACTCAACTCTAAGCAGTAGCAGGCATGACAAACAAGCATGAATGAGTAGGCACAACAAGGCTCAAACAACTCCTACTCATGCTAGTGGGTTTCATCTAATTACTGTGGAATGACAGGTCATGCAGAGGATAAAGGGGTTCAGCTACCGCAGCAAGTAGCAGGTGAATCGTTGTTGTCCTAATGCAGTAAAAGAGAGCAGGAGCGAGAAAGTGGGATTGTATTGGAATGAACAAGGGGGTTTTGCTTGCCTGGCACTTCTGAAGATAATATAGTTCTTCATTGGTGACATCGAACTCATCGTCGGTACGTCGTCTACCGAGAGGGGACAATTATCGGCAAACAAGAAAGAACACAATCAATGCGATGCAACAATATGATGCATGATAATGACATGGCAATATGCTGGTGTTTTGAGCTAATGCAGCAGTAAGCCAAGTTAATTGAAGTGGAATTCAGACAAGGTTAAACTCCAACTCCAAATGCTAGTTCATAAATTACCCTAATCATGATTCATCCTATTCAGTGAGGTTAACTTGTTCAAACATGCATGATCATGGCATAAACAGATTCTTCATATTTTTCTGATCATTTTTCATATATAACTTATTTCCATTGGAGTTACGGTTGAATTACTATGATTTATTGAAGTTTAGAATATTTTCTGGAATTTCCTGAATTATTTAAATTCCAGAAAATCATTAATCTTCGTCGACATCGTCGAGGATGACGTCGGGGTCAACAAGGGCGTCCAGGTCAAACCTGTTGGCGGGTCCGTGTGTCATTGTAATTAGTTTAACTAAATATTAATTAAACTAATCCTGATTAGTTAACAGTGGGCCCCCACACGTCATTGACCGGGAGAGTCAACGGGGCCCACCCGTGGTCAAAGTCGGCGCTAACTACGCGGCGTTTAGCCGCCGCGAGCAGCCGACGTGGGGCGAGAGTGGTTTTAGCCACTCCAGTGACCAAATGAACGCGGAAGGTGTCTATGTGTAGCTGGGAACAACCGCGGCTCTTGGTGGTGTTGGTTGAGCTGGGCGGCGGAAAAGCGCCCGGCGATGTTTTTGGCGGCGGAGCTTCAGGCGAGCTTCGGGCTCGTCACTGCGATGGCCTAGGCGGGCGGCACTAGCATCTGGCTCCTATGTGTTGCGAAGTGCGATGGGCACTCTAGCCGGGACCAAATGGTCACCGGGCAGCACCGGCAGCAGCGTGGGCGTGCGCGTTCGATCCTGAGGCGAGATGGCGGCTATGGCATGCAAGCGAAGCAAAGGAGAGGGGTTAGGGTAGGAGCTCACGGCGGATCACGAGGAGAGCTCGGCGGCTCGGGAGAGGCGGAGCAGATGGGCGGCGATGGGGATCTCCGGCGTGGGGAGGTTGAAGGCGACGGCGTGGAGGCCTTCGAAGTCGGCATTGCACAACTTCGATGAGGAGGACGGGGTACTAAGCGGACTCTTAGGCGCCTCGAGCGTCGCCGAGATAAGCGGTGTCCGCGGTGGTGGCGGCGGCGGCAGGGCTTTCGGCGGAAAGAACAGATGGAGAGCGTTCGGGGAGAGGAGAGGGGCGAGGTCGAGGTGGCACGAGGAGAAGGCCAGGCGTCGTGGTGGCCTCGATGGCGAGGCGGCGAGGGAGGTGCGTGGCGAGCTCGGTAGCGTCGCCATGTCCCTCCTCTGCCTCTTGGCGGTGAGCGATGGCCCAGCACTTGCCGGTGGGCTGGGCCGGCTGGAGGAGCTGGGCCAGGTGGGGCGCCAGGTAAGTTTGGGCCAGGTAGGTTTCTCTCTCTCCTCTTTTAATTCTTGTTTTCTATTTTTCTGCAGCTTTGTGGCTTTATTAAAATACTAAATCAATCCCAAAATCATGCAACTGCTCATGACCCTTGTTGGAAATATATCCTCAATAAACATTTCAGTTTGGGATTATTTGAGCATTTAAAATATTTTATAGTATTTAAATGCCCAAATGCAATTAAGTAATGATTTAATTCAAAAATCCAGAATGGCCTAGGAAAATGTGCACCATTTTTGGGAGAGGTTCTAGACCAATCCAAAAATAATGAACTTTTCTGAAGAGCATTTTGGGTTCATTGAGAATATTTTTATTTTGATCCTACATGCATTTCATTTAGTGCTAGGGTTTGTCATCCCCATTTCAAATTTCATGAAAATTAAACATGATGCATGGATGCATTGCCACTAGTTACAAGCAAGCTCTAGGGCTGTGACACCGCAGCCTTGCCGAAGTGTGCCACGTGGCAGCAATAAATCCATGGAGCGACACGGCTATCACCTTCAATGCCAGTGACAAACCTAAATTCGAAACAGCCCGAGCACCAGCCGCCTTGGTCCTTAGTCCAATTTGGACGGCTTTCGGCTTACTAAAGTGCTCATGGACGGCGGGAGCGGATTAAACCTCATTTATGCGGACACTCTTCAAAAAATGGAAATAGACAGAAACCGCATTGAGCAAAGCAGCACTACCTTCAGAGGAATCATCCCTAGTCGGGAGGCACGATGCGCTGGGAAAATCACACTAGATGTGGTATTCGGCACGCCGGAGAATTATAGGTCCGAAGAAATTACATTCCAAGTGGCCCCGTTCAGCAGCGGATACCACACCCTTCTAGGGCGGGAGGCATTCATGATCTTCCAAGCCATACCCTATTAAGGGTACATGAAGCTCACAATGCCTGGGCCTAATGGAATCATCACTCTAGCTGGTGATCGGGACATAGCACTTCGTGCCGAAAACAAAACAGCCGCACTGGCCCTCGAGGCATTATCCGAAGCCCTCGCGGCCGAGGAATTAACTCCACTGCGCTCCACAGTGGACAGGGACGACGTGATACTCGAAAAAAGATCCAAGTCCACCTCTTTTAAACCAGCGGATGAAATTGTCAAATTCCAAGTCCACCCAACGGACCCTACAAAAATAGCATCCATCGGGGCAAAGTTAAACCCATTGTAGGCGCCGCACTCACGGGAGTTCTGCGAGGTTGGACATATTACTTTGGCATCCTTCAGACATGCCAGGAATCCCACGCAGGCTGGCCGAGCATAGCCTTAACATTCTAAAGGGATTCAAGCCGGTCAAGAAGACTCTTTGGTGTTTCTCTGAACCTAAGCGACAAGCCATGGGAGAGGAGCTAGCCAAGTTACTGGAGGCCGGATTCATTAGAGAAATAAAACATCCGGACTGGCTAGCAAACCTGGTGATGGTACCAAAGAAGGACAAATCCTGGCGCCTATGCGTCGACTTCAAGGACCTTAATAAGGCTTGCCCAAAGGATCCCTTCCCCCTCCCTCACATCGATCAAATTATCGATGCAACCGCAGGACACAACTCATTGTGCTTCCTCGACGCATACTCCGGTTACCACCAAATTAAGATGGCAGAGTCTGATCAAGCCGCAACGGCATTTATCACTCCATACGGCCCCTTCTGTTTTAACACAATGCCCTTCGGGCTAAAAAGCGCCGGTGCAACGTATCAACACATGATTCAGACATGTCTGGAAAAACAGATCGGGAAAACAGTGGAGGCATACGTAGACGATGAGGTCGTTAAAACCAGACACGTCGAATCCTTAATAGACGACTTGAGGCTCACGTTCGACAATATCCAAACATACGACATCAAACTCAGTCCGGAAAAATGTGTTTTCGGCTTACCCGCCGAAAAGCTCCTGGGCTTCACCGTCTCCAATAGAGGAATTGAAGCAAATCCGGCTAAAATCCGAGCTTTGTCACAGTTGGCTATCCCAACTGACCTCAAGCAAATCGAGAAGTTAACTGGATGCGTGGCGGCCTTAAGCCGCTTTATCTCCCGATTAGGAGAAAAGGCACTACCCCTTTATCGCCTTCTTGGTATGCCGAACACCAGTGGACGAGGCGCCACGGCGGATTGGAAGAAATAAAAGCCATCCTCGCCACCAACCCAATCTTGGCCGCGCCAAATGTCAGCGAACCAATGCTATTATATATAGCGGCAACTCAGCAAGTTGTAAGCGCAGTGCACGTCGTCAAACGAGAGACGGACGGACATAAATTCCCACTTCAAAAGCCGGTATATTATGTATCCAGTGTCCTCACTCCATGCAAATCACGGTACCCACATTATCTAAGATAGCATACGCGGTATTTATGGCATCCCAGAAATTACGACACTACTTTCAAGAGTGTTCAATTACAGTGGCCTCGGAAGTACCACTCAACGACATAATAAACAACTACGATGCCACGGGTCGGATTGCCAGATGGGCTATCGAGCTCCTCCCGTTCGACATAACATATAGACCACGGCGAGCCATTAAGTCACATGTACTGGCCGATTTTGTCGCCGAGTGGAGAGAAGGCGAACTCCCTAAAGAATACGACACGTACTCCAATTGGATCATGCACTTCGACGGCTCTAAAATTCTGGCTCGTCTGGGGGTTGGCGTCGTCCTGACGTCCCCCACCGGAGATACAATCCAATACGTACTCCAAATACTATACACAGACTCCAACAATGGCAGTTTCCATGGGCATTCAACGCCTGGAGGTGCATGGTGACCCGAACCTCGCAATATCTCAAAATAAATGGAGACTTCGATGCGAAGTGTCAGTGTCAAAACCGGCGGATCTCGGGTAGGGGGTCCCGAACTATGCGTCCAGGCGGATGGTAACAGGAGACAAGGGACACGATATTTTTACCAAGGTTCGGGCCCTCTCGATGGAGGTAAAACCCTACTCCTGCTTGATTAATATTGATGATATGGGTAGTACAAGAGTAGATCTACCACGAGATCAGAGAGGCTAAACCCTAGAAGCTAGCCTATGCTATGATTGTTGTTCGTCCTACGGACTAGAACCCTCCGGTTTATATAGGCACCGAATAGGGTTAGGGTTACACAGAGTCGGTTACAATGGTAGGAGATCTACATATCCGTATCGCCAAGCTTGCCTTCCACACCAAGGAAAGTCCCATCCGGACACGGGACGAGGTCTTCAATCTTGTATCTTCATAGTCCTAGAGTCCGGCCAAAGGTCATAGTCCGGCTATCCAGACACCCCCTAATCCGGGACTCCCTCAGTAGCCCCGAACCAGGCTTCAATGACTACGAGTCCGGCGCGTAGATTGTCTTCGGCATTGCAAGGCGGGTTCTTCTTCAAATCTCGTGTCCCTGTTTGAATAGCGCCCGGCTTCTTGTAAACACTGTGCTCCTTGGCTTCCACGCCCAATAATGGCCATCTTCCACGTGTTGAATGAATCTGAAAGCCAGGGTATTTTAGATTTATCCCCTAGCTGCGCAAATGAGCTGCCAATATAAGAGCGAGGATCTAGATCCAAATCACACCACCTTCCTTCATGAGCTTTCATCGGGCGCATCTGTCGAAAACCCATTCCATCATGGGCGATCGACGCGCTCCTCCTCTCGCCCTCCTAGTCCTCAGCCGGAGATTGGGAGAGATGCTCCGTCCCGCACAGCGAGTTAGTGGCGCTCCAAACCAAGGGTTTCTTCCCCAACCTTCATGGTTCCGTTCGAGCGGACTCGCCGCCTATAAGGCGGAAAACAAGCGGAGGCGTCCCAGTCCCTCCCGAGGAGGCGGGTATGCCTTGTCCCTTATTTGATAAGAGGCTCGGATTTCCAATTCATCCATTTCTCCGGGGCTCACAGAGTTCTATTGCCTCCAGTTGCACAACCTTCGCCTGCCTCCATTCTGCATATTGCGGGCTTCGTGGCCCTTTGCGAGCTGTTTTTGGGCATCGAGGCTCATTTCGCGCTGTGGAAGAGGCTGTTCTGCCTCGTACCCCGTTCTCAGGAGGGGTCGATATAGCAAGTGGGCGGAGCCGAACTATGGCGCATCGCCGGGACCGGATATCTATCTGGAACCCCGAAGAAGGCGTCCGAAGACTGGCCTTCGGAATGGTTTTATATAGAAGACGTTCCCCTGCCGGACCATGTTCGGATCGGCCTTCCGGAGTTAAGTAATGCTCCTCTGAAGAAACACCTAAGCTGGCGTCCTCGGAGCCCCCAGAGGGAGAACGACAGGGACGTCCTTTACCTGATGAGACGAATAAGATTGTTGGCTCATTCCGGATTGACCATGGTCGGAGTCATGGCCATATGCATCATGCGAAGTGCAGCCGCTTCAATCTGAGGCCACCCCATGTGGGATTTCAATGGGGAGGATGACGCCACCCGCTGCGGCCGTAAGGGGCCGGGATCGGTTGCCGTTATGACGGAGGCCTTGTCCGCATTATACAAGGGAGAAGAGGAGGATTTCCTCCGCGTCAATCCACAGGGCGGATTTTCTATGTACGATCCTCTAAGCTGGGTAAGCGGACATTTCTTTATGCCCATCTGTTCCATATTCCCATAGTTAAGTACCTTATGTTGTGATTTCGACGCAGGAATTGCGCCGGGCCGTAAAGGATATAAACAGCCCACCTCCACAACCTGAGGATCCGGAACGATCCCTCGATCCGGCCTCCCAAGAGGATCTGGACATATCTGTGGAGCTGATCGATGGGGTATTTTACCAACTGAGCATCGACAATGCCTTGGTTGCCATTACGGCCGACTACCCCGGAATATTTCCAGCCTCACAGGTAATCGAGACCGAAGTCCCAATACTTTAGAAATGATCCCTCCGTGCTTATCTTTGACCACCGTATATCAATGGTGTTTTGTAGGGGGAGCCCTTGAGGCAGAAGGCTGAACCTGCGGTGGCTAGCCAACAAGGGGCAGCACGGCCCAACAGGCTAAAAAGAAGTGCGGTCCGGATTGAAGCGCCGGCGCAACGGTATGGCGCGTCGCATTATTCCCAGGTTTTATTCCGGAAGGCATACTAACGCTCGCGCTCTTTTCAGGAAAAAGAGCGCTCGCCAGACTATATCCGGAGAGGTTGCCAATCGAGCCTCCGCCAGTCAGGCTTCAAAGTCGGGCCTAGAAGCGGAGGCGAACACTAGGCGTGCGTCGGACGCTCCTCCGACAGAGGATGCCGGCAGATTGTCCACCACCAACTCCGAGGTGGAGAGTGCCATGAATCACAGGTGCCGCCAGACAATTCTTCGTGACGCATGTTTCTCCCAAGAGGCATTGGATGCCTTCAATTCGGGAGATGCGCACCTTCGTGCCGCTCAAAATGGTCTAGCCAGAGCCACGGAGCAGTATGTGAAAGACATACGGGTGAGAAAATTTGATGGTTATCGTATACCAGTAGCCCCCGAGACTTAAAATAGTTAGAATAACTGATTTAAGGATCGTTTATTGTGTAGGATCTTACAGAAAAGAATACCCAATTGTCCCAGGGGCTTGAAGAGTGCAAAGCCCAACTTGAGGCCGCACAAGCCGCGACAAGGGAAGCCGAGGAGACCCCCTCTGGTAACATACGCTTTTAAAAGATAAGTATGTTATGAAGTGCGGCGTATGTATAGATCTGACAATGACATTGCAGATGGCACCGGGGTAGATCCGGACAAGCAACAGCTCTTGCGCCGGTTAAAGGCCGGCGAGAATGTGCTTACGAGGGTGAGGCAGGAGAAAAATAATCTCCAAGATGCCAACACCCAGCTGGGTGAGGAGCTAAAGGATGTTCGTGCCCATCTGTCTAACACCGTTAAGGAGAATCAGCGGCTTCGACGCGGCATTTTTAGTAAGTGCTTAAACGAACTTTGAAAAAAGAGTTCGGCGAGGAAGTCGATTAACAGAGTTATGTCTGTAGGTATGCTCACAGGCCGTCCTGCAGAGGAAATGCCCGGTTCTATGGGTGACCTTCTTCTCGAGCTCTTACAACTGCACGAACGAGTTCGGCATGTGATGAAAGGCGTCTCCCAGGCCCTGTGGCCATCTGTCTCCCTGCTCGAAGGCCTTGAGGAGCTTGCAGAGAGGCTCCAGGGAGCGCGGCGGCGCTTCCAGTTATGGAAGATATCGGCCTGCCGTCAAGGCGCCAGGGAGGCCTAGGCCATGGTGAAGACGCGGTACACGAAGGCTGACCCAAACCACATGGCCGAGGTCGGACCCGTGGGGCCAAATGGGAAGGAGATCCCTGTGAGCTTAGTGTATGGCCAGGTAGAATTGGCCGCAAAGTATTCCCAGTAGGACTGTAAACTAGACAGCTTGTTAGATGGTATTGAAGAGGAATACAATCAGTCAAGTTGACTATGTAATTTAAAGTGACATGTAAAATGCCTTCTAGCCGGATTGTAGATCGCTTGTCTTAGCGGACCTTTTCGCTTCAACCTCGACCCAATAGTCCGGAGGTGTCCGAATACTCTCACGGTTATATAAAACCGGGCATGCATGGAGACCAAAGGGGTCATTAGTGCTTTATCGATAAGTGCCCAACTAGTTATGTTATATTACATGGTTAGTAAGAAACATCTTCCAGAAGAATAGTTCCGTTAGGGGTTCCTTTCTCGAGTCATGCCCTAAAGTGCATGTCCGGACTCGAAAAAAGGTAAAAAACATCTGGGGCAGATAAATAAATAGGTAAGAAATCTTCTTTTTGTTCACCGACCGAATATTCTCTTAAGAACGCTAGCTTTCGGCTTCACCCAGTCTGAGGTACACATCCGGGTGATACGGCAGTAACAATCGTAGAGGTGCTCCCTTTACCACCTAGCTGAACAATCGGGAACGTAGGGGTAAGCACAGGAGCCAGGCAACCCAGCTTGGCCAAAACTTAAGTCATATCGATGCATATAATGGTGAATAAAAGGTACATGCGGAAGTGTGACACATGTATTGGGCATGAAGCCCTTATAATTAAGCTTCTGTGAAAGAATCCCCCAGGTAAAATGAGCGCGGATAGCGCGTCAATGGTGTGCGAGCAATGCGCTAACGAGCCTTCCGAGGCTTGAAAGAAAAAGGAGGGAGAAGGAGAAAAATAGAAGACAACTAAAATGTAAAATATGGACAGAGGAGGGAGACGAACCCAGAGTCCAGTGCTAGGCGTAGAATCTTCGGAGACATGCTGTGTTGCATGGGTTCGGCTCGATTCAGATGCATCTCGCTGACGGTACGCTCCACCGGTTAGGACTTGGTCGATTATAAAGGGACCTTCCCATTTGGGCTTTAGTTTGTCCTTTTTCTTGTCCGGCAGTCGTAGAACTAGCTCGCCAACATTGTAAGTTTTGGCCCGTACTTCTCTGCTTTGATATCTTCGAGCCTGCTATTGATAGAATGCGGAACGGGCTTTTGCTACGTCACGCTCCTCCTCCAAGGCGTCCAAACTGTCCTGCGGATCGAGCTCGGCTTCTCTTTCTTCGTACATGCGCACGCGAGGTGAGTCATGAATTATGTCGCAGGCGAACTGCCTCTGCGCCAGATACCATAAAGAATGGTGTGAATCCGTCGCTCGATTCGGAGTGGTCCGCAGCCCCCAGAGTACGGAGTCGAGCTCCTCTACCCAATGCGTGTTAGATTCCTTGAGGGACCGCACTAATCTAGGTTTGATGCCACTCATAATTAGACCATTTGCTCGCTCAACTTGACCGTTAGTTTGAGGGTGATAGACTGAGGCGTAGTCGAGCTTAATGCCCATGTTTTTGCACCAGAGTTTGACCTCGTCGGCCGTAAAGTTCGTGCCGTTATCAGTGATGATGCTGTGGGGGACACCGTAACGGTGTACAACCCCCGATATGAAGTCTATCACCGGTCCGGATTCGGCCGTCTTTACAGGCTTGGCCTCTATCCACTTGGTGAATTTATCCACCATGACCAGCAGGTATTTTTGCTTGTGGGTTCCCCCTTTGAGGAGTCCGACCATGTCAATCCCCCAGACCACGAAGGGCCAGGTTATGGGTATAGTTTTGAGGGCGGTGGGTGGCATGTGGCTCTGATTAGCAAAGAGCTGGCATCCGACGCATCGTTGGACTAAGTCCTGAGCATCTGCCCGGGCCGTAGGCCAATAAAATCCTGTACGGAAGGCCTTGCCTACAAGGGCCCGGGCTGCGGCGTGGTGCCCGCCGAGTCCGTCATGTATTTCAGCCAGAAGATTCCGCCCTTCTTCTTCGGAGATACACCTTTGAAGGACTCCGGTTGTGCTTTTCTTATAATGCTCTCCCTCATGGACTTTGTAGGCTTTAGATCGCCGCACTATGCAGCGGGCCTCGTTTTGGTCCTTAGGGAGTTCCTGCCTAGTTAGGTAGGCTAGGGATGGTTCTGTCCACGGGGCAATGTCTACCATTATTACATGGGCTGAGGATGTTATTTCGTTGGTAGAACCACCAACTGTGTCAGAATGTTCTGTGTGGGGCAGTGCGGTTGGGTCCGGATTGTTATTTCTGGACTCTCCCTCCCATAATACGGATGGCTTGAACAGCCTCTCTAGGAAGATATTGGGGGGGGGGGGACAGCATCGCACTTTGCGCCGATGCGTGCCAACACGTCTGCTGCCTGGTTGTTGTCCCGGGCTATATGATGAAATTCGAGCCCCTCAAACCGAGCTGACATTTTTAGGACGGCATTGCGATAGGCTGCCATTTTCGGATCCTTGGCATCAAAGTCTCCATTTATTTGTGATATCGCGAGGTTCGAATCCCCGAGCACCTCTAGGCGTTGAATGCCCATGGAGACTGCCATCCGGAGACCATGTAGAAGGGCCTCGTATTTGGCTGCGTTGTTGGAGTCCGTATACATTATCTGGAGTACATATTGAACTGTATCTCCGGTTGGGGACGCTGTAACGACGCCAGCTCCTGTGCCAGCCAACATTTTGGAGCCGTCAAGTGCATTATCCAGTTGGAATATGCCCCGTACTCTTTAGGGAGTTTGGCTTCGGTCCATTCGGCGACGAAGTCGGCCAAAACTTGCGACTTAATAGCTCTCCATGGCTTATAGGTTATGTCAAACGGGAGGAGCTCAATGGCCCATTTGGCAATCCGGCCCGTCGCATCGCGGTTGTTTATAATGTCGTTAAGGGGTACTTCGGAGGCTACTGTTATTGAACACTCTTGAAAGTAGTGTCGCAGCTTCCAGGATGCCATAAACACCGTGTACGCTATCTTTTGATAATGTGGGTACCGTGACTTGCATGGGGTTAGGACAGTGGACACATTGTAAACTGGTTTTTGAAGAGGGAACTTGTGTCCTTCCGTTTCTCGTTCGACAACGAGCACCGCGCTTACAACTTGATGAGTTGCCGCGATGTATAATAGCATTGGTTCGCCCATGTTGGGCGCAGCCAGGACCCGGTTTGTTTCCAATATGGCTTTTATTTCTTCGAGTCCGGTCGTGGCGGCATCCGTCCACTCGAAGTGTTCGGTGCGTCGGAGGAGGCGATAAAGGGGTAACGCCTTTTCTCCCAAATGGGAGATAAAGCGGCTTAGAGCCGCCACGCATCCAGTCAATTTTTGTATTTGTTTGAGGTCTTTTGGGATATCCAATTGTGACAGAGCTCGGATCTTGGCTGGGTTTGCTTCAATTCCTCTACCGGATACAATGAAGCCCAAGAGCTTTCCGGCCGGTACACTGAAAACGCATTTTTCCGGGTTGAGCTTAATGTAATATGTTCAGAGATTATCGAATGTGAGCCTCAAGTCGTCTACTAGAGTTTCGACGTGCTTGGTTTTGACGACCACATCGTCTACGTATGCCTCCACTGTTTTGCCGATCTGGCTTGCCAGACATGTCTGAATCATGCGCTGATATGTTGCGTCGGCATTTTTTAGACCGAAGGGCATTGTGTTGAAGCATAATGGGCCGTATGGAGTGATGAATGTCGTTGCGGCTTGGTCAGGCTCTGCCATCTTAATTTGGTGGTAGCCGGAGTATGCGTCGAGGAAACACAATGAATCGTGTCCTGCGGTAGCGTCGATGATTTGATCGATGCGGGGGAGGGGGAAGGGATCCTTTGGGCAAGCCTTGTTGAGGTCCTTGAAATCGACGCATAGGTGCCAGGATTTGTCCTTCTGTGGTACCATCACCAGGTTTGCTAGCCTGTCCGGATGTTTTATATCTCTTATGAATCCGGCTTCCAATAGTTTGGCTAGCTCCTCTCCCATGGCCTGTCTCTTTGGTTCAGAGAAACGCCGAAGAGCTTGTTTGACTGGCTTGAATCCTTTTAGGTTGTTTAGGATGTGCTCGCCAGCGGCGGGATTCTGGCATATCCGAAGGTGCGCAAAATGTCCCAATTTTCGCGAAGGAATTCTCTTAGTGCGGCGTCTACATCACGATTTAATTGTGCCCCAATGGAGGCCGTTTTGGTAGGGTCCGTTGGATGGACTTGGAATTTGACTATTTCATCCGCTGGTTTGAAGGAAGTGGATTTGGATCTCTTATCGAGTATCACATCGTCCCTATTCACCGTGGGCGCGCAGCGCAGTTGAGTTCCTCGCCGCTAGGGCTTCGGATAGTGCCTCAAGGGCCAGTGCGGCTGTCTTATTTTCAGCGCGGAGTGCTATGTCCGGGTCACTAGCAAGAGTAATGATTCCGTTGGGCCCGGGCATTTTGAGCTTCATGTACCCATAATGGGGTATATCTTGGAAAATTGTGAATGCCTCTCACCCTAGTAGAGCGTGGTATCCGCTGCTGAATGGGGCCACTTGCAACGTGACTTCCTCAGACGTGTAATTATCCGGCGTGCCGAACACCACATCCAGTGTGATTTTTCCTGTACAGCGTGCTTCCCGACTGAGGATTATTCCTCTAAAGGTTGTGCTGCTTCGCTCAATGCGGCTCCAGTCTATCTCCATTTTTCGGAGGGTTTCAGAATGAGGTTCAATCCGCTGCCACCGTCCATGAGTACCTTGGTAAGGCGAAGCCGCCCACTATCGGACTAAGGACCAATGCGGCCGGTGCTCGGGCTATTCGGAATTTGGGTTCGTCTCTGGCATTGAAGGTAATAGCAGTGTCACTCCATGGGTTTATTGTTGCTACTTGGTAGACTTCGTGAGGCTACTTGAGTGTTCGCTTCCGCATATTATTTGATGCGAAAGTCTCAAGACTATTAATACCGTCTTCGGTATCCTTGGGTTGGTGCTCTAGAGCTAGAAGCTCTTCGCCACTTTTGGCAACCTGCGTAGTATCCAACATGCTCTAAGGCTATGAGTTGGAGTGGCGCCCTCGATTATGAATTTTACAGGTCCATTGAGCCATCCCTCCAAAGACGGTTCCATGCCCTATAGAGGGTTTTTGCTTTTTGGTATTTAACCCAGGTGCCTGGCGATGATGCACCCTTTTTATTTCGGACTGGGGTTGTATTCAAGGCCGGATTGTCCCAAAATCTTGATTCGGTTTTCTAGGCGCTTTCGATCGCACAGTACTTTCGTACTATGGACGCCAAGTCGGCAAAGCGTGTGATGTCACGGCGACTTATAGCGTTTAGGATCCCGTTGTCCGTGCAATTGTTGCAGAATAATGAGATTGCGTCCTTCTCTCGGCAATCCTTTATCCTCTCCATAACCAGGAGGAATCTGGCCCAGTAATGGTGTACTGTTTCTGCGGGCTCTTGCCGTATTTAAGATATGTTGCTTATGTTTGGGTGGGCGGGTGGAATTAAATCCGGAACCGCGCCCAATCTCAGACTAAACGGCCAAGGAGCTTCCAAACTTGGAAGCTTGGATTCTTGGATGCTGTCCAACGAATCTAGCCCGCTGCCTGACTTTAGGTTCAGGGCTTGAGTGACATCCTCTCCTCCGCGGGAATCCGGCATGGAGGGATTGGGTATCCGAACGTAGCTAGTCCTTAAGATAGAAGAAGGGTTGCCGTATTTTTCCTCCACCACAGCGACGTGGTGGGTAACCTGGCGAGAGTTAATCTCTCTCGGATCGGGTTTAGGCCCAATCCAATCATAGTCAGTGGCGACTCCCAGGGCGGCGATGCGATCCAAGAGCTCGTTTAAGGAAGGGAGCTCCATCGGATCTAACTGCTCGGTGAGCTCCGAGTTAACATGAAGATTGCTTCCGATGACCTAAGAAGTCTTCGTCGGCGCGGTGGCCGAACATGCGGTCATAAGAAAACCGCCTAGCTGGAGAGTTTGGCCGACAGCAAAAGCTTCTTCAGCAACAGTCCCGTCTTTAAAGACGGGATGAGGCATCCTTCCTGACGGCGACGACACAGAGGAACTCTCAATGAAAGCACCAATGTCGTGTCAAAACCGCGATCTCGGTTAGGGGTCCCGAACTGCAAGGCCCAGCGGATGGTAACAGGAGACAAGGGACACGATGTTTTTGCCTAGGTTCGGGCCCTCTCGATGGAGGTAAAACCCTACTCCTGCTTGATTAATATTGATGATATGGGTAGTACAAGAGTAGATCTACCACGAGATCAGAGAGGCTAAACCCTAGAAGCTAGCCTATGGTATGATTGTTGTTCGTCCTACGGACTAGAACCCTCCGGTTTATATAGGCACCAAATAGGGTTAGGGTTACATAGAGTCGGTTACAATGGTAGGAATCTACATATCCGTATCGCCAAGCTTGACAAGGAAAGTCCCATCCGGACACGGGACGAAGTCTTCAATCTTGTATCTTCATAGTCCAGGAGTCCGGCCAAAGGTCATAATCCGGCTCTCCGGACACCCCCTAATCCGGGACTCCCTCACCAAGGATCCGAAAATGGCGGCTTATCGCAACGCCGTCCTCAAAATGTCAGCTCGGTTCGAGGGGCTTGAATTCCACCATGTGGCTCAGGAAAACAACCAGGCGGTGGATATCCTCGCCCGTATCGGTGCTAAGCACGACCCTATCCCACCTAACATCTTCTTGGAAAGGTTGTTTAAGCCATCCGTGGTATGGGAAGGGGTCACGGGTAACAATAGTCCGGACCCGGCCACAACACTAGATACTGAACACTCTGACACAATCGGAGGCTCTGCCACCTAAATAACACCTTCAGCCCACGTGATAATGGCTGTCATCGCCCTGTGGACAGAACATTCCTGGCCTCCCTAACCAGGTAGGAACTACCCGAGGACCAAAATGAGGCACGCTGCATAGTGCGGCGGTCTAAAGCCTACAAGGTCCACGAGGGAGAGCTTTATAAGAAAAGCACTACTAGAGTCCTTCAAAGGTGCATCTCTGAAGAGGAAGGGCGTAAGCTTTTGGCAGAAATCCATGCTGGACTCGGCGGACACCATGCCGCAGCCTGGGCTATTGTAAGCAAGGCCTTCTGTATTGGTTTCTATTGGCCGACAGCCCGAGCAGACGCACAGGACCTTGTTCAACGTTGCGTCGGTTGCTAGCTTTTTGCAAATCAAAATCATATGCAGCCTACCACTCTACAAACAATCCCCATTACTTGGCCCTTTGCGGTGTGGGGGCTTGATATGGTCGGACCCCTCAAAGGGGGAACCCATAAGAAAAAATACCTATTGGTCATGGTGGACAAATTCACCAAATGGATAGAAGCCAAACCAGTCAAAACAGCTGAATCCGGACCGGTGAAAGACTTCATATCTGGGGTTGTACACCGTTCTGGCATCCCCCAAAGCATCATCACCGACAACGGCTTGAACTTTACAGCCGACGAGGTAAAACTTTGGTGCAGCAACATGGGCATCAAGCTCGATTATGCTTCTGTTTATCACCCGCAAACTAACGGTCAAGTCGAGCGAGCAAATGGTCTTATCATGAGCGGCATTAAACCCAGATTACTGCGGTCCTTAAAAGAATCAAACACACACTGGGTAGAGGAGCTCGACTCCGTACTATGGAGGCTGCGGACCACGCCGAATCGCACTACCGGATACACACCATTCTTTATGGTGTACGGCGCAGAGGCGGTACTGCCCTGCGACATAATTCATGACTCACCTCGAGTGCGCATGTATGAAGAAAAAGAGGCCGAGCTCAATCGGCAGGACAGTTTGGATGGCCTGGAGGAGGAGCGTGACGTGGCAAAAGCCCGTTCCGCATTCTATCAGCAACAGGCTCGAAGGTATGAAAGCAGAGACGTACGGGCCAAAGCTTATAAAGTTAGAGAACTCGTTCTACGCCTACCGGAGAAGAAAAAGAACAAGCTCAAGCCCAAATGGGAAGGTCCCTTCATTATTGACCAGGTTCTGACCGGTGGAGCATACCGTCTGCGGGATGCATCGGATAATCGACTCGAGCCAAACCCATGGAAAGCAGCCAGACTCCGAAGGTTCTACGCCTAGTGCCGGACTCTATGTTCGTCTCCTTACCTCCGTCAATTTTTTACATATCCGTTATCTGTCTTTTCTCTCTTTCTCTCTTTTTTCCTTTTCTTCAAGGCCTTAAAAGGCTAAATTGTGTCTTGACTATTAATCTTGACGCGCTTAGCCGCTACCATTATACACGGGGCTTCTTATACAACTATTTTCCGGGCTTTATGCCCCACACATGTGTTATTCTTCCACATGTACCTTTTTTCGCCATTATATGCATCGATATGACTTCAGTTTTGGCCAAGCTGGGTTTCCTGGATCTTGTGTTTATGCCCTACGTTCCCGTTAATTCGGCTAGGGCATAAGGGGAGCACCTCTGCGATTGTTACTGCCGGGTCAGCCGGATGTGAACCTCAGAGTGGGTGATGCCGAAAGCTAGCGTTCTTAAGGGAATATTCGGTCAGTGAACAAAAGATGACTTTTATTTATTTTAATACATGCCCCAGATGTTTATAGCCTACGTCTCTTTTCGCAGTTCGTACATGCACATTAGGGCATGCGTACCCAGGGAAAGGAACCCTTAACGGAACTATTCTCCCTGGAAGATGTTTCTTACTATCCATGTAATACAACATAGCTAGTTGGGTACTTGTCTGTTCAAGCACTTATGACCCCTACGCCTAGTTTCCATCCGTACCCCGGTTTTTACATAACTGAGCAGGTATTCGGATACACTCCGGACTATTGGGTCCAGAGGTCGAAGCAAAAAGGCCCACCATGAAAAATGATTTACAATCCGGCTAGGGACAATATATGTCACTTGAAGTACACAGTCACTTATACTGACTAAATTCTTCTTCTATACCATCCAACAGGCTGTCTAGCCTACAATCCTGTTGGGAATACTTTGCAGCTAATTGTACTTGGTCATACACCAAACTGACGAGGATCTCTTTCCAATCGGGCCCCAGAGGTCTGACCTCGGCCATGTGGTTTGGGTCAACTTTGGTATATCGCGTCTTCACCATGGCCCAGGCTTCCCTTGCACCTTGTCGGCAGGCTGATATCTTCCATAATCGGAAGCGTCGCTGCGCTCCCTTGAGCTTCTCTATAAGCTCCCCCATGCCTCCTGGCGGGGAAACAGATGGCCACAAGGCTTGGCCAATACCCTGCATCACCTGCCGAACTTGTTCGTGCAGTTGTGAGAGCTCTTGTAGAAGATCACCCGTAGACCCGGGCATCTCCTCCGCGGGACGATCCATCAGCATACCTGCAGACCTAACTCTGTTAGCCGGCTTCTTCGCCGAACTCTTTCAAAAGTTCGTTCAAGCACTTACTGAAAATGCCGCGTCGAAGCAGCTTATTCTCCTTCACGGAGTCCGCAAGCTGGGCTCGAACATCTTTCAGTTCCACGCCCAGCTGGATATTGGCGTCTTGGGGATCATTTTTCTCCTGCCTAACCCCCGTAAGCACGTGCTCGCCAGCATTTAGTTGTCGATTAGCACGTTGCGCATCCCCCGGCACGGCCTCCGTATTCACTCCGGAGGCATCTGCAACATCTATTGTTAGATTTGCGTGCATGCCGCATACTATCTGGTACCTGTCATTCTTTGCAATGGAAACAAGTGTTACCAGAGGGGGCCTTCTCGAACTCCTTCAACGCGGCAACTGCGGCCCGTAGCTGGGCTTTGCACTCTTCCAGCTCTTGAGACAATTGGGTATTCTTCTCTGTAAGAACCTGCACAAATAATGATCCGTAAATCAGTTGTGTCAACTGTTTCAAGTCTCAGGGGCTACTGATATATATATAATCATCAGATTTTCTTACCCGTATATCCTTTACATACTGGCCCGTGGCTCTGGCAAGACATTTTTGAGCGGCACAGATGTACGCGTCTCCTGAGTTGACGGCATCAAATGCCTCTTCGGAGAAACAAGCGTCACGTACGGTCCAGCGATGCCTCTGATTCATGGAGGTCTCCACTTCTGAATTTGTAGCAGATAATCTATCCACATCCTCTGTAGGAGGAGCATCCGGCGTTCGCCCCGTGTTAGCTTCCGCCTCTATGTCCGGCCCTGGAGCCCGACTGGTGGAGGCGTGATCGGCAACCTCTTCGCATATAGTCCGCGGCGCTGCTTCCTACTAGGAAATGTGGACGTTATTATATTTTAAAAGATGACAACCACGGAGCGAGGTTCTGTATCATACCTCTGCGATGGCGTCTCAGTCCTGACCGCCTTCCTTTTTAGCCTTCCCGGCTTAGGTGCCCCTTGTTGGAGAGTCACTGCGGGTTCGGCATGGCGTCCCGAGGGCCTTCCCTGTAAGATACCATATGTGTACGGTAGGTGAAGTGCAAAAAAGGGGATCCTTCTCGGAAGTTGGGACTCTAGTTTCACTTACATGCGATGCAGGGAGTAGCCCAGGATAGTCGGCTATGATGGCCACCATGGCATCATCGCAGCTCAATTGATAGAATGTCCTGTCGATCAGCTCCACAAATATGTTCGGATCCTCTTCGAGTCCGGGATCGAGGGCCCGGTCAGGGTCCTCCAGTTGTGGAGGCGGGTTGTTTACCTCCCTTACAGCTTTTCGCAGTTCCTGCCATGAAACGGCAAGGTAAGTACTTATGACGAAGAATGCGGGAAGGCTGGGAGTAAAAAGTGACAGCTCACCCAGCTTGGAGGGTTGTACATGGAGAATCCATCCCGTGGCTTAATGCGGATGAACTTCTCTTCCTCTCCCTTGTACAAATCGGACAGAATTTTGTCTACAACAGCAACTGAGTCCGGTCCCTTACGTCCGCAGCAGGTGGCATCATCTTCCCCGTTAAAGTGCCACATGGGGTGCCCTCGATATTGAAGTTGTTGTACTCCGCGCATTATACATATTGACATAACCTCGATAATTGTCTGTCCTGATTGAGCCAACATTTTTATCAGGCCCATCAGGTAAAGGACTTCTCTGTTATCTTCCTGCTGAGGGCTCCGAGGGCGCCAGCTGCAGCGTTTCTTCAGGGGAGCATTGTCAAACTCAGGGAAGCCCATCTGAATAGGGTCCGGAAGGGGGACGTCCTCCATATAAAACCACTCCGAAGGCCAGTCCTCGAATGTCTTCTTTGGAGTACCGGACAGGTATCAGGTCCCGGCGATGCGCCATATTTCGGCGCTGCCCACTTGATAAAGTGACCCCTCCTGTGTACGGGGTACGAGGCAGAATAGCCTCTTCCATAGCTCGAAATGAGCTTCGCAGCCCAGAAACAGCATGCGAAGGGCGACATAGCCAACAATGTGTAATATGGAGGCGGGAGTTAAATTCTGCAGCTGGAGGCCATAGAACTCCAGGAGCCCACGGAGGAACGGATGAATTGGAAATCCAAGCCCTCTTAATAAGTAAGGGACGAGGCATACCCGCTCCCCCATGGATGGGCTGGGAAAGATCTCCGCTTGCTCCCCGCCGTTATAGGTGGCGAGCCTGGCTCGAACGGGGACCATATACGCTGGAGGGAGAAATCCCTGGGTCTGCAACTCTACTAATTGGCTGTGGGGGACGGAACACTTCTTCCAATTGCCGGGCTTAGGGCTACGGGAGCGAGAGGAGGAGCTGCGACGATCGGCCATGTTGGAATGGATTTTTTTCCGGGCGCGCTCCGATGGATACTCGTTGTGGGAGGATGGTGTGATCTGGATCTGAGAATCCCCGTCTGTTTAATAGACGATTTACCCACATGGCTAGGGTGGCAATTGTAAAAATACCCCGACTTCTCGCATTCGCTCGACGCGTGGAGAATATCCATTATTAGGTGTGGAAGCCAAGGAGTGCAACATTTATGGGAAGCCGGACACTACTCAAACAAGTATTCAGAATTTGGAGAAGAACCCGCCTTGCAATGCCGAAGACAATCTGCGTGCCGGACTCATCGCCATTGAAGCCTAGTTCGAGGGCTACAGAGGGAGTCCTGGATTAGGGAGTCCTCGGACAGCCGGACTATATCCTTTTGCCGGACTGTTGGACTATGAAGATACAAGATTGAAGACTTTGTCCCGTGTCCGGATGGGACTCTCCTTGGCGTGGAAGGCAAGCTTGGCAATACAGATATGTAGATCTCCTCCCTTGTAACCGATTCTGTGTAACCCTAGCCCCCTCCGGTGTCTATAAACCGAAGGGTTTAGTCCGTAGGACAACAACAATCATACCATAGGCTAGCTTCTAGGGTTTAGCCTCTACGATCTCGTGGTAGATCAACTCTTGTAATACTCATATCATCAAGGTCAATCAAGTAGGAAGTAGGGTATTACCTCCATCGAGAGGGCCCGAACCTGGGTAAATATTGTGTCCCCTGTCTCCTATTACCATCCGCCTTAGACGCATAGTTCGGGGCCCCCTACCCGAGATCCGCTGGTTTTGACACCGACAGCCGCCCGAACCCAGCAACAGGCCGCGCTGAACTCTCAGGAAGAGGACCTCGCTGCGCGCGAGGAGAAGCTTGCCGCCATGCTTCGCGGCAAGGATGAAGAGGTGGAGAAGCTTGTCTTGCAGTGGACCAGTGAGCTGGAGCAGAGGCACTCGATGCTCAGGCCCAGGTTCACACCGAGAAGGTAAAGGAGCTGGAGGCAGAGCGGAACGGGCTGAAGGAGAATACCCTGAAGCTGTCCCACGAGAAGGACACGCTCAACAGCGCCCTGACGGAGGCGCAGGGCGCGGCCATCGGCAGGGCCGGGGAGCTCTCCGAGGCCAACAAGTCCGTCAAGGACCTCACGCTGAAGCTGGAGGGCCTCGAGGGGATGCTCATGGAGGCCAAAACCCGGGAGGGGATCCTGGCCAAGGAGCTGGAGACCGAGAAGCAGTTGCAGAAGAACGAGGCTGCCAAGCACAAGGATTTCAAGGAGGGCGTGAACCGCTCGATGGCCGCCTCGAGGACGTTGCCGACCCGATCACCGCGCAGTTGGCTACCATGGGGATGCCAAGCGTGAGGTACACCCCGGAGCGCAGCGGGACCACCAATGCCAAGCCGACCTTGTTCTTCGAGTGTGTTCTCGGGGCCCTGGAGCAGCTTCACGCTAACCGGGCGGCCTCGCTGGCCGACGAGGCCCAGAGGCTTTGCCAGGGCGCCATGACCAAGGTTCTCACCAAGGTGGCACACTGGTACCCCGACCTCGACTTCGACGCCGCGCTGTAGAGCTTGCCGGAAGGTACCGACCTCGCGCCGCTCAAGGAGTGCATCAAGCCCATCATCAGCCGTGTCGGCGGAATTCTGAGGGTGGACGGCCAGCGCCGGGATTAGGCACCCCTTTTCTTATCGCTGCTGCAGGTTCACAACCAAGACAGTTGCTATCTCTAGTTAGAACCGCAGCAACAATTTGATGTAATATGACTCTGCAGCACGTTTAATATCATGCATGTTATTTTCCCGCTCGATTTTCATTTGTGTGTCCACCCTCCGTTAACCGGGTGGGTTTGCCGGCGCGTAAACCCAGGGCGGCATCTTGGGGATGGATCCCCATTGGCCTGCCGGGTGTGCTTGCTGCCAAGCAAACCACCTTACCGCCCTTAGCGTGGCTGCCCGAACTGTCGAGTTTGATTCGAGTCAGAGTCGGGATTGTTGCCAAGTGTGGAAGGCTACCCCGCCTCTCCCGACGCGGCTGCTTTGAGCTATTGAGCAGACTCGAAATAGAACAACGGCGTTGCCAATTGCGGGGGGGGGGGTGCCCTTTGTGTGCAGGTTTCTCATACATAGGTAAGATCTCCGAGGACAGTAACCTTATATATAAAAGGAAGTAACTCAAAGATCCGAATGACTTAGCTTTTCTGCTGCCACGCTGGCGTCCTTCGCGTTCGCAAGCGGCGCCCTTTTTCTCCAGGCCATCTCCTTCTTGGGAGTCATGCCGATGAGGAACTGCTAGGACAACTACTAGACCAGATTCTCACAATTGCGCTCCCCTACCTGGCACGCCAAAGATGTCGGTGTGCAACGACACCTATGGATCACAAGAATCCCTACTAGGGCTGCACGGGTGCAGGGTTGCGAGGAGAGCAAGATCAATAGTCAGCACAAGGATCGTTTATCTAGGTTCGAGCCGCGAGGATGCGTAAAACCCTAGTCCTGCTTTGGTGGGTGTATTTAAGAGAGTTCTTGAGCTCTCGAACTAGCTATGGTGAGTGCGTGGTTCAAAAGAGCCGAATCCTTTCCCAGTATGCCATGGGCCTCCTTTTATAGGCAAAAGGGGCTGCCACAGTGGCATACAAGAGGTGGAAAGGCATACAGTATTGCGAGCTTATTGCTCGCATTACATGACAAGTTGCATTTAATGCGCCACTGAGGTGTCCCCTAGCTTTATAGGGACGGGGGTGAGGCCCGTCCCGTCCGTCGCTGCTCCTCCTTGCTTCGACACGCGCCTTGGCCAGCGATGCGTGCGGCGCCATGTAGGCAGGCAGGCAACTGAGGTGGCGCGGTGGTAGGGCCTTCACGAAGATCTGCATGCCGCCACACATGCGCCTACTGAGTTAGCCTGGAAGCTGCATGTTGCCACGGATGTGCCTGCCCAGCTGGTTTGGGCTGGTAGCTGCATGCGAACGACGGTGGAGACTTGGCTGGTGCGGGCCTGCTAGTGGTCCTGCTGGCGTTTTCGGCGAGAGCCTTGCCGGGAGGCCTGACAAGGGTCTTGCCGTGGCACGCTGTCGTCCCCGGCAAGAATCTTGCCGGGGGGCCTCGTGGCTCTCCTCGGCAACGATCTTGTCGAGGGTCATTGTCTTCTGATCCTCATCTGATCTTGAATATGTCATCACAAAGATCTGCATGCCACCACGGAGGTGCTTCCCGAGCCTTGGCCCCACGTGGCTGATGGTGTTGGGGACGTGGGCTCAAGGGTGGCTCGCCCTGTTGGTGTTTGGGCATATTGCCCCGGTAAGAGTCCTGCCGGGGCTGCTGAGGCAGTCCCTGACAAGGGTCTTGCCTGGGGAAACTACTCCGCCCCTCTGCTTCTTTGCATTCTTGGTCTTGGCGTTGCTCTGGCTGTCTTGGGCTTCATTTTTGCCTTGGTTTTTCTTCCCTGTTCTGCTTGGTGTGACCTTGGGCGCGACTCCGACTGCCTGTGCATAGGTAAAGGGGTACAAAGGTGCGCCCCTTCTTTTTTACTACGACAGACACCGCAAGGTTGAACCCAAAGCTAAGCAGTTCTCCCATTGCAAGAAAAACCAATCTAGTTGGCCAAACCAAACCGATAGTTCAAATAGAATTACAAAGATACCAAATCATGCATGAAATAATTCAGAGAATATTCAAATAATATTCATAAATAAACTGATCATAAATCCACAATTCATCGGATCTCAGCAAACACACCATAAAAAAGTATTACATCAAATAGATCTCCAAGAACATCGAGGAGAACATGGTATTGAGAATCAAAGAGAGAGAAGAAGCCATCTAGCTACTAGCTATGGACCCGTAGGTCTGTGGTAAACTACTCACGCTTCATCGGAAGGGAAATAGAGTTGATGTAGAGCCCTTCGTGATCAAATCCCCCTCCGGCAGGGTGCCAGAAAAGGTCCCTGGATGGGATCTCACGGGTACAGAAGGTTGCAGCGGTGGAAAAGTGTTTTCGTGGATGCCTCGAGTGGTTTGGTAATATATGGGAATATATAGGCGAAAGAATTAAGTCAGGAGGTGCACGATGGGCCCACAAGGGTGGGGGGCGCGCCCTACCCCCCTGGGCGCGCCTTCTGTCCTTCTGGCTGCCTCGTGGCTCCTCCGACATCGTCTCCAAGTATCCTGGTTGTCTTCTGGTCCAAGAAATATCACCGCAAAGGTTTTATTCCGTTTGGACTCTCTTTGTTATTCCTTTTCTGCGAAACTCAAAAACAGGGAAAAAATAGGAACTGGCACTGGGCCCTAGGTTAATAGGTTAGTCCCAAAAATAATATAAAATAGGATATTAATGCATATAAAACATCCAAAACTGATAATATAATAGCATGGAACAATCAAAAATTATAGATACGTTGGGGACGTATCAAGCATCCAAAGCTTAATTCCTGCTCATCCTCGAGTAGGTAAATGATAAAAACAAATTATTTTATGCGGAATGCTACCTAACATATTTATCCATGTAATTCTCTTTATTGTGGCATGAATGTTCAGATCCGTATGATTTAGAACAAAAGTTTATACTGATATAAAAACAATAATAGTTCAAGCATACTAACAAGATAAATATGTCTTCTCAAAATAACATGGCCAAGGAAAGCTTATCCCTACAAAATAATATAGTCTGGCTATGCTCCATCTTCATCACACGAAATATTCAAATCATGCACAACCCCGATGACAAGCCAATCAACTGTTTCATTCTTTTAACGTTCTCATACCTTTTCAACTTTCATGCAATACATGAGTGTGAGCCATGGACATCGCACTATAGGTGTGATACGTCTCCAATGTATCTATAATTTTTGATTGTTGCCTACTATTATATTATCTGTTTTGGATGTTTAATGAGCTTTAATATGCTCTTTTATATTATTTTTGGGACTAACCTATTAACCGGAGGCCCAGTGCCAGTTTCTATTTTTTGCCTATTTTAGTGTTTCGCAGAAAAGGAATATAAAACGGAATGAAACCTTCGCGGTGATCTTTCTTTGACCGAAAGAAAACCAGAAGACTTGGAGATCAAGTCGGAGACGCAACGAGGTGGCCACGAGGTAGGAGGGTGCGCCCAGGGGGGTAGGCGCGTCCCCACCCTCGTGGGTCCCTCGTAGCTCCACCAACATACTTCTTCCGCCTATATATACTCTTACACCCTAAAAACATCAGGGGGAGCCACGAAACCACTTTTCCACCGCCACAACCTTCTGTACCCGTGAGATCCCATCTTGGGGCCTTTTCCGGCAATCTGCCGGAGGGGAATCGATCACGAAGGGCTTCTACATCAACACCATAGCCTCTTTGATGAATCCTGAGTAGTTTAGCACAGACCATCGGGTCCATAGTTATTAGCTAGATGGCTTCTTCTCTCTCTTTGATCCTTAATACAAAGTTCTCCTCAATGTTCTTGGAGATCTATTCGATGTAATACCCTTTTGCTGTGTGTTTGCCGAGATCCGATGAATTGTGGATTTATGAACTTGATTATCTATGAATATTATTTGGTTCTTCTCTGAATTCTTATATGCATGATTTGATACCTTTTCATGTCTCTTCAAATTATCGGTTTAGTTTGGCCTACTAGATTGATCTTTCTTGCAATGGGAGAAGTCCTTAGCTTTGGGTTCAATCTTGCGGTGACCTTTCCTAGTGACAGTAGGGGTAGCAAGGCAAGTATTGTATTGTTTCCATCGAGGATAAAAAGATGGGGTTTATATCATATTGCTTGAGTTTATCCCTCTACATCATGTTACCTTGTCTAATGTGTTACTCTGTTCTTATGAACTTAATACTCTAGATGCATGCTGGATAGCGGTTGATGTGTGGAGTAATAATAGTAGATGCAGAATCGTTTCGGTCTACTTGACACGGACATGATGCCTATATTCATGATCATTGCCTTAGATGTCTTCATAATTATGTGCTTTTCTATCAATTGCTCGGCAGTAATTTGTTCACCCACCGTAATACATGCTATCTTGAGAGAAGCCACTAGTGAAACCTATGGCCCCGGGTCTCTTTCTTATTATATTGGATCTCTTTTATCTACATTGCATCTCGTTTACTATTTTGCAATATTTACTTTCCAATCTATACAACAAAAATACCAAAAATATTAACTTTACTATCTTTATTAGATCTCACTTTTGCGAGTGACCGTGAAGGGATTGACAACCCCTTTATCGCGTTGGTTGCAAGGTTCTTGATTGTTTCTGCAGGTGCTAGGTGATTTGTGCATTGTCTCCTACTAGATTGATACCTTGGTTCTCAAAAACTGAGGGAAATACTTACGCTACTTTGCTGCATCACCCTTTCCTCTTCGAGAAAACCAACGCATGCTCAAGCGGTAGCAAGAAGGATTTCTGGTGCCGCTGCTGGGGAGATTTACGCCAAGTCAAGACATACCTAGTACCCATCATAAATTCTTCTCCCTCGCATTACATTATTTGCCATTCGCCTCTCGTTTTCCTCTCCCCCACTTCTAAAACGATTTTCGAAAACCTTTGCCTTTTCTTCGCCCTTCCTCCGTTCGATCTTGTATTACCATGTGCCTTATTTTTGCTTGCGTCTTTGCTTGATTAGAGTTTATGGATCCCCATCCACATGCTAATGTTTTTAAAGGGTCCAATTATGATGAACCTATTGCTAGTGAGTTGAGTGCACTAGATTATCTTTATGAGGTTTTGCTTGAAATTCATTAATCTGAAAATTGTGATGAAGTACTTTATGAAGCGATTCACGATAGATATTTGAATAAAAAGCATGATTGCAATGATGTTGTAAATTGTTCTAATAATATGCAAAACGCTAAGCTTGAGGATGCTAGTTTTGCTATGTCCACTAGTTGTTGCAATGATCATGATTGGGGTGATTCTTCTTATGATCTTGAAAATTTATTTAGGCCCCATGATGAATATGAGATTGATAATAATGTTTGCAATAATATTGAAAGTGGGTTTGGAAGTGTGTCAACTTTAGATCCCGCATATTTGGAGGATGTTCAATCTTATGAAATTTTTGATAAAAGTGGGATCGGAGAGGTCATGACTTTATTTTATGATATTCCCATTATTTCGGAAGAGTGTCAACTTCGCATGCATGTGGATCGTGTTGAAAGTATTTTATGTGATAGCTGTTTTGTTGAATTTTCTTATGATCCCACATGTGATTATTATGAGAGAGGAAAGTATGGTTGTAGAAATTTTCATGTTACAAAATTACCTCTCGTTATGTTGAGATTGCTATTGTTTCTTTCCACTTCCTTGCATATGCTAGTTTTTGCTTGCTATGATAATTTGTTTGCCTATAAGATGCCTATGCATAGGAAGTATTTTAGACTTAGATGTGTTTGTCACGTGTTTCTAATGCTCTCTTTACGCTTCCATTCTTGTCTTTCATGTGAGCATCATTGAAATCTCAATGCCTAGCTAGGGCCGTTAAACGACAACGCTTGTTGGGAGGCAACCCAATTTTATTTTCGTTCTTTGATTTTTTCTCGTGTTTAGTAATAGATAATTCATCTAGGCTCTGTTTAGATGTGTTTTTGTGTTTTAATTAGTGTTTTTTCCAAGTAGAACCTTTGGGAAGACTTGGGTGAAGTCTTTGCGATCTTGCTGTCAAAAACAGAAACTTTAGCGCTCACGAGATTAGCTGCCATTTTTTTACTGGAGAGTGATTTTAGGTTGATTCTTTTTTCAGATGATTAATAGAAAAATTCCTCACGTCTAACTATTTATTTAAAAAAATTTGGAGTTCCAGAAGTATTCAATTAAGTCAGATTGCTACAGACTGTTCTGTTTTGACAGATTCTGTTTTTCATGTGTTGTTTACTTATTTTGATGAATCTATGAGTAGTATCGGGGGGTATGAACCATAGAGAAGTTGGAATACAGTAGTTTTAACACCAATATAAATAAATAATGAGTTCATTACAGTTCCTGAAAGTGGTGGTTTATTTTCGTTTACTAAGAGAGCTCATGAGATTTTCTGTTGAGTTTCGTGTTGTGAAGTTTTCAAGTTTTTGGGTAAGATTTGATGGATTTTGGTACCAGGAGTGGCAAGAGACTAAGCTTTGGGATGCCCAAGGCACCCCAAGGTAAAATTAAAGGACAACCAAAAGCCTAAGCTTGGGGATGCCACGGAAGGCGTCCCCTCTTTCATCTTCGTCTATCGGTAACTTTACTTGAGGCTATATTTTTATCCACCACATGATATGTGTTTTGCTTGGAGCGTCTTGTATGATTTGAGTCTTTGCTTTTTAGTTGTTCACAATCATCCTTTCTGGACATACCTTTTGGGAGAGACATGCATGATTCTGAATTTATTAGAATACTCTATGTGCTTCACTTATATCTTTTGAGCTAGATAATTTTGCTCTAGTCCTTCACTTATATCTTTTTAGAGAACGGTGGTAGTTTTATTTTATAGAAATTATTGATCCCTCATGCTTCACTTATATTATTTTGAGAGCCTTTTAGAACAGCATGGTAATTTCCTTTGGTTATAAAACTAGTCCTAATATGATGGGCATCCAAGATGGGTATAATAAAAACTTTCATATGAAGTGCATTGAATGCTATGAGAAGTTTGATGCTTGATGATTGTTTTGAGATATGAGGATGGTGATATTAGAGTCATGCTAGTGAATTAATTGTGAATTTGAGAAATACTTGTGTTGAGGTTTGCAAGTCTCATAGCATGCACATATGGTAACTGTTGTGTAACAAATTTGAAGCATGAGGTGTTTCTTTGATTGTCTTCCTTATGACTGACGGTCGGGGATGAGAGATGGTCTTTTCCTACCAATCTATCCCCTAGGAGCATGCATGTAGTGCTTTATTTTGATGACTTGTAGATTTTTGCAATAAGTATGTGAGTTCTTTATGACTAATGTCGAGTCCATGGATTATACGCATCTCACCCTTCCACCATTGCTAGCCTCTCTAGTACCACGCAACTTTCGCCGGTACCATAAACCTACCATTTACCTTCCTCAAAACAGCCACCATACCTACCTATTATGGCATTTCCATAGCCATTCTGAGATATATTGCCATGCAACTTTCCACCGTTCCATTTATTATGACCCGTTCCATCATTCTCATATTGCCTTGCAGGATCATGTAGTTGACATCGTATTTGTGGAAAAGCCACCTTCATAATTCTTTCATACATGTCACTCCTGATTCATTGCACATGCCGGTACACCGCCGGAGCCACGCATATAGAGTCATATTTTGTTCTAAGTATCGAGTTGTAATCTTTGAGTTGTAAATAAATAGAAGTGTGATGATCATCATTATTAGAGCATTGTCCCGTGTGAGGAAATAAAAAAAGAGGCCAAAGAAGCCCAACAAAAAAATGAGAGAAAAAGAGAGAAGGTACAATGCTACTATTTTTTTCCGCACTTGTGCTTCAAAGTAGCACCATGATCTTCATGATACAGAGTCTTTTATTTTTGTCACTTTCATATACTAGTGGGAAATTTTCATTATAGAACTTGGCTTGTATATTCCAACGATGGGCTTCCTGAAATGCCCTAGGTCTTCGTGAGCAAGCAAGTTGGATGCACACCCACTTAGTTTCTTTTGTTGAGCTTTCATATATTATAGCTCTAGTGCATCCGTTGCATGGAAATCCCTACTCATTCACATTGATATCTATTGATGGGCATCTCCATAGCCCATTCATACGCCTGGTTTATGTGAGACCATCTTCCTCTTTTTTATCTTCTCCACAACCCCACCACTCTATTCCACCTATAGTGCTATGTCCATGGCTCACGCTCATGTATTGCGTGAAAGTTGAAATTTTTTGAGAATACTAAAGTATGAAACAATTGCTTGGCTTGTCATCGCGGTTGTGCATGATTTGAGAATTTTGTGTGACGAAGATGGAGCATAGCCAAACTATATGATTTTGTAGGGATGAACTTTCTTTGGCCATGTTATTTTGAGAAGACATGATTATTTTGTTAGTATGATTGAAGTATTATTATTTTTTATGTCAATATTAAACTTTTATCTGGAATCTTTCAGATCTGAACATTCATGCCACAATAAAGGAAATTACATTGATAAATATGTTAGGTAGAATTCCACATCAAAAATTATGTTTTTATCATTTTCCTACTCCAGGACGAGCAGGAATTAAGCTTGGGGATGCTTGATACGTCTCCAACGTATCTATAATTTTTGATTGTTCCATGCTATTATATTATCTGTTTTGGATGTTTAATGGGAACTAATATGCTCTTTCATATTAATTTTGGGACTAAACTATGAACCGAAGACCCAGTGCCAGTTTCTGTTTTTTTTTGCCTATTTAAGTGTTTCGCAGAAAAGGAATATCAAACGGAATCCGAACGGAATGAAACCTTCGAGATGATCTTTCTTGGACCGAAAGCAAACCAGAAGACTTGGAGATCAAGTCGGAGACGCAACGAGGCGGCCACGAGGCAGGAGGGCGCACCCAGTGGGGTAGGCGCGCCCCCACCCTCGTGGGCCCCTTGTAGCTCCACCGACATACTTCTTCCGCCTATATATACTCTTATACCCTAAAAATATCAAGGGGAGCCACGAAACCACTTTTCCACCGCCGCAACGTTCTGTACCCATGAGAACCCATCTTGGGCCTTTTCCGGCGACCTGCCGGAGGGGGAATGATCACGGAGGGCTTCCACATAAACACCATAGCCTCTCCGATGAAGCGTGAGTAGTCTACCACAGACCATCGGGTCCATAGTTATTAGCTAGATGGCTTCTTCTCTCTCTTTGATCCTCAATACAAAGTTCTCCTTGATGTTGTTGGAGATCTATTCGATGTAATAATCTTTTGCGGTGTGCTTGCCGAGATCCGGTGAATTGTGGATTTATGAACTTGATTATGTATGAATATTATTTGGTTCTTCTATGAATTCTTATATGCATGATGTCAGTGTCAAAACCAGCGGATCTCGGGTAGGGGGTCCCGAACTGTGCGTCTAGGCGGATGGTAACAGGAGACAAGGGACACGATGTTTTTACCCAGGTTCGGGCCCTCTCGATGGAGGTAAAACCCTACTCCTGCTTGATTAATATTGATGATATGGGTAGTACAAGAGTGGATCTACCACAAGATCAAAGAGGCTAAACCCTAGAAGCTAGCCTATGGTATGATTGTTGTTCGTCCTACGGACTAAAACCCTCTGGTTTATATAGACACCGGATAGGGTTAGGGTTACACAGAGTCGGTTACAACGGTAGGAGATCTACATATACGTATCGCCAAGCTTGCCTTCCACGCCAAGGAAAGTCCCATCCGGACACGGGACAAAGTCTTCAATCTTGTATCTTCATAGTCCAGGAGTCCGGCCAACGGTGATAGTTTGGCTATCCGGGCACCCCCTAATTGTAACGCCCCGGATTTGATGCGCCAGGTGTCTGCCAGTTATTCGCCGTCGTTGCGATGTCATTTGATTGCGTGTTGCATTTTGCCATGTCATCATCTGCATTTCATATCATGTCATCATGTGCATTTCATTTTGCATACGTGTTCGTCTCATGCATCCGAGCATTTTCCCCGTTGTCCGTTTTGCGATCCGGCACTCCTATGTCCCCCGGCGTCCCCTTTTACGTTTTTCCGTGAGCGGGTACTAAACTTTCTTGGAATGGACCGAGCCTTGCCAAGTGGCCTTGGTACACCACCGGTAGACCACCTGTCAAGTTTCGGGTCATTTGGAGCTCGTTTGGTACTCCAACGGTTAACCGCACTCTCGCAAAAGCCTCCTTCTCTTTGCAGCCCAACACCCCCTCAAAGTGGCCCAAAACCCAGCAAACTCCCCTCCATGCTCTCGGTCGTTCGATCACGATCGCGTGGCCGCTCCGCCTCTTTGGACTCTCCTAGCTCCCTCTACCTATATAAATGTGCCTCCCCCCGAAATTTCGGGTCCAAACCCTAGCCAACCTTCCCCTCCGCGCGCCGGACATGTCCGTCCCGGACCGGACGAAAACGCGCCGCCGCCCACGCCCACTCCCGCGCCGCCACGTGGCCCTGGCCACAGCGCGCCGCCGCCCAAGCCTGCCCGGATCGAGCCAGCGGGGCCCATCCTGTCCGGCCGTCCGCTTCGCCGTGGGGCGCCCGCGCCCGCTCCTCCGCCCGCTTCGCCGCCCTGGGCGCCAGAGTTGTCTGCCTCACCGCGAAGCGCCACCCGCCTCCGCGCCGCCGCCGCCGCCGCCGCTGCGGCCGGCGTCCCGCCTCGCCGAACCCGCCGCCGGGCGCCGGATCCGGCGCCGCCCGTCCCCGCCGTCCCCCGCGCCTGCGCCGGCGTCGCCTCCCTCCGGCCGGCCCGTGCCCTCCTCCGCTGCCCCTGCCTACTCCGGTGTCCTTCCCCGACGAACCTCGGGCTCCGTGCCCGACCCCAGATCCAGATCCAGCTGGAGAGGTTGACCCCGGATTTTCTCTAAGTCATGTAACTTTTGTCATTATCATGCCATATTCATCATGCCATAACTCTCTGCATATTGCTCCGTTTCGTGCGTGTAATATGTCAAATTTTTCGCCTCGACGAGTAAATCATTTCATCTCATTGCATCATTTTCATTTGAGCTCATCTTGATGCCTGAATCTTCGTTGCAAGAGTGCTATGTGATGTTAGTTTCAGATTCTTATCAGAACATGCACTTTTGTCATTTTTTCCATGATTGATGTGTGCATCCTATGAACTTGAGTCCTACATGTGTTTTGTAATATGCCATGCCATCTTTACAGGGGTGTATGCCATGTATTTTTGTGATCTCTGTGGTGCCTAGCACAAGCATGCAAACTAGGCTTCATGATGTTGCTGATTTCAGCCCCTGTTCTGCTGATATTTTTATGCCATGTTAACTTGATGCTACCGAGAGATCCATGCTTATTTTGAGATACTTCAGTAAGGATGTTTTGAACATATGGTTATTCTCTATCCATCCATGCCCTTGTTTGCAATTATGGAGTGCCATATCTTGAGTCAATCGAGCTTACTTTTGCTATAAAATGTTTCCTGGCAGGTTGTTTACATGTTATTCAATTTTGCCAAGGTTGTTGTAGTTGATCCGTGTATTCTATGATGTTGTTCTTGCCATGTATAGCCTCTATGCCATGTCTTATTACTGTGAGTTGCCTTGTCATGCCATGTATTGTTCTGTGGTGAGTGGCTCAAGCTCACCAACATGCCTACTTATTGTTGTTCCTGCCATGTTTGAATCTGTAATATAACTTGCCATGTTTACATGGGTGCCATCATATCTTCTGATACTTTTTGGCTCATGGTCAGTAAGGGACTTTTGTTCTATGCATTCATTAGATTCATGCCATGCCTTTTTTTCCATGATAAGTTCCTGTAACATGTTGTTTGATAGCTCTAAACATTGTAACCTGATGTTACTTTCTGCAAAGTCTGAAACTGTTATTATTTGCAATCTTGCCATGTGTTTTTGAGCATGTTCTAGTGATTTCTGGAGATAGCTCAGTGTTCATGTTTTGTCATGATTTACTTTTACATCATGCCCATGCCTTTCGTTATCATGTTGAGATTCTGTAGCATGATATTTTGATGCTTGCAATATGTCTACTTGCTGTCTTGGACAGATTGTTGCTATAACTTGTTTCATGTGTATGTGTTGAACCGTTGCTCCGTTTTGAGTGTGCTCTATATGAAACTTGCTTGATTTTGCATGTAGTTTCATATTATCATGTTGCATCCTTGCTTTGAGGTGTTTGCTTGATGTTTGTATGCATTTTGCATCAATGCCATGTTTAACTTGTTTTGCTCATATCTTCTAGGCCGTAGCTCCGAATTTAATGAACTTTATATGTAAATTGACTAGAATTTCGTGTAGATCATCGTGGTGCATCTTAACTTGCTGTTTAACAACTTGAACATAATGTTTATTCAGATCTGGACCAATTTCGAAATTTGCATATGAGGACTTACCGGAATTGTTATATGTTGTTCCCGGCCTCATTTAAACTTGCCTTGACGTATTGCTCTTGTTTACATCATCTCTTGCCATGAGTAGCTTCATGCAGTCTTGTGATGCATCATGCTTCTTTGTGCATCATGTCATGTCTATGTGTGGTGTGTTTACTATGTTGTGTGCTTCTTCTTATTAGTTCCTGTTTCGTTGTGATCGTGAGGATTCGTTCGTCTATGCTTGGTTCGGCTTCATCCGTTCGTCTTCTTCATGGACTCGTTCTTCTTCCTTGTGGGATTTCAGGCAAGATGACCGTCACCTTGGATTTCACTACTATCATTGCTATGCTAGTTGCTTCGTTCTATCGCTATGCTGCGCTACCTATTACCTGTTTATCAAGCCATCCCAAATTGCCATGTCAGCCTCTAACCTTTTGCACCCTTCCTAGCAAACCGTTGTTTGGCTATGTTACCGCTTTGCTCAGCCCCTCTTATAGCGTTGTTAGTTGCAGGTGAAGATGAAGTTTGTTCCTTGTTGGAACATGGAGATGTTGTTCCTTGTTGGAACATGTTAACTTGTTGGGATATCACAATACATCTTATTTAATTAATGCATCTATATACTTGGTAAAGGGTGGAAGGCTCGGCCTTATGCTTGGTGTTTTGTTCCACTCTTGCCGCCCTAGTTTCCGTCATATCGGTATTATGTTCCCGGATTTTGCGTCCCTAACGCGGTCGGGTGATTTATGGGACCCCCTTGACAGTTCGCTTTGAATAAGACTCCTCCAGCAAGGCCCAACATCGGTTTTACCATTTGCCTCACCTATGCCCTTTTTCCCTTGGGTTTCCGGAGCCCAAGGGTCATCTTTATTTAGCCCCCCTGGGCCAGAGCTTCTCTAAGTGCTGGTTCGAACCGAGCCGCCTGCGGGGCCACCACGGGGAAACTCGAGGCTTGGTTTTACTCGTAGTTAGTCTCATCCGGTGTTGCCCTGAGAACGAGATATGTGCAGCTCCTATCGGGATTGTCGGCGATCGGGCGGCTTTGCTGGTCTTGTTTTATTGTTGTCGAAATGTCTTGTAGCCGGATTCCGAGACTGATCGGGTCTTCCGGGAGAAGGAATATGCTTCGTTGATCGCGAGAGCTTATCATGGGCTAAGTTGGGACACCCTGCAGGTATAAACTTTCGAGAGCCGTGCCCGTGGTTATGTGGCAGATGGGAATTTGTTAATATCCGTTGTATTAAACTTGAAGTAAACTCTTCTAAAATACATCAACCGTAAAGCGTAACGTGAGCGTCTCTTTTCGGGTTGATCGAGAGGAGAACACGGTTTCGGGTTATGTCGACGTAAGTAGGAGTTCAGGATCAGTTCTTGATCATTACTAGTTGACGACCGCCCTTTGTTTCTCTTCTCGCTCTCATTTGCGTATGTTAGCCACCGTATATGCTTAGCCGCTGCTGCAACCTCACCACTTTATCCCTTCCTTTCCCATTTAAGCTTTGCTAGTCTTGATACCCATGGTAATGGGATTGCTGAGTCCTCGTGGCTCACAGATTACTACACCACCAGTTGCAGGTACAGGTTATGCGATGATCTTGACGTGAGAGCGATGTTTGCTTGCTTTGGAGTCCTTCATCTGCTTCTTCGATCAGGGGATAGGTTCCAGGTCGGCAGCCTGGGCTAGCAGGGTGGATGTCATTTGAGCTTCTGTTTATGTTTCATCCGTAGTCGGATGTTGGTCTTGTATATGATGTATTGTTGTATTCATGTGACATTGTATGTCTTGGTTGTATCCCTACGTATTATGTAATGTTGGTGTAATGATATCCACCTTGCAAAAGCGTTTCAATATGCGGGTCTATCCTTGGTGGGACCGTCGAGTTCCTTCTGGATGGGGTCGCATATTGGGCGTGACAAGTTGGTATCAGAGCCTCGACCGACCCTAGGAGCGCCCTTGATTGATCGTGTAGTTTGGCCGTTGTTGAGTCTAGAAGAAAACTGTTTTCAGAGTCTAGTTATATCGGAGAGTAGGATTTCTTTTTACTCCTCAGTCCCTTCGTCGCTCTAGTGAGGAATCTTGACGTAGGTGTTTTGAATTACTCCTCTTCCCGTTCAAATTTCTCTTTAGGTTCACGCAGTTGGTTTTCTGATCGTTGGTTCTCATCTCTTTTCATCCGGTGCATTTCTCGTCAAGTTGACTCGAGCCTCTTCATCTTTGAGTTCAATCCTTAGTTGTTTTCTTTTCCCACCCGCACACCCTTCTTCTTATTGGAACCGGAGTCCGTAATCGAGTATCCATGCTACTTAATGAAGTCTTTGCTTTCTTTCCTCAATGATTTCAACCGGTGTTTTCTCTTCAATATATTCGTCGGTTTCACCCTCCAAGTTGCCTGTGTTTTCCCGCCCTCCCACCCTTTCTTCCCGGAGTTTGCCTCTCTCCCGACCATCTATTTCATTCGTGTGGAGTCTCTTCAGTCCTTCCTCAATTATTTCAACCGGTGAATTCTCGTCTCGTGCGTCATTCATCATCCCTTTTTCTTATCCGGTGGATTCAATTCTAATTTTGGTAGTGATTATATTCTTTCCTTGGATCAAGTGTTCTCCTTGCTCATTTGCCTCTCGCCATTCAATCATTCCGGAGTTCCGAAGACATCTCAGGAGATTCGTCTATGTTTGAATTAATTGGAGGTTATCACCTCAGTCCAATATTTCAATTGTTCCGTTGCATCATCTATCTGTTCAACAATCCTTTCCAACGGTGTTTTTCTTTTAGTGGGCCCTAACCCACAGGTCTTTCCCAGGATCTTACCTAACTCTTTTAATTTCCCCGGAGCTATTCCCTATTCTTTTCAAGTGTGACGTAAGAATGGATTTCATCAGTCAGACGCCTTTCCAAGATCAATTTCAAATCATTTCATTGTTGGCTCAACCTCTCTGTTTTTCTTTTTCCGAAGTATCTCATTAATTTTGGTGGCGTTTCTCCTCATCATTTGAAGATTGAAGAGAATTTTTTCCTCTAAATCTTGCCCGTTCTCCCGAAGATTCGTGGTTCTAGCTTCATGCTATCCTCTCGAATTATTCCGTTTGTCAGATATTCTTTCTTACCCATCCGGAGTATTTCAGGTGTTGCTTTCCGTCTCAATCATCCGGAGGCCATCTTTTCGGAAGATTTCTTCGTTCCAAGTTTTCAAAGTCGTTCTCCAATTATTCTATATCCGTGCCCTTCGCTCATCTCAATATTCTTCCGTGCTTCGCTCAAGTGTTCCTTAATCAGCTCATGATCTCTTTGTTCTTTTGCATCTAAATCCCCTCTAGCTTATTGGTTCTTCTAATTCTTCCCGGTGATTCATTCTCTTTCGTCAGTCATTTCCGAGTTCTAACGGTGGTTCGTTCAAGATTCTTTTTCTTTGATGATCATATTAATCCATTTGTTCTTTTCATCCTACCGGTGATTCATGAAGACTTTCGCAAGTTTTGTGCGATGTTTCCCCTTAATCCTTTTTTCAACGAGAATAAGTAGTATGCAAATCCATTGCTTCTCATCAATTTTAATTGGTGGAGGATAAGCATAACATAATTCTTATTCTCATTTCATCGTGGTCAAGTTGATTAATTCTTTCTTTGGAGATTGTTCGTGATGAGTGATTTTCTCAGATCTAAGTCGTTCGTCTTTTCTTTTCCGGAGTTCAATTTCCTCGGCCTTTTCAGCGGAACCTCCGTCTAAATCATCGCAAGGCTCATCTTATTCTTTCATCCTTCATTCTTCATGATTTAATTTATTCTTCAAGAGTTCATCAAGTATCATTCCATCCTCTCAAGTTCAAGTTCTATTCCTCCATGTTTTAGCCGGAGTGCTGCCTAAATCCTTTCAGTCTTATCCGTTTCTTTTCTCATTCTAACCACTCCGGTTAGAACGAGTTGTTTCATAGTCTATCTGATTCTGTGAGCTTTCGATTCTCGTCATTCTCATCGTTCCTCTCTTTTTCTCGAGTTCTCGCGATTCTTTGCTTCTTCTCTTGAGTTCTTGTTTCACCTCATCCTTTTTCCCTTCCGTCTTGGACCTGAGATCTCGGGACGAGATCTCTTGTTAGTGGAGGAGTGTTGTAACGCCCCGGATTTGATGCGCCAGGTGTCTGCCAGTTATTCGCCGTCGTTGCCATGTCATTTGCTTGCGTGTTGCATTTTTCCATGTCATCATCTGCATTTCATATCATGTCATCATGTGCATTTCATTTTGCATACGTGTTCGTCTCATGCATCCGAGCATTTTCCCCGTTGTCCGTTTTGCGATCCGGCACTCCTATGTCCCCCGGCGTCCCCTTTTACATTTTTCCGTGAGCGGGTACTAAGCTTTCTCGGAATGGACCGAGCCTTGCCAAGTGGCCTTGGTACACCACCGGTAGACCACCTGTCAAGTTTCGGGTCATTTGGAGCTCGTTTGGTACTCCAACTGTTAACCGCACTCTCGCAAAAGCCTCCTTCTCTTTGCAGACCAACACCCCCTCAAAGTGGCCCAAAACCCAGCAAACTCCCCTCCATGCTCTCGGTCGTTCGATCACGATCGTGTGGCCGAAAACCGCTCCTCTTTTGGACTCTCCTAGCTCCCTCTACCTATATATATGTGCCTCCCCCCGAAATTTCGGGTCCAAACCCTAGCCAACCTTCCCCTCCGCGCGCCGGACATGTCCGTCCCGGACCGGATGAAAATGCACCGCCGCCCACGCCCACTCCGGCGCCGCCACGTGGCCCGCCACACACCTGCCGCCCGCTTCCAGCTCGGATCGAGCCCATGGGCCCATCCGTCCGGCCGTCCGCTTCGCCCATGGACGCCTGCGCCCGCTCCTCCGCCCTTTCGCCGCTGGGCGCCGCCGCTGTCTGCCTCGCCCGGCGAAGCGCCACCCGCCTCCAGCGCCCGCCCGCCCGCCGCCGCCGCCCGGCGTCCCGCCTCACCGAACCCGCCATTGGTGCCGGATCCGCGCCGCCCGTCCCCGCCGTCCTCCGCCGCGCCTGCCTGCCTGCGTCGCCTCACTCCGGCCGGCCCGCGCCCTCCTCAGCTGCCCCGGCCTACTCCGGTGTCCTTCCCCAACGAACCTCGGGCTCCGTGCTCGACCCCAGATCCAGATCCAGCTGGAGAGGTTGACCCCGGATTTTCTCTAAGTCATGTAACTTTTGTCATTATCATGCCATATTCATCATGCCATAACTCTCTGCATATTGCTCCGTTTCGTGCGTGTAATATTTCAAATTGTTCGCCTCGACGAGTACATCATTTCATCTCATTGCATCATTTTCATTTGAACTCATCCTGATGCCTGAATCTTCGTTGCAAAAGTGCTATGTGATGTTAGTTTCAGATTCTTATCAGAACATGCACTTTTGTCATTTTTGCCATGATTGATGTGTGTATCGTATGAACTTGAGTCCTACATGTGTTTTGTAATATGACATGCCATATTTAAAGGGGTGTCTGCCATGTATTTTTGTGATCTCTATGGTGACTAGCACAAGCATGCAAACTAGGATTCATGAATGTTGCTGATTTCAGCCCCTGTTCTGCTGATATTTTTATGCCATGTTAACTTGATGCTACCGAGAGATCCATGCTTATTTTGAGATACTTCAGTAAGGATGTTTTGAACATGTGGTTATTATCTATCCATACATGCCCTTGTTTGCAATTATGGAGTGCCATATCTTGAGTCAATCGAGCCGTACTTTTGCTATAAAATGTTTCCTGGCAGGTTGTTTACATGTTATTCAATTTTGCCAAGGTTGTTGTAGTTGATCCGTGTATGCTATGATGTTGTTCTTGCCATGTATAGCCTCTATGCCATGTCTTCTTACTGTGAGTTGCCTTGTCATGCCATGTATTGCTCTGTGGTGAGTGGTTCAAGCACACCAACATGCCTACTTATTGTTGTTCCTGCCATGTTTGAATCTGTAATATAACTTGCCATGTTTACATGGGTGCCATCATATCTTCTGATCGTTTTTGGCTCATGGTCAGTAAGGGACTTTTGTTCTATGCATTCATTAGATTCATGCCATGCCTTTGTTTGCCATGATAAATTCCTGTAACATGTTTTTTTATAGCTCTAAACATTGTAACCTGATGTTATTTTCTGCAAAGTCTGAAACTGTTATTATTTGCAATCTTGCCGTGTGTTTTTGAGCATGTTCTAGTGATTTCTGGAGATAGCACAGTGTTCATGTTTTGTCATGCTTTACCTGTACATCATTCCCATGCCTTTTGTTATCATGTTGAGATTCTGTAGCATGTTGTTTTGGTGCTTGCAATATACCTACTTGCTGTCTTGGACAGATTGTTGCTATAACTTGTTTCATGTGTATGTGTTGAACCGTTGCTCCGTTTTGAGTGTGCTCTATATGAAACTTGCTTGATTTTGCATTTGTAGTTTCATATTATCATGTTGCATCCTTGCTTTGAGGTGTTTGCTTGATGTTTGTATGCATTTTGCATCAATGCCATGTTTAACTTGTTTTGCTCATATCTTCTAGGCCGTAGCTCTGAATTTAATGAACTTTATATGTAACTTGAAAGAATTTCGTGTAGATCATCGTGGTGCATCTTAACTTGCTGTTTAAAAACTTGAACATAATGTTTATTCAGATCTGGACCAATTTCGAAATTTGCATATGAGGACTTACCGGAATTGTTATATGTTGTTCCCGGCCTCATTTAAACTTGCCTTGACGTGTTGCTCTTGTTTGCATCATCTCTTGCCATGAGTAGCTTCATGCAGTCTTGTCATGCATCATGCTTGTTTGTGCATCATGTCATGTCTATGTGTGGTGTGTTTACTATGTTGTGTGCTTCTTCTTGTTAGTTCCTGTTTCGTTGCGATCGTGAGGATTCGTTCGTCTACGCTTGGTTCGGCTTCATCCGTTCGTCTTCTTCATGGACTCGTTCTTCTTCCTTGCGGGATTTCAGGCAAGATGACCGTCACCTTGGATCTCACTACTATCATTGCTATGCTAGTTGCTTCGTTCTATCGCTATGCTGCACTACCTATTACCTGTTTATCAAGCCATCCCAAATTGCCATGTCAGCCTCTAACCTTTTGCACCCTTCCTAGCAAACCGTTGTTTGGCTATGTTACCGTTTGCTCAGCCCTCTTATAGCGTTGTTAGTTGCGGTGAAGATGAAGTTTGTTCCTTGTTGAACATGGAGATGTTGTTCCTTGTTGGAACATGTTTACTTGTTGGGATATCACAATACATCTTATTTAATTAATGCATCTATATACTTGGTAAAGGGTGGAAGGCTCGGCCTTATGCTTGGTGTTTTGTTCCACTCTTGTCGCCCTAGTTTCCGCCATATCGGTATTATGTTCCCGGATTTTGCGTCCCTAACGCGGTCGGGTGATTTATGGGACCCCTTGACAGTTCGCTTTGAATAAGACTCCTCCAAAGAAGGCCCAACATTGGTTTTACCATTTGCCTCACCTATGCCCTTTTTCCCTTGGGTTTCGGAGCCCAAGGGTCATCTTTATTTAGCCCCCGGCCGAGTGCTTCTCTAAGTGTTGGTTCGAACCGAGCCGCTCATGGGCCACCACGGGAAACTCGAGGCTTGGTTTTACTCAGAGCTAGTCTCATCCGTGTTGCCACGAGAACGAGATATGTGCAGCTCCTATCGGGATTGTCGGCGATCGGGCGGCTTTGCTGGTCTTGTTTTATTGTTGTCGAAATGTCTTGTACCGGGTTCCGAGACTGATCGGGTCTTCCGGGAGAAGGAATATCCTTCGTTGATCGCGAGAGCTTATCATGGGCTAAGTTGGGACACCCTGCAGGTATAAACTTTCGAGAGCCGTGCCGCGGTTATGTGGCGATGGGAATTTGTTAATATCCGGTTGTAGTAAACTTGAAGTAAACTCTTCTAAAATACATCAACCGTAAAGCGTAACCGTGAGTGTCTCTTTTGGGGTTGATCGAGAGGAGAACACGGTTTCGGGTTATGTCGGACGTAAGTAGGAGTTCAGGATCACTTCTTGATCAATACTAGTTGACGACCGCCCTTTGTTTCTCTTCTCGCTCTCATTTGCGTATGTTAGCCACCATATATGCTTAGCCGCTGCTGCAACCTCACCACTTTACCCCTTCCTTTCCCATTTAAGCTTTGCTAGTCTTGATACCCATGGTAATGGGATTGCTGAGTCCTCGTGGCTCACAGATTACTACACCACCAGCCAGCAGGTACAGGTTATGCGATGATCTTGACGTGAGAGCGATGTTTGCTTGCTTTGGAGTCCTTCATCTGCTTCTTCGATCGAGGATAGGTTCCAGTCGGCAGCCTGGGCTAGCAGGGTGGATGTCGTTTGAGCTTCTGTTTATGTTTCATCCGTAGTCGGATGTTGGTCTTGTATATGATGTATTGTTGTATTCATGTGACATTGTATGTCTTGGTTGTATCCCTATGTATTATGTAATGTTGATGTAATGATATCCACCTTGCAAAAGCGTTTCAATATGCGGGTCTATCCTTGGTGGGACCGTCGAGTTCCTTCTGGATAGGGTCGCATATTGGGTGTGACACTAATCCAGGACTCCCTTAGTAGACCCTGAACCAGGCTTCAATGACGACGAGTCCGGCGTGCATATTGTCTTCGGCATTGCAAGGCGGGTTCCTCTTCCGAATACTTCATAGAAGATTTTGAACACAAGGATAGTGTCCGGCTCTGCAAAACAAGTTCCACATACCACCGTAGAGAGAATAACTTTTGCACAGATCTGTTGACATATTCCGCGGCGTGACATCACACCACGGCCAGGCCTTTATACGAATCATTTTTACTATTCCACCTCAGTGCGTTTAGCGAGGCGGTTTCCTTGGCACGTCTTATCAAAGCGGAGATCATGCCCCCTTATTCCGGGATTCTCATCAATACGAACGTGGGTAACCCAACCACGCCATTGATTACGGCGCTTGGGAGATAAGTGAGTTTTACCAGGCTGGCGGGGGACGCATAGCTTCGTCCGTCCATATAAGGGGATAAGTTTCCACCTTTTCGCCTACGCCTTCTTCCTCCTTTGCTCATCCATTTCCGCGCACTCGAGCTCCAACGCCCAAGTCCGCACATCCCACCTCAACCTTCTCCAACTATGTCCGGAGCGGGAGGCAAGTGGATGGTGTCCTCCGTCACTGAGGGGCACATCAAAAAGCTACGGAAGGCCGGATACTTGTCCAGCGACACCACGCACCGGCTCCCCAACGAGGGGCATCTTATTCCCACCCCTAGGCCCCATGAGAGGGTGGTGTTCCTCACCCACTTCCTCCACGGACTAGGTTTTCCACTTCACCCATTTGTCCGGGGGCTCATGTTCTACTACGGCCTGGATTTCCACGATCTGGCCCCGAACTTCATCCTCAACATCTCGGCGTTTATCGTCATGTGCGAGGCATTTCTCAAGATCAGCCCCACTTCGCTTATGGCTGAAGATCTTCAATGTCAAGCAAGGTAGTGGGCGGCCGCCAAGCGGAGTGCGGAGGCGCCATGGTTGGCAAGATGGCCAAAGTCCTATGGCTCGAGGGCTCCTTTGTGGAGACCATAAAGGGGTGGCAATCAGGGTGGTTCTACATCACAAAGACGCGCGACTCTCAATGGGCGGCGGCCCCCGAATTCCGATCTGGCTTCCCCACACGGCTCACATAATGGAAAGAGACGGGCCTGACGTGGGGTGATTCGGACGAGCTGTCCGGACTCCAAACCTGCGTCTGAAACCTGGTGGACAAGAATCTCAGTCTTGTCAACGTAATCCAGGTGATGCTCATCCGCCGGATTCTCCCATGCCAACAACGGGCCTTCAAATTGTGGGAGTTCGATCCGGCACGGCACCAAACTCTGAAAAGGATCTTCGACACTACGTGCGAAGATGCCCGAAGGTGCTGTTCAAGGCGCCAAGCTCCCACATCCGCCACCGTAGATCACGGATTCAGCTCGCAGCGCAAGCCAGTGAGGTAAGTTATTTTACCCTTTATGGGACTCTTTTTCATAGTTTGAGTTTATGCGGATCTAAAACTCCCTAACCTTTGACAGACTGGTGAAGACGTCCCGACAGATTAACCGTCCGCCCCCTTGCCGAAGACCCAGCGGACGCCTGATTCACGGGTTGCTGGCTCCGGCGCCTCACGTGGTGCCGGAGAAGAAGGCCAAGAAGAAGGCCACGGAACTCAAGGAGCTCCGGTAGCAGTGCTGTTGGACTCATCGTCCACGACTCGAGGCGGAATCCTCCCGAGGAAGAGGAGGAGGAAGGAAGCCTCTCCCTAGCAGGGGAGAGAAGAAAGGAAGGCCGCCTGACTGGGAGGCCGGAGGGTCCAAGAAAGGAAGGACCCTTCCTCCGGACTTCTCCACCAACGCCGACAACGACGAGGAGGAGTGGCCAACAAGGGCCAAGCCCCTGGCGAGATCATAAGTGTCCGGACTCCGGAATAGTTCATGACTTTTTATTTGTCGCATAGTGTCTTCTAACGCCGAATATGACCATGTAGCCCGCCCAAGGACGAGCTCGCCGCTTCATCAAGCGGCTACCTGGATTCGTCGGATGTGAATAGCACTTCACTTCCGACCGCCTCCTCTCCTCGTGTCGCCGACGACACTGCGGTGGAGTCCCAAAAGGGGCCCAGCCAGGAGGAGGTGGTCGTGGAGGCGCCCGAGGGCGACTTCCCGGACTCTGGGCGCAAAGGGGACGAGACCCCAGAGGGCTCTAAGTCCGGCCCAGTGCGGACTCTGTATCGGAACCATCAGTGGTTCCGAAGTCCGGCAAGCGGCCCCTTCGTAAGAAGGGTAAGACTGCGACGCCGATGACCTCCGTCCATCTGGAGGCACCGGATAGCTTGCTGGAGGCGCTTAATGGCGCCTTCATCGACGAGGAGCACCGCACTGTTATGAGTGTGGTGATCCAGAAATTTCAATCCGCCAAGAGCGGGCTGACTGAAGCCTGTACCAGCCTTCTAATAGTCTTTGAGGTAAGTTTAGAATATGTAGAAATATTACCGCATAGATAATAGCCCCTGATGATTAGTTCGGTGTTCGGAAGAAAAGCCGGACTGATGATCTAAAAAGATATACGCAGGAGTCTAACATAAGTATGTCAATATGGGAATGCAGGCTGCACTGCCGACCTCTACCGCACTGACTGCAGAGGTCAATGCATTGAAGCAGAGCCTCGAGCGGTCCGAGAACGAGCTCGGCCTTGCCAAGAAGCAGCTCGAGGACAAGGAAGGTAAGTAATACCTTATTAAAGTAATACCTTATTAAAAGGATTTGGTTGCAAAAATGACAGGACTAACATGGGTATTGTAGGGCCACAAACAAGGTGGCGACCACGAAGGAAGCGGTGTCATGGCCAAAGCAAAGCGGCCGCGGAGCGACGAGCGAGAGAAGCAGGAGGCGCGGGTGGCGGAGGTGCGGCAAGAGCTCCAGGCTCTCGTGGAAAAACATGAGAGTTTGGAGCGTGACTAGAAGACTCGAGAGTCCGAGCTCGCCTCGGCTCTTGAGTGTGCCAAAGCCGCTAAGGCCGAAGCCCAAAAAGCCCTCCAGGAAATTGAATCATTAAAGAAGATAGCGGCGGGTAAGGCATTCTTTATGCAAAGCAAGCATGTAAAAGTGACTTACCTATTACTTACCCGAATCCTGAGCTCTCCAGGAGCATTCGCAGATCTTCCCCGTAGTGTGTCTGATGCTGCCGCGTTCTACCGCGCCAAGGAGGGGAGCTCGACGGAAAAGGTGTTCTAGTCTCAGTATGCTGAGGCTGGACATCCGGTGCCCCTGAGCGACCAGCTGAAGCAGCTGGTCGAGCTCCACAAAGTCGCCGAACAGGCGATGAAGGGCCTCATAATTTGGCTGTGGCCATTGGAAGGCATGCCTGGGAGCTACTTTAGGCTAGTGCGGCGGCTGGTGGACGCATGTCCATGTATTGAAGTCATCAAGCGCTCCGTCTGCATTGAAGGTGCCCGTCGGGCCCTTGCCCGTGCTAAAGTGCACTGGGGAAAGCTAGATGCGGAGAAGCTTGTGATGGGCGGGACACCGAAGGGCAAGGAGCATCGCAAGCCCGAAATGTACTATGAGGGCGTCATGAAGGGTGCCCGCCTTATAGCGGGTGAATGCTCCAAAGATGTAATTTTTTAATAGACTCGCATTTGTTATCCTGGACGCTGAAAACTTGTTCATATGCGCTAAGAAACGCTTGTGAATTTAAAATATTACCTTCTGTGCGGCCGTTTATCAAATTTGAGAGATGGCAAGTCGTTCGCTTCAGCCTCCATGCCACGAGTGCTGGGGTGTTTGGGATAAACTTGAGCGCTCTTGTTCCCACTATTGGGTCCTTCGAGGGAGGCGCTCAACGCAACGAACAAGGCAACCAGACTTATAGCGCTTGAACACTCTCACTTAGCCATAGAATTCTATAATTTTGAATTTCGGCGAAGCCCATAGTATTCGGAAGACCGAGTTCGGGGCGCTATCCACGCCTTGGCCGGACAATGCCGACTCCTCGCTCTAAGCGGCATAAGTCTTTAGGGACCCGAAAAAACCTCTTGAACAGCGACCGGCTCTCGCCCTGTCATGACGGTCAGTTTTAGCTTTCTCCACTGAGGTGCTCAACCCAGCTCAACCGGGGCACAATAGCAGTGGTTCTCCCAGCGCTACCTTAACCGATATAACGGAACGTAAGGTACCAAAACATGGGAGCCGGGCAAACCCAACTATTGACCCAAGACATGATTCGGAGCCGATGCATATAGTGCTATAAGTTCGGGGTGCCGCACTTGTGAAAGTGTTCCGACATATAACACCATATTTTCGGGGTACTTAAGCCCCTAATGTATTGGCCGTACCAAAGTGTACGGGTGCAACATGTCATGAATGAACATATATATAGAGAAAAAAAAGGAGTGCAATAATAGACAAAAGCTTTGTATTGTTTATTCAAAAAGGTACTGCAGTGAAAGCAGAATGATACAAATAGTGTGATAAGCAAGGGATGGGACTATTTAACATGTCCCCCTCCAGGGGTAAGCTACGGGATGGTATGTAAAACAGGTATAATGCTCGTAGTAGAGACCACCTAGACACTCGACGTAGCTTTCTGCTTCACTGGCTATTGCATCGTGAGTGCGGCAATTCTAGTGCCGGACAGGGCTTCTGGAAAACGGAGTCCTGAAAGTAAGAGAAAAGAAAAAAGAAAAAGAATGACACAATCGGAGCCCACAGTGCGGTTGAGCCGCGTGCAGGCGTGCGTGGTCGTGCCCCTCCCCTTATACCCATGGTATATCCATAGCGTAGTTATGTACGCGTAGTACTGGCTTCCAATTTGGCGAGGGCTGGGGTGGGGGCCGGATTGCTACGCTTGCTCGAATCATGCCAGGCGGTCTTGTTGTAGGTTACTCCGGGCGCGCTTGATGGTGTCCGGACGTTTAATAGCCGGACTCGAGAATTGCTGTGAGAGGCTGCTTTGCACCTCCGCCGCGAGGGCCGCCGTGTGCTCTCCGTTCGGAGAGAGCGTTCGGTGTTTCCATTGACTGTGATTGCTCCTCGAGGGCCTGACATCTTGAGCTTGAGGTATGCGTAGTGCGGCACCGCATTGAACATTGCAAATACGGTTCGTCCAAGCAGTGCGTGATAGCCGCTGCGGAACGGGACTATGTCGAAGATTATCTCCTCGCTTCGGAAGTTATCCTGGAATCCGAAGACCACTTCGAGTGTAACTGAGCCTGTACAATTGGCCTCTACACCTTGTATGATGCCTTTAAAGGTTGTCTTTGTGAGTTTAATCCTTGAGGGTTCTATGCCCATTTTGCGCACTGTATCCTGATAGAGCAGGTTCAGGCTGCTACCGCCGTCCATCAGGACTCTAGTGAGGTGAAATCCGTCAATGATTGGGTCAAGAACCAATGCGGCGAATCCGCCGTGGCGGATGCTAGTGGGGTGGTCCCTTCGATCAAAGGTGATCGGGCAGGAGGACCATGGGTTGAACTTTGGGGCGACTGGCTCCATCGCATATACGTCCCTTAGCGCACTCTTCCGCTCCCTTTGGGGTATGTGGGTTGCGTATATCATGTTCACCGTCCGCACTTGTGGGGTGAAACCCTTCTGTCCTCTATTGTTCGGCGGCCGGGGCTCCTCCTCGTCATCGCTATGCAGCCCCTTGTCATTAAGTTCGGCATTTAACTTGCCTGCCTGTTTGAAGACCCAACAATCCCTATTGGTGTGGTTGGCTGGTTTTTCGGGGGTGCCATGTATTTGGCACGAGCGATCGAGTATTTGGTCCAGATTGGACGGGCCCTGAGTATTTCTTTTGAACGACTTCTTCCGCTGACCGGGTTTAGAGCCTCTGAATCCGGCATTGACTGCCGTATCTTCAGCATTATCACCGTTAATGCGGCACTTGTGCTTGTTGCGACGCGACCTGCCATTGCTGTCCTTGGTATCCGAACTACCAGGGTTTTTGGTCAAGTTGTTGCTATGAGCTAGCCAGCTGTCCTCTCCCACGCAAAAGCGGGTCATGAGCGTTGTGAGGGCTGCCATGGATTTCGGCTTTTCCTGTCCTAGGTGCCGGGCAAGCCACTCATCGCGGATGTTATGTTTGAAGGCTGCAAGGGCCTCTGCATCCGGATAGTCAACGATTTGATTTTGCTTGGTCAGGAACCGTGTCCAGAATTGTCTGGCCGATTCTTCTGGCTGCTGGATTATGTGGCTGAGGTCATCGGCGTCAGGTGGTCGCACATATGTGCCCTGGAAGTTATCAAGGAATGCGGCTTCCAGGTCCTCCCAACAACCAATTGATTCTGCTGGAAAGCTGTTAAGCCAATGCCGAGCTGGTCCCTTAAGCTTGAGTGGGAGGTATTTGATGGCGTGTAGATCATCACCGCGGGCCATGTGGACATGGAGGAGGTAGTCCTCGATCCAAACTGCAGGATCTGTTGTGCCATCGTATGACTCGATGTTTATGGGTTTGAAACCCTCGGGGATTTGATGATCCATTACTTCGTCTGTGAAGCATAGTGGGTGTGCGGCACCTCTGTATTGAGCTATATCATGACGCAGCTCAAATGAGCTTTGTCTACTGTGTTCGGCCCGGCAGGAATTGATGTATCCGGCGTGACGGTTGTCATCACGTGTCGTGAGGCGCCCACGTGATCCGTAGATCGATCTTGTTTGCCTTGCCTTGTCCTCCAATATGTCTCACAGGTCTGGCGCGTTTCCCCGTGCCTTGGTACTTTTCGAGCGACGCCGGAGTGCGGCTTGAATGGAGGGTCTAGAGGCCTCTCTGTCACGACCATGGGGTGGTCGGTCGACCGCATCATGTGCTCGTGATGTAGGTTTGGGTGCTGCTTCCTCTAATTGGGGTAGCATCCTGCATTTTGGGTATCTCTTGGAGGGGCGTTCGAGTTCATACGCTTCGGCTGCAAGGACTTCAGTCCATCTGTCAGCTAGCAAGTCTTGGTCAGCTCTAAGCTGCTGCTGGTTTTTCTTGAGGCTGCTTGCCGTGGCCATAAGCCTGCATTTGAAACGCTCCTGTTCGGCGGGATCCTCAGGCACGACAAATTCGTCATCGTCGAGGCTTGCCTCATCTTCGGAGGGAGGCATATAATTATCGTCCTCCACCTCCCCGCCTGCCGCTCTATCATGAGGGCTGGCTTCTCCCTCCTCTGTGCTGAATCCTTCGGAGGGTTGTCTTGACACTGTCCGGGTGTTATTATCTCCGTGCGTAATCACCGTTTTTGCTGTGGCGGGATTTAGAGCGGCGCCGCTGACACCGGCGCTTGGGCTGTTTCTTGGAGTGGTCATCCTCCGCTGTTCCATCGCCGTTCCCATCTTTTGGGATATCCACCATGTATATGTCTTATGATGAGGTGGCCTTCCGGTGCCACTGTGGCGCTGGTTCTTGGTCGTCTCCAAAGATCGCCGTCCATACCGTCGATGTCTTGGTCAAGTCGAGCATGTCGGTTAAATCATCGACACTGGCTACAAAGTGGGTGGTGGGTGGGCGTTGAATTTCTTCGTCGTCCGCATCCCAACCTTCCTGACCGTAGTCCGGCCAGGGCTCTCCAGATAAAGAGAGAGACTTTAGTGAATTCAGTATGTCGCCAAAGGGTGAGTGCTGAAAGATGTCCGCGGTAGTGAACTCCATAACCGGCGCCCAATTGGATTCGATTGGAAGGGGCGCGGAGGGTTCGGAGTCCGAAGAGGAGTCCGGCACCTTGGAGTCACGGTTTTCGCAAAGTTCAAGGATGGAGTTCGGCTTAATAGCCATAGAGATCGTAGCCCCCGAGGCGGTGTCCAACCACTCGTCCTCGATCGGCGGAGTCGGCTCGAGCTAAGGGTCGAGGCGGACGCCGGAGTGCGGCCTCGAGTGGCACTGTTCGGCGGCAGAGCTAGATCGTGCCCATCGAGACAGTGCGGCGCGCTTGGCTGTGGCTCGAATCCGTCGAAGATCAAGTCTCCGTGGATGTCGGCCGTGTAGTTCAAACACCCAAATCTAACCTGATGGCTAGGGGTGTAGCTTTCGATCTGCTCCAGATGGCCAAGTGAATTGGCCCGCAGTGCAAAGCCGCCGAATACGAAGATTTGTCCGGGGAGAAAAGTCTCACCCTGGACCGCGTCGTTATTGATGATCGAAGGAGCCATCGGGCCTAAAGATGACGACACAGAGGAACTCTAAATGAGAGCACCAATGTCGGTGTCTAAACCGGCGGATCTCGGGTAGGGGGTCCCGAACTGTGCGTCTAGGCGGATGGTAACAGGAGACAAGGGACACGATGTTTTTACCCAGGTTCGGGCCCTCTGGATGGAGGTAAAACCCTACTCCTGCTTCATTAATATTGATGATATGGGTTGTACAAGAGTGGATATACCACGAGATCAAAGAGGCTAAACCCTAGAAGCTAGCCTATGGTATGATTGTTGTTCGTCCTACGGACTAAAACCCTCCGGTTTATATAGACACCGGATAGGGTTATGGTTACACAAAGTCGGTTACAATGGTAGGAGATCTACATATCCGTATCGCCAAGCTTGCCTTCCACGCCAAGGAAAGTCCAATCCGGACATGGGACGAAGTCTTCAATCTTGTATCTTCATAGTCCAGGAGTCCGGCCAACGGTGATAGTTCTGCTATCCGGACACCCCCTAATACAGGACTCCCTCACATGGTTTGATATATTTGCAAGTCTCTTCGAATTATCGGTTTAGTTTGGCCTATTAGATTGACCTTTCTTGCAATGGGAGAAGTGCTTACCTTTGGGTTTAATCTTAGGGTGTCCTTTCCCGGTGATAGTAGGTGCAGCAAGGCAAGTATTGTATTGTTGCCATCAAGGATAAAAAGGTGGGGTTTACATCATATTGCTTGCGTTTATCCCTCTACATCATGTCATCTTGCCTAATGCGTTACTTTGTTCTTATGAACATAATACTCTAGATGCATGCTGGATAGCGGTCGATGTGTGGAATAATAGTAGTAGATGCAGACTCATTTCGGTCTACTTGACACGGACATGATGCCTATATTCATGATCATTGCCTTAGAATACTTCATAATTATGCGCTTTTCTATCAACTGCTAGGCAGTAATTTGTTCACCCACCGTAATACATGCTACCTTGAGAGAAGCCACTAGTGAAACCTATGACCCCCGGGTCTCTTTCTTATTATATTGCATCTCTTTTATCTACATCGCATCTCGTTTACTATTTTGCAATCTTTACTTTCCAATCTATACAACAAAAATACCAAAAATATTTACTTTACTATCTTTATTAGAACTCATTTTTGCGAGTGACCGTGAAGGGATTGACAACCCCTTTATCGCGTTGGTTGCAAGGTTCTTGATTGTTTGTGCAGGCACTAGGTGATTTGTGCATTGTCTCCTAATGCATTGATACCTTGGTTATCAAAAAATGAGGGAAATACTTACGCTACTCTGCTGCATCACCCTTTCCTCTTCAAGGGAAAACTAATGCATGCTCAAGAGGTAGCAAGGTGGTATAGATGGTGGTTGTGGAGAAGACAAAAAGAAGGAGATAGTCCCACATCAACTAGGCATATCAAAGGGTTATGGAGATTCCCATCAATAGATATCAATGTGAGTGTGTAGGGATTGTGATGCAACGGATGCATTAGAGCTATAAGTTTATGAAAGCTCAAAAATAAAACTAAGTGGGTGTACATCCAACTTGCTTGCTCATGAAGACCTAGGGCTATTTGAGGAAGCCCATCGTTGGAATATACAAGCCAAGTTCTATAATGAAAAATTCCCACTAATATATGAAAGTGACAACATTGGAGACTCACTATCATGAAGATCATGGTGCTACTTTGAAGCATAAGTGTGGTAAAAGGATAGTAACATTGTCCCTTCTCTCTTTTCTCTCGTTTTTTTATTTGGGCCTTCCCTCTTTTTTTTGTCCTCTTTTTTTTCATCCGGAGTCTCATCTTGACTTGTGGCGGAATCATAGTCTCCATCATCCTTTCCTCACATGGGACAATGCTCTAATAATGAAGATCATCACACTTTTATTTACTTACAACTCAAGAATTGCATCTCGATACTTAGAACAAAATATGACTCTATATGAATGCCTCCGGTGGTGTACCGGGATGTGCATTGAATCAAGAGAGACATGTACGAAAGATTTATGAATGGTGGCTTTGCCACAAATACGATGTTAACTAGATGATCATGAAAGCAATATGACAATGATGAAGCATGTCATAATAAACGGAATGGTGGAAATTTGCACTAGAGAGGCTAGCAATGGTGGAGGGGTGAGAGCGTGTATAATCCATGGACTCAACATTAGTCATAAAGAACTCACATACTTATTGATAAAACCTGTTAGTTATTGAAACAAAGTACTACGCGCATGCTCCTAGGGGGATAAATTGGTAGGAAAAGACCATCGCTCATCCCAGACCGCCACTCAAAAGGAAGACAAGCAATAAATAAATCACTTCGACTTCATCACATAACGGTTCACCATACGTGCATGCTACGGGAATCACAAACGTTAAGACAAGTTTTTTTCCAATTCACAATTACCTAGTAGCATGACTCTAATATCACCATCTTCATATCACAAAACAATCATAAGGAATCAAACTTCTCATAGTATTCAATGGACTTTATATGAAAGTTTTTATTATATCCCTCTTGGGTGCCTATCATATTAGAACTAAATTTATAACCAAAGAAAATTACCATGCTGTTTCAAGACTGTAACGCCCCGGATTCGATGCGCCAGGTGTCCGCCAGTTATTCGCCGTCGTTGCCATGTCATTTGCTTGCGTGTTGCACTTTGCCATGTCATCATCTGCATTTCATATCATGTCATCATGTGCATCGCATTGGCATACGTGTTCGTCTCATGCATCCGAGCTTTTTCCCCGTTGTCCCTTTTCCAATCCGGCACTCCTATGTCTCCCGGCTCCCCCTTTTACCTCTTTTCGTGTGCGGGTGTTAAACGACCTCGGTATGGACCGAGGTTTGTCAAGTGGCCTTGGTATACCACCGGTAGACCGCCTGTCAAGTTTCGGATCATTTGGAGGTCGTTTGATACTCCAGCAGTTAACAAGAATGGCAAGTAAAGCCCTCTTCTCCTTGCAGCCCAACACCCTTCCAAAGTGGCCCAAAACCCAGCAAACTCCCCTCCATGCTCTCGGTCGTTCGATCACGATCGCGTGGCCGAAAACCGCACCTCATTTGGACTCTCCTAGCTCCCTCTACCTATATAAACACCTCCCCTCCAAAAATCGCAGTCCAATCCCCACCGAAACCCTAGTTTTCTCCTCTGCATACGCCCGGACGCGTCCGCCAAGACCGGACACGTCCCGCCGTCCCCTCGTCCAACGGGAGGCCACAGCGGCACCTCCTCCGCCGCCTCCCGCCGCGGCCCGGCGAGCCTGGTTCGAGCCCGCCCGGCCTGTCGCTACCGTCAGGCCTCCAGCAGCGGAGGGCTCGCGCCGTCCCGCCAGCTTCTCCGCCATGCGACCCGCCGCCCGCGGCCGGCCGCCCTCTCTCCTCGCTCCGCTTCCGCCCGGCAGCGCCTCCCCGCGCCGCCTCCTGCGCGCTCGCGCCCTCGCCGCCCGAACCCGCCAGTGCGCCGCCGCCAGAGCCTCCAGCGCGGCGTCCAAGCTTCGCCGTCGTCCTCGGCGGCCGGACCCGCCGCCGGCCGTTCCCTCGCGGGAGAGCCCGTGCCGCCGCCGCCTCGGCTGCGGATCCGGTCGGGCCGGACCGGATCTGGCCGGCCCCATCTCCGGCGCCCCCGTCGACCTCCCCGGCTACCTCTCCGTCTCCGGCGCTGCCTCCCTCGTCTCCGGCGACGCATCTCCGGCGAGATCCCGACGTGCATCAAAAACCGTGCAGATCTGGAGGTTGCCCCGAAATGCCTAAGTCCTCATCTCTGTTCGTATTTTGTTGCATTTTCATCGCGTCATAACTCTGCATCCGTAGCTCTGTTTTGCATGTGTAATATGTCAAAATGTTCGTCTCGATGAGTAGATCATTTCATCTCATTGCATCATTTTCATTTAGCTCATCTTGGTGCCCGAAATTCTGTTGGAAGAGTGCTATGTGTTGTTAGTTTCAGATTCTTATCAGAACATGCACTTTTGTCATTTTTTCCATGATTGACGTGTGCACCCTATGAACTTGAGTCCTACATGTGTTTTGTTCTATGCCATGCCATATTTACAGGGGTGTATGCCATGTATTTTTGTGATCTCTGTGGTGACTAGCACAAGCATGCAAACTATGCTTCATGATGTTGCTGATTTCAGCCCTGTTTTGCTGATATTTTTATGTCATGTTAACTTGATGCTACCGAGAGATCCATGCTTATTTTGAGATACTTCAGTAAGGATGTTTTGTTATACATGTCTTGCTCTATCCATCCATGCCATTGTTTGCAATTATGGAGTGCCATAGCTTGATTCAATCGAGCTCTACTTTTGCTATAAAATGTTTCCTGGCAGGTTGTTTACATGTTATTCAATTTTGCCAAGGTTGTTGTAGTTGATCCGTGTATGCTATGATGTTGTTCTTGCCATGTATAGCTTCTATGCCATGTCTTCTTGATGGATGTATGCTTAGTTTATCATGTATTACTCTGTGGTGAGTGGTTCAAGCTCACCAACATGCCTACTTATTGTTGTTCCTGCCATGTATGAATCTGTAATATAACTTGCCATGTTTACGTGGGTGCCATCATATTTTCTGATCCTTTTTGGCTTATGGTCAGTAAGGGACTTTTGTTCTATGCAATTAGTAGATTCATGAAATGCCTTTGTTTGCCATGATAAGTTCCTGCAACATGTTGTTTGATAGCTCTAAACATTGCAACCTGATGTTATTTCTCCCAATGCCTGAAACTGTTATTATTTGCAATCTTGCCATGTCATTTTGAGCATGTTCTAGTTGTTTCTGGAGATAGCTCAGTGTTCATGTTTTGTAATGCTTTACCTGTAAATCATGCTCATGCCTTTTGTTTTCTTGTTGAGGTCCTGTAGCTTGTTGTTTTGATGCTTGCAATATGCCTAGTTGCTGTTTTGGGCAGATTGTTGTCATGACTTGTATAGGGTGTATGTGTTGAACCATTGCTCCGTTTTGAGTGTGCTCTATATGAAACTTGCTTGTTTTGAATGTAGTTTCATATTATCATGTTGCATCCTTGTTTTGAGGTGTTTGCTTGATGTTTGTATGCATTTTGCCCCAATGCCATGCTTATCTTGTTTTGCTCATATCTTCTAGGCCGTAGCTCCGAATCTAATGAACTTTATATGTAACTTGACTAGAATTTCGTGTAGATCATCTTGGTGTATCTTAACTTGCTGTTTAACAACTTGAACATAAGGTTTATTCAGATCTGGACCATTTTCGAAATTTGCATATGAGGACTTACCGGAATTGTTATATGTTGTTTCCGGCCTCATTTAAACTGGCCTTGATGTGTTGTTCTTGTTTGCATCATATATTGCCATGAGTAGCTTCATGTAGCTTGTCATGCATCATGCTTGTTTGTGCATCATGCCTTGTTCATGTGTGGTGTGTTTACTATGTTGTGTGCTTCTTCTTGTTAGTTCATGTTTCGTTGCGATCGTGAGGATTCGTTCGTCTACGCTTGGTTCGTCTTCATGGCTTCATCTTCTTCATGGACTCGTTCTTCTTCCTTGCGGGGTTTCAGGCAAGATGACCGCTACCCTGGATCTCACTACTATCATTGCTATGCTAGTTTTTTCGTTCTATCGCTATGCTGCGCTACCTATCACTTGTTCCTCAAGCCTCCCAAATTGCCATGAACCTCTAACCTTTGTTACCCTTCCTAGCAAACCGTTGTTTGGCTATGTTACCGCTTTGCTCAGCCCCTCTTATAGCATTGTTAGTTGTAGGTGAAGATGAAGTTTGTTCTTTGTTGGAAAATGGAGATGTTGTTCCTTGTTGGAATATGTTTACTTGTTGGGATATCACAATATATCTGATTTAATTAATGCATCTATATACTTGGTAAAGGGTGGAAGGCTCGGCCTTATGCCTGGTGTTTTGTTCCACTCTTGCCGCCCTAGTTTCTTTCATATCGGTATTATGTTCCCGGATTTTGCGTCCCTAACGCGGTCGGGTGATTTATGGGACCCCCTTGACAGTTCGCTTTGAATAAGACTCGTCCAAAGAAGGCCCAACATTGGTTTTACCATTTGCCTCACCACCACCTACTTTTCCCTTGGGAGTCGCTCTCTCGAGGGTCATCTTTATTTAGCCCCCGGCGGTGCTTCTCTAAGTCTGGCTGAACAGAAACTGACTGCTGGGCCACCTTGAGGCAACCCGAGGATTGGTTTTACTCAGAGCTAGTCTCGTCCGGTGTTGCCCTGAGAACGAGATATGTGCAGCTCCTATCGGGATTGTCGGCGCATCTGGCGGCTTTGCTGGTCTTGTTTTATTATTGTCGAAATGTCTTGTAGCCGGGATTCCGAGACTGATCGGGTCTTCCCAGGGAGAAGGAATATCCTTCGTTGATCGCGAGAGCTTATCATGGGCTAAGTTGGGACACCCCTGCAGGGTTTGAACTTTCGAAAGTCGTGCCCGCGGTTATGTGGCAGATGGGAATTTGTTAATATCCGGTTGTAGTAAACTTGAAGCAAACTCTTCTAAAATACACCAACCGTGTGTGTAACCGTGAGTGTCTCTTTTCGGGGTTGATCGAGAGGAGAACACGGTTTATGGGTTATGTCTGACGTAAGTAGGAGTTCAGGATCACTTCTTGATCATTACTAGTTGGCGACCGTTCCTTTGTTTCTCTTCTCGCTCTCATTTGCGTATGTTAGCCACCATGTCATGCTTAGTCGCTGCTGCAACCTCACCACTTTACCCCTTCCTTTCCCATTTAAGCTTTGCTAGTCTTGATACCCATGGTAATGGGATTGCTGAGTCCTCGTAGCTCACAGTTTACTACACCACCAGTTGCAGGTACAGGGTTGCGATGATCATGACGCGAGAGCGATGTTTATTTGTGTTGGAGTTCTTCTTCTGCTTCTTCGATCAGGGGATAGGTTCCAGGTCGGCAGCCTGGGCTAGCAGGGTGGATATTGTTTGAGTTTCTTGTAAGTGCATCTAGTGCCCCTTGGTGATTTTGGTGTATTGAAGACTTATAGGTTAAGTAACTAATGCGTTTGTAAGTGTACACAGGTCTATAAGTCTATGAGGAGTTTGATATTTATAGTGAAAGTCGACCCCTAAAAATGAAGTTCTTCAACTGAAGACTTTGATATTCTGAAGACTTTCTGAAGACTTTGAAAGTGAAGAAATTGGTGTGATCCTGAAGACTTGGTAGTCGCTTGAGGAACATGAAGCGTGAAGGCTTTTGTTTTCGTAGTTTCATTTTCTCTTTCTTGAGTCATAGGAAACAACGTACTGTTAAAGGGGGTCGAGGAAATACTAAGGAAAAATTTCCATTTGATGCTCAACTCAAAATCCTACACCTACCAATCCCTTCGAGTGAAGCTTTTGAAATCTCATACAGATCAGTCAATTTCTTGATGATGAGACGAAGCTCTTACAGTCACCGAGAATTTGTTCGACCGAGGAGTTAGGAATTCGCCAAAGTCGAGTTGCCTACAGTGAGGAACATGATAGCCCGAAGAATTTGATATTCAAAATTCCGACCGTTCTTTGTCTTTCTTGCCACGGCTGTCCCAAATATCTTATCCACCTAACGGTCATATCATTGAAGGGCATTTATGTCTTATCATGTCGGGCTGCTCCTAGGCTATAAATAGCCGCCCCTACAACCACTAGTTGGTTGGCTGCTCCGAGAGAACTTGACACTTGTCATTTGAGAGCAACCCATCCTCCGAGGACTTTGAGTGAAAATCATCAAGTGAGGAAAACCCAAAGTGAGGAAAACCCAAAACCAAACCCCAACAAACCCAAAGTGATTGAGCATCATCAAGAAATTGATCCAGCGTGGATCCGACGCTTTTACCTTTGAAGACTGTGCTTCTTCCAGACGGTTAGGCGTCACGGTCTAGAGCATCCAAGAGGAATTGTGGATCGCCGAGTGACCAAGTATGTGAAGGTTTGGAAGTCGCCTGAAGACTTACCACGAGTGATTGGATGAGGTCTGCGTGACCTTAGTTCAAGGAGAATACGGTGAGGACTTGGTGTCTGAGCTGCGTGCTCGATGATCGGGTGTCCGGACTGCGTGTCCTCGAGTTTAAATACTCAGCCGCTCCAACCAGACGTATAACCGAGACAGCAGTTGGAACTGGTCTACCAAATCATTGTCTTCACCAACCTAACGGTTCTATTTCCTCAACCTTTCATTTCCTCATTCTTGTGTTGAGTGTTTGTCATATCTGTGTTTGAAGACTTTGGTGAAGACTTTCTCAATTTCCTCGCCCAATTTCTTCCGTCTGCTTGTCTTCATATTGTGTTATCCTGTGATTACGCTTTACGTACTCTGTGATTGTCTTCATTTCATCATGATGACTATGCATGTAATCTGCTATGCTTACTTCGAGTACTTATTCCGCTGCATGTATTTCTTCGCTAAGGAATTTCCTCACCGCAAATTCCTCGGTGAAGAATTTGTAAATTCTCTAAAATCGCCTATTCACCCCCCTCTAGTCGATATAACGACTTTCAATTGGTATCGAGCAAGGTACTCCCTTGTTACGTGTGATTTTGGTTTAACCACCGGAGTTTTAGTTATGTCGACCGCAGGTATGATCAAGGTCTCAGCAGGGTGTCCTACCTTGATGGGACGGACAACCCCATTGGAAGAACAAAATGCGAATGCATCTTGAAGCAATTGACAACGATCTCTGGTATGTTGTGACAAAAGGTGTTTCCTCAGTCACACCCTCTCTGAATGATGCTGATGTGAAGAGGTTCAAGCAACTCGATTCTCAAGCGAAGAATATCATATGTGGCCATCTGAGCAAAGGTCAATATGGAAGAGTGAGTGCTTTGGAATCTGCCAAACTCATCTGGGACAGGCTGTCCAAAGTAAATGAAGGTGTTTCAACTCAGCGTGACTCTCGAGTTGATGTTCTTCGGAATCTCTTCAACCGCTTCAAAAGACTCGACAACGAAAATGTTCAACAAACCTTCGATCGCCTCACTGACATCTCAAATGAGCTTCAAGCACTGGTGCCACCGACATCACCGACCATGAGGTGGTGAAGAAATTGCTAAGATCGCTGATTCCTCATTTGACACTCGCACCGATGATACAAGAACGAGCTGACTACAAGTGTCTTGATCCTGCTGATATCCTCGAAGGCTAAATACTCACGAGTTCCAGCTTGCTGAAAGAGAGATCTCTATGGTTACGGCTATGGAAAACACGTGCCTCAAGGCCAAGGCTGAATCTGAATCGAGAGTGAAGACTCGGTAGTAGCCTTGGAGATCTGAAGAATTTGGCGAGAGCTAGCACCGCTCGTGAAGAAATTCCAGAAATTCACAAGGCGTGGTCGTTTTGGAAAATCCTCAAGAAGCGGTGATTCCTCATCTAGTGACTATAAGCGAAGACTTTGCCACAAATGCAAGAAACCTGGTCACTATATCCAAGATTGTCCTCGATGGGAAAAGGAATTAAGAAAGAAGAAACACAAGGATTACGAGTTACGATGGCGTGAAGAAGAAGAAGAAATCATCAAATCTTCATCATCAAAATCCTCAAAGCCTTCTTCTCACAAGAAGAGCAGCTCCAAAAGGCTCGGGCATTCATTGGCAAGGAAATGGACTCTGAAGCTGAATCTGAGGAAAATGAGGAAGAGGAGGAGTCTGAAGAATCCGAATCTGGTGTGGCTAGTCTGGCTCTTGCTACTGCCTATGTTAGCAAGTCCATCTTCAACGCTGAAGAAACTGACTCCACCGACAAACCTGATGAGGAAAATGATGACTACGCTCCCACCTATTGCTTCATGGCAAAAGGTGCCAAGGTACTCAATTTCACCTCCTCTGAATCCAGTGAAAATGAATCTGATGAGGATCTTAAGCCCAGCTACTCTAAACTTGCTAAGATTGCTATAAAACAACAAAGGGCTTTTGAAAAGGTTCAAAACATGCTAGATAAGAGTGATGATATGTTAGGTGAAGAAATGGATCGCACTCAAGCCCTAACGAAAATCTTGAGAAGTTCACCTAGGCTTGACAGCCTTCAAGGTCATCATAACACTCTCTTATCTGATCATGAGAAACTTTCTTATGAATTTCTTCAAAGAAAGCAAGATCTTGAGAAGCTAAGAGCGAGTTATGAAGATCTTCAGAAGGAGCGCGATTCATTACTTGCTCAACAAATCAGCGCTTCTCAAGAAGAATTTGTTCCTCCATGCTTAAAATGCATTGAGCGTGAATCGCTAATTCTTCACCGAATGTTCAAATGCTTCAACTGTTACAAATTCTTCACCTGCCTCTACTATCACTAATTCCTCATCCGAGGACATTGCTAGTATTCTTGACGATGCAGATCGAAGGAATTGTACATGACAGGCATGTACAAAAGCCTCAAAGGGCATCGACTCTTTGTGATGTGCTTAAAAGCAGATCCTCAATGAAACCCTAGGAAAGAGGGTATTGCCTTTGAGAGGAAACTCAATGCTGATGGAGCGTCTTTGAAGCTTTGAGCGGATCCCAAAACCTCATGGGTTGCTGCAAAGGGACCTCCAGTTGATCCATCCACCTTATCTGGCTTTACATGTGAATTTCCTCATTCTGATGATGAGTCATTTGACTCAAACTATAAACTGTTCAAAAATCAGAATGGTGAAGTATTTGCTAGATATGTTGGCACTAACTGCAGGAACGGTCCCCCTATGAAGAAAATCTGGGTTCCCAAGAAGTGCCTTGAAAGTCTTCAGGTGAATGTCCTCATGACACCACCAGTGAAGAAAAGGAACCCCAGATCAAATTCTTCATATGGACAAAATTCTTCATATGGATCCAAGTCCTCATACGGACCAAATTCCTCACGTGGATCAAATTCCTCAAAAGGATCAAAGTCCTCATATGATTATCATCGTGCTAACAACTCTGTTTCGCAGGGTAGAGCCAAGGGCTATGAATATGTGCATTATTATTCAAACCAATATGTTCATAAGTCCTCGAAGAATTTCTCTGCTTATTCATATGCTTACCCTAACCCCTCTTATGTGAAACGAAATGGTTTGGCCTCTATGCCACCATTCTCATATGGTGCTCGCAGAATGATGAACTCTTTGCCACCCCTTCGATGTGGGTGGTGAAGAAAAGAACTAATCTCTTCTGCGGGGGTCAGGTCTCGGGCGTGTCTTAAACGTCCAAGAATTTCTTTGGGGCACGACAAAATTGCACGAAAGGACGCGGCCAATCATGATGAAATGAACTTTCATTTCACACCTCCTCATCTTGCTTATCTAAATCTTGACCGATGAAATTCATCGATGAACTTGATACCATATTCTTCACCGATGAAGTATATGAGATCGTAAGTTGTACTAATTCATCTGCAGGATGATCAACCCAAAACCACCGAGTGGGTTCTCGATAGTGGATGTACAAATCACATGATGGTGACAAGAATCTATTGATGGATGCTCCTTATCACCGTCACATCTGAAGCATATCATCTTTGCCGACAAAGGCAAAAGTCGGTATTGGGACTTGGTAAGGTTGCTATCTCTAAGGACATGCACATGGACAAAGTCATGCTTGTTGAGTCTTTAGGATATAACCTCATGTCAGTCTCAATGCTTTGTGATCTTGATATGGTTGTTATCTTTGGCAAGTATCATTGTGTTGTGATTATGGAAGCTGACAATTCCAAAGTCTTCGAAGGCTTTAGGAGAGGAGACTTGTATATTGTTGATTTTTCCACAGGACCACAACCAGCCGTGTGCCTACTTGCAAAAGCTTCAGAAGGCTGGCTATGGCATCGACGACTTGGTCATGCAGGCATGAGGAATTTGCACACGCTTGCGAAGAAGAAGCATGTCATTGGCATTGAGAATGTCAAATTCCTCAAGGATCACTTATGCGGAGCTTGTGAAGCTGGAAAAATGACCAAGGCCAAGCATCCAAATAAGACTATCATGACCACTACTCGTCCTTGAATTGCTTCACATGGACCTATTTGGTCCCAATCATTACTTAGCTGTCGTTAATGAAGCATCACTATATGGCTTTGTTATTGTTGATGATTACTCTCGCTACACATGGGTACACATTGTTACTTACAAAAACCAAGTGCAGGAAATCTTCAAACGATTTTCCTCGAGGGCTTCAACCAACTTTGGTGTGAAGATCAAGCACATCAGAGTGACAATGGAACTGAGTTCAAGAATTCGGACTTGAGGATTATCTTGATGAACTTGGTATTACTCATGAGTTATCTGCTCCCTATACTCCTTAGCAAAATGGCGTCGTGGGCGCAAGAACAGAACTCTTGTTGAGATGGCTCGCACTATGCTTGATGAATACAAAACGCCTAGTCGTTTACGGATTGAAGCAATTGACACTGTGTGCCACATCATCAGCAGTATATCTTCACAAATTCTTCAAGAAGACTGCCTATGAACTCCTCAGCGACAAGAAACCCAATGTAAGTTATTTCAAAGTCTTGATGCTAAATGCTGGATTAGAGATCCTCACCACACCTCTAAATTTGCACCGAAAGCACATGAGGGTTTTATGCTTGGTTACGGAAAGGACTCGCACACCTACAGAGTCTTCAACATCGCACTTCACAAGATTGTTGACACTGTAGATGTGCGGTTCGATGAAACTAATGGCTCGCAAAGAGAGCACCTACCTTCTGTGTTAGACGAACCAGCACTTGAGGATTCAATCAAGTTCAAGGCAACTGAGGATGTCATCCCTACTGAAGAAACTGCTGAAGAATTCATTCCTGTACGCGAAGAACGTCGAGTGATGCACTGAAGATAATCTTTGAAGAAAATGGTGCTTGAGGAAAATGATCAAATTCCTCAAAGACAACCAGCTCATCCTCGCGTTGCAAAAGAAGTGCAAGTTGACAAGATCATCAATGACATTGAAGCGCCAGTCCTCTCACTCGCTCAAAAGCTTCACACTTATCTAACTTTTGTGGGCACTATGCTTTTGTCTCTATCACAGAGCCCACTAAGGTAGATGAAGCATTTCGAGCCGGTGGATTCAGGCCATGCAAGAAGAATTACATCGATTCGAGCTCAACAACGTCAGGGAACTGGTCAAACGTCCAGATCCTCGCAAGCATAATATCATTGGCACAAAGTGGATCTACCGCAACAAGCAAGATGAAAATGGTCTTGTGGTGAGGAATAAGGCACGACTAGTAGCTCAAGGCTACACGCAGTTGAAGGAATTGATTTCGATGAAACTTTTGCACTGTTGCTAGACTTGAGTCTATTCGCATATTACTCGCCTATGCTAACCATCACAATATCACTTTATATCAAATGGATGTGAAAAGTGCATTCCTCAATGGTAAGCTTGAGGAAGAAGTATATGTTGCTCAACCCCCAGGTTTTGAAGATCCAAAGAATCCTGACAAAGTCTTCAGACTAAATAAGGCCCTCTATGGCCTCAAGCAAGCCCCTCGGGCGTGGTATGATACATTGAAGGAATTCTTCGTGAAGAATGGCTTCACACCCGATTCACTCGACCCTACTCTCTTTACTAAATCTTATGATGGTGAACTGTTTGTGTGCCAAATATATGTTGATGATATTATCTTTGGCTGTACCGACCAACGTTATAGTGATGAATTTGCCTATATGATGAGTGAAGAATATCAAATGTCTATGATGGGAGAGTTGAAATTCTTCTTAGGTCTTCAAATTCAATCAACAACACAATGGCATATTCATATCTCAGGAGAAATACCTCAAAGATGTCCTGAAGAAATTCGGCATGCAAGATTGCAAAGGTGTCAAAATTCCTATGCCCACAAATGGCCATCTATGCACTGATGAAAATGGTATTGACTTCGATCACAAGGTATACCGCTCCATGATTGGTTCTTTATTGTACTTATGTGCATCTAGGCCAGATATAATGCTTAGTGTTTGCATGTGTGCCCGATTTCAAGCTACACCAAGGAATCACACCATAAGGCTGTGAAGCATATTCTTCGATATCTAGCTCACACACCAACACTAGGATTATGGTACCCCAAGGGCTCTACTTTTGATCTCATTGGATATTCTGACTCTAACTATGCTGGTGATCGTGTGGACCGCAAGTCAACATCTGGTACTTGTCATTTCCTCGACGATCTTTGGTCCGTTGGTCCTCGAAGAAAGCAGAACTGCGTATCACTATCCATCGCGAAGCTGAATACATTGCTGCTGGCTCGTGTTGTGCTCAATTACTATGGATGAAGCAAACCCTCAAGGACTATAGCATCAACGTGAAGAATGTGCCTCTCTCTTGTGACAATGAGAGTGCCATCAAGATTGCTCACAACCCAGTTCAGCACTCGAAGACAAAGCACATTCAAATTCGTCATCATTTTCTTCGTGATCATGTGTTGAAGGCGACATCTCCATCGAGCACGTGAAGACGAAGAACAGCTAGCTGATATCTTCACTAAGCCCTTGGATGAGAAGAGATTTAGCAAGTTGCGGTGTGAGCTAAATATCTTAGAATCTTGAGCGTTCTTTGAAAAGGACACACATCCTAACACTTATGCAAAATTGATGACTTAGATGTGCAACACATGAAGAAACATTTTCTTCAATCAATGAAGAATAACACTCTAAGTGTGAAGAAATTAATGAAGAATTTGATTCTCGAAACCCTCGACAATGGTACGCGTGTCTGAAATCATCATTCTTATCTGATGGGTCACGCCACCACCAAAGTTGAAAATCTTCAATTTGAGTTTTCCTCAGCTTTTGAAATTCTTCGCTTTTGAAATTCTTCAGTTTTCAAATTCTTCAGTTTTCAAATTCTTCAACTTTGCAAAATCTTCACTTGCTTCCGTCGTCTTTCTTCATTGGCTATATATATATATGGATTTATGTCCTCTACAGCATTCACTTATGGTTATTTCTTCAAGTCTCTTTTTCTGCTAAGTGAATGTGATCGGACCCTTCCCCCTCTATGCTATACTCAACCCAATCCATTCACAAATTCTTCATGTGCGTTCTACTTTGAAACTCGTTCAAATTCTTCATTTGTGTCCTTGACAGTGAAGAAATTGCGAACGGAACTTTTGAAACAAATCTTATTCAAACTTCGCTTTTATCGCTCAAACCGTTCCGCATCCCACGATGCATTATTATATTCACCCACGATCGCTTTACGATCTCCACTACACAAGATGCGTGGGTGACACATGTCGTGAGAAGGAAGCGGTCAGGCACGTTAGTCCTAAATCTTGGACGATCCGTTTTCACCGTGGCTATAAATACCCTCTCTCCTTCCTCACACTTTTACTTCGCTCGATCTCTCTCTCCGCCGAGCTCCTCGAAACCCTAGCGCCGCCGCTACTCCATCGTCGCCGGTGAGGAAAAGCTTCACCGCCTTGACCTCTTCGCGACGTACTCGCGCCGACAAGTGGAATATCTTCACTCCGCCGTCGCCGTAGCTGATTTCCTCTGCCAAGTTAGGGCGGGAAGATCTGAACAGACGAACTTCCCAACTGTTCATCTCAGTTCGTCGTGTTCTTCACTTGGAGTAAATTAAAAGTTACTTTTACTACTCGATTTGATTCTCAAATTTTCTTCAAATTCTTCAAAGGTGTTTATTCTCCAAATCTTCATACATATGAACACCTCAAATCTCTTGACTCATTTCTCTAAGCAATGATTTTCTTCAAGATTCCTCAATTGTGTGGATCTTGATCTATACAACTCGGAACCTAAGACAAAGAACGCTTATTGAAATTCTTCAAGGCTCATCTGGTCAAAATCCTCAAACTTGTTCTTTTGAAAAACCCTCCGAGAACGCATATGACCTCTTCAAATTCCTCGCACCTATACTCATTCACAGTACAAATGTCCTGCTGCTGAATCCCTAGGTTCTCATCAACTTAACTCATTTGCAGCGTTCCTCGAAGAAAAACTGCACACTTCTTGAGAGAACTCAATTGTTCAATTTCCTCAACTCAAGAAAATGGCAGATGGTAAGAAGCCGCAGAAGGGAGGAAAGAAACCTGAGGTCATGACAGATTCAAATCCACGAGGAAATATATGCTGACTCATCAGACACCGATGAGGAAAGCAAAAATCAACGCAAGGTGCGTATCTGAAAGATTGAGCGGAGATGGGCACGGAATGGAAGGAATACCGATATGTAACACCTAAGTACATGAAGAAATTCGCGTTAAATCCTCCATGCCCAAGAGCTCCTTTGGCACCAGGCCAAATAGCTGATCCCACTAGCGTCAAACGCGGTGAGGACTTTCACGATGAGTGGGCTAAACGCCAAGCAAAGTTGGCTAAGCAAGCAAAGGAAGCGTGAAGAAATTCAATGAGGATTATGTCGCTGCTGCTGCTGCATCGAGGTCTCGGTCAAACCGAGGAAATCAATGCAAAAGAAGTCTGCTAATAAGCCAAGTGCTTCATCATCTGCGCCTCACGGCCAAGTTCATCGCCAGCTCCTCCGAGCAAATTCCTCGGCAACAAATTCTCACACCGCTCATGTTCCATCAAAGTCCTCAACGCTCCGTCCAAACCTTCGTTCTGTGCACCTAGCTATATGTCAAAGGACTGCTGGTTTCTCAATTGCCTCGAGCATCTCTGCAAGTTCCTCACCTGCCCTCAATTCTTCATCGGCCCGACTCTGCTGAAGACAAAAGCAACAATGGACGTGGTCCTCGGCCTAGCCCAAGGAAGAAACAGCTTGTAGTCCACGTGCCATCGATGATGAGGCATCGATGAAGAACTTGAAGAAATCATCGAGACCGCCAAGTTAGGGCCGCTAGAGCCAAAGGTACATCTGTGCCACTCGCTTTCGATCCAAGAAAGTCCTCGACTTCATTGACCTCGCACAATGATCCCAATACCCTCTCGCTGATCTTCCTTTGACACTGGTCAAAGTCATGCGTTGACTCACTTCATCGCTGAAGAAAATGGAAGTTTGAGAAGGCGAGGGAAATCAAGAAGGCTCAATACAGAAGGAGAGGTTCCTAAAGAAAAATGTTGTCAAGATGACACCGAGGAACTCCTTCAAATCCAAGCGACATTCGAACCTCGGCAAGAACTTGACACATACTATGCTGATTGGCAAGTAGTCAAGACCAGATTCGCAATCTGGCGAAGAAAATCACAAGTGTTGCTGCACTTGTGCAACGTGAAAATCCTCGAGTGAAGCATCGGTTCAGCCCTCTCAAGAAAATGCTGATTCCGGGGCTGATGAAGAAAACCAAGGCTGCGGAACGAGCTGTTTGTGAAAGAAAAGGAAAGCATCAAATTGCGTCATTCTTGACTCGAAGAAAATGAAGCCAATGACCAGCTCTGTTGAGAACCCAATTGATGCTGTTCCAATTTCCTCCATACCATCAAAGGAAGTAGTTCCTTTTGGAGAAGAATATGAGGTGCCAACGGATCGATGAAGAACATCAATCTCACCTTCGTAAGAGAAAATTGATGAAGAAATTGAAGTGGAAGCAATCCCTTCAACCCCAGTCATTCCCTCATCAGACCATGAAATTCCTCAAGCTGGTACTGAGGAAATTGAAAATGAAGATGTGGATATTGGATGTACCACTCCAGTGATCAATGATGACTTTTGGGAAAGTCAGCATCCCAATACTCCTCTCTTCACCCCGCTTCAACAAGTTCCTCACTCCCCTGCACAGACTGTCCAAATAGACACTGAAGAAAATCAACCCACGAGTTCTGTGCATGAAGAAATTCCAGCCACTAGTGCTGATGAAACTGCTGCTGCTGAAAATCCTCAGACTGCACAAGTTGAGGACCAAGAAATTCCTCAAGCTGAAGAACCTGAACTTACGATTCCTGAGGTGGTGATGCAACTCACTGACACCCCTCTGCCAAAGCAGAAGAATCCGTTCTCAACCAAACAAAAGTTCAAGGCTGAAGATTTCTTTGCCGAGCATGTGTTCTTCACTGAATATAATCCTTATGATTCTGCTCGAATTAGGAAGAGGCGCTCGGACTGCCACAAGCCAACTTCTATTCTTCGCTTTTCAACAAGGACAAAATCTTGATCATGCTCATATTCCTCATGTGGATATGGAGTCGCTGCCGGGCTTTGAGCCCGTCCTCGGTGTTCTTCACGACGCAGGACTTCTAAACTTCTGACCGATATTTGTGGATTGGAACGAAGAGCTAATTCTTCAGTTCTATGCAACCCTGCACATCACCGGAGACGCTGAAGATGTAACTTCATGGGTCTTGGATTGGATGACCGAAAATACTCACTACAAGGCTCCAAAGAAGTGAATTGCTTCGTGCCCTACCACTCGATCCTCCGCTTGATGGTGCACGTCGCATCTATGAAGAAAAGGAACTTTCAAATCACTATATGCAAGTGCTGATGAAGCCTTTGAAACCAAGGCAGGCACCAAGAACCAAATTCCTCGTCAAGGAATTATTGTATGTGCCTCGAACAGTCTATCGAATTTTGACGAAGACTATGAGTCCGATCAAGGGCCACGACTCGAATGATGAAGAAGTCGTTGGCATCATGAAGAATATGCTGTTCAACATCATCCATGGCGTTCCCGTCAATTTCCATGATTTCTTCATGAGGACTCTGGCTAACATTGCCATGTCACCTTTTGAGCTGAAGCCTTATGCGCCTTGGATTATGAGATTCATCGGTCAAGATCTTCACTTGAATTACAAAGTGACACTTTGAACCACTGCAGCTACCTACCCCGATTGAAGTCCTCAAGCGGCCAATTACCTCGGTGATGAAAAGGAAAGGCTCTGCTGTGATAGATGAAGGCACACGTCCATTGGATGGACAGTTTAGCAAAAAGATCCTACTCCACCAATGATGACTCGCCACACATGACTCAAAGACAAATACCTCGATTAAGCATAGTCCTCAAGCTCGCACCTGTGGTGATGACTGATCGTGAGTTACTCCTCAGTCTTCATCAGAAGGTTGATCGCAATCACAAGTGGGTCAAACGTCAGTTTGGTACTCTTCTTTACAACCTGACCTCAACACAATGCAGTGAAGAAAACCACTACTATCTTCATGAAACCTTCAAGCGCTTTGGGCTGTTCTTTCACATGTCTACAATGAAGAAGAACTGCAATCAATGGGACTCAAGGAAGAATTTGACTGGTCTGCACCTCCTCAGAAGAAATTCAAGAAAGTCAAAGTTCCTTCCTTGGTGGCCAGCTCCTATTCTTCATCTCGCGACATCGATGAAAATGAAGATTTGGAAGACACTGCTGCTGGTCCTACTTCAACGAACAACCCGACAATCTTTGGCGCCCGTCTTCAACTTGAAATTCTTCAGAGCGTTAGTCCTCGGTTTGATCCTTTTGGTCATTCGATGACAAAGGGGAGAAATTTGAGTTAGTCTTCAAGCGGGTCTCGTTTTTGTCTATATACAATATTTTATTAAGTTACAACTCTCGTTCTTCCAAACCTTTTATTGGATCGAGTTGTAATCTTAAACCCGATGGTGCTTTGATACTTTTGATGCATTATGCTTTTGCTCTATGCTCGATTACGATAGAGTTGATATGCTCGATATTTGTTATGCTCTGATCCTCATGAGCTCGTTAAAAATCTTCAAATCGATTTGGGATCTGATACTCATGATAGTTTCAAATTCCTCATACGCATTGGGCTCTGATACTCTTTATGCATTATTTTGCATGCTCTGCATATCATCAAGCACCATATTTCATCATGCATTTCAAATTCCTCATATTATATGTCAAATGCGTGTATGAATTACAAGATATAGGGGGAGATCTCCATGATTCAATTCTTCAAATGTGCATTGCCTCAAAAGCAAATTCCTCACTATGCACATCTTCAGGGGGAGTTCTTCTATATCTTGCAATCAAATTCCTCATTATCGTATTTACACTTCATATGTTTATCCCGTTGAAAACTTAACCTATATTGTCATCAATCACCAAAAGGGGAGATTGTAAGTGCATCTAGTGCCCTTAGTGATTTTGGTGTATTGAAGACTTATAGGTTAAGTAACTAATCGTTGTAAGTGTACACAGGTCTATAAGTCTATGAGGAGTTTGATATTTACAAAGGAAAGTCGACCCTAAAATGAAGTTCTTCAACTGAAGACTTTGATATTCGAAGACTTTACAAGACTTTGAAAGTGAAGAAATTGGTGTGATCCGAAGACTTGGTAGTCGCTGAGGAACATGAAGCGTGAAGACTTTTGTTTTCGTAGTTTCATTTTCTCTTTCTTGAGTCATAGGAAACACCGTCTTTGTTAAAGGGGGTCGAGGAAATACTAAGGAAAAATTTCCATTTGATGCTCAACTCAAAATCCTACACCTACCAATCCCTTGAGTGAAGCTTTTGAAATCTCATACAGATTAGTCAATTTCTTGATGTGAGGACGAAGCTCTTCCAGTCACCGAGAATTTGTTCGGACCGAGGAGTTAGGAATTCGCCAAATCTGAGTTGCCTACACATGAGGAACATGATAGCCTCAAGAATTTGATATTCAAAATTCCGACCGTTCTTTGTGTTCTTGCCACCGCTGTCCCAAATATCTTGTCCACCTAACGGTCATATCATTGAAGGGCATTTATGTCTTATCATGTCGGGCTGCTCCCTAGGCTATAAATAGCCGCCCCTACAACCACTAGTTGGTTGGCTGCTCCGAGAGAACTTGACACTTGTCATTTGAGAGCAACCCATCCTCCGAGGACTTTGAGTGAAAATCATCAAGTGAGGAAAACCCAAAGTGAGGAAAACCCAAAACCAAACCCCAACAAACCCAAAGTGATTGAGCATCATCAAGAAATTGATCCCGTGGATCCGACGCTTTTACCTTTGAAGACTGTGCTTCTTCCAGACGGTTAGGCGTCACGGTCTAGAGCATCCAAGAGGAATTGTGGATCGCCGAGTGACCAAGTATGTGAAGGTTTGGAAGTCGCTGAAGACTTACCACGAGTGATTGGGCGAGGTCTGCGTGACCTTAGTTCAAGGAGAATACGGTGAGGACTTGGTGTCTTGAGCTGCGTGCTCGGTGATTGGGTGTCCGGACTGCGTGTCCTCGAGTTTAAATACTCACCGCTCCAACCAGACGTACAACCGAGACAGCAGTTGGAACTGGTCTACCAAATCATTGTCTTCACCAACCTAACTGGTTCTATTTCCTCAACCTTTCATTTCCTCATTCTTGTGTTGAGTGTTTGTCATATCTGTGTTTGAAGACTTTGATGAAGACTTTCTCAATTTCCTCGCCCAATTTCTTCCGTCTGTTTGTCTTCATATTGTGTTATCCTGTGATTACGCTTTACGTACTCTGTGATTGTCTTCATTTCATCATGATGACTATGCATGTAATCTGCTATGCTTACTTCTGAGTACTTATTCCGCTGCATGTATTTCTTCGCTAAGGAATTTCCTCACCGGCAAATTCCTCAGTGAAGAATTTGTAAAATTCTCTAAAAATCGCCTATTCACCCCCCCTCTAGTCGATATAACGCACTTTCATTTCTGTTTATGTTCCATCCGTAGTCGGATGTTGATCTTGTATATGATGTTGATGTATTCTTGTGGCATTTGTGCTTTATGTATGTATCCCCACTATTATGTAATGTTGATGTAATGATATCCACCTTGCAAAAGCGTTTCAATATGCGGGTCTATCCTTGGTGGGACCTTCGAGTTCCTTTTGGATAGGGTCGCGTATTGGGCGTGACAAAGACACTCAAAATAATATAAGTGAAGCACGAGAGGTCATCAATTTCTATAAAATAAAACCACCATCGTGCTCTGAAAAGATATAAGTGAAGCACTAGAGCAAAATTGCCTAGCTCAAAAGATATAAGTGAAGCACATAGAATATTCGAATAAATCATGATTCTTGCGTGTCCCTCTCAAAATATGTGTACAGCAAGGATGATTGTGGCAAACTAGAAAGCAAAGACTCAAATCATACAAGACGCTCCAAGAAAACAAATTTCATGTGATGAATAAAAATATAGCCTCGAGTGAAGTTACCGATAGACGAAGACGAAAGAGGGGATGCCTTCCGGGGCATCCCCAAGCTTAGGCTCTTGGTTGTCCTTGAATATGACCTTGGGGTGCCTTGGGCATCCCCAAGCTTAGGCTCTTTCCCCTCCTTATTCCATAATCCATCAAATCCTTGCCCAAAACTTGAAAACTTCACAACACAAAACTCAACAGAAAATCTTATAAGCTCCATTACTATAAGAAAATAAATCACCACTTTTGGTACTGTTGTGAACTCATTCTTTATTTATATTGGTTTAATATCTTCTGTATTCAAACTTTTCCATGGTTCCTACCCCCCAATACTACACATAGAGTCATTAAAAATAAGTAAACAACACAAAGAAAATAGAATCTGTCAAAAACAAAACAATCTATAGTAATCTGGTTAGTTCGAATACTTCTGTAACTCCAAAAATTCTAAAAAGACAACAGGGCCAATTTGTATATCAATCTTGTGTAAAATATTCAGAATTTTCTCATGCTTCTGTGATTTTTAAAATTTCTGGGACTGGGCGCAAAAGTTTCTATTTTTCAACAAGATCAAATTATTGAAAGTAAGCTATCCCATATGTCTTACTTGACACAAACACTAACTAAAACACAAAAACACATTTAGCCAGAGGCTAGATGAATTATTTATTGCAAAACAGCAAGGAAAAATATTGGGTTTTCTCCCAACAAGCGTTTTTCTTTAAAGCCTTTAATCTAGGCATTGAGATTTCAATGATGCTCACATGAAAGACAATAATTGAAGCAGAAAGAGAGCATGATATAGCATGTGAAAAACACATCTAAGTCTAACATACTTTCTATGCATAGGTATCTTCTAGGCAAACAAATTATCAAGGAAAGAAAAAATTAGCATATGCAAGGAAGAAGAACAAAACAATAGCAATCTAAACATAACGAGAGGTAATTTTGTAACATGAAAATTTCTACAACCATATTTTCCTCTCTCATAATAATTACATGTAGGATCATAATCAAATTCAACAATATAACTATCTATAAAATATTCTCAACATGATCCACATGCATGCATAGTTCACACTCTTCCAAAATAGTGGGATTATCATCAAATAAAGTCATGACCTCTCCAAACCCACTTTTATCAAAAAATTAATAAGATCGAACATTCTCCAAATATGTGGGATCTAAAGTTTACACTCTTACAAAACCACTTTCAATAATATTGCAAACACTATTAGAAATCTCATATTCATCATGGGGCTTAAATAGATTTTCATGATCATAAGAAGAATCACCCCAATCATGATCATTGCAACAAGTAATGGACATAGCAAAACTAGCATCCCCAAGCTTAGGGTTTTGCATATCATTAACACAATTGACATTAATAGAACTTATAATAACATCATTGCAATCATGCTTTTCTTTCAAGTAGCTCTCGTGAATCACTTTAAAATTTTGTTCTTTCAACACTTCACCACAATTTTCAGATGCACGAATTTCAAGCAAAACCTCATAAATATAATCTAGTGCACTCAACTCACTAGCAATTCTTCCATCATAATTGGATATTTTAAAAAGTTTATCAAGTGGATGAGGGTCCATATCAATAGATTTTTAGCAAGCGAAGATGCAAGCAAATAGAAGGCACATGGCAACACAAGCAAAACATAAGATCGAATGAAAGAAGAGGTGAACAAAAAGGCAAATCTTTTTGAAAATCATTTTACAAGTGAGGGAGAGGAAAACGAGAGGAAAATGGCTAATAATGTAATGCAAGAGATGAGAGTTTATGATGGGTACTTGGTATGTCTTGACTTGGCATAGATCTCCCCGGCAACGGCGCCAGAAATTGGAAAGTTGACGGGAGACGAGTCTTGATTTGGCGTAAATCTCCCCGGCAACAGTGCCAAAAATTCTTCCTGCTACTTCTTGAGCTTGCGATAGTTTTTCCCTTCAAGAGACAACGCACAAATTACCGAATACCTGCACAAACAATCAAACAACTTGCACCCAATGCGCTAAAGGGGTTATCAATCCCTTCAGGTTACTTGCAAACGTGAAATCTGATAAAGATAGATAAACGATAAAGTAAATATTTTTGGTATTTTTGGTTTATAGATCGGAAAGTAAAATATTGATGAAAGAGTATATCGGAAACTAATATTGTAGATCGGAAACTTATATGATGGAAAATAGACCCGGGGGTGTCAGGACCCCGATCCTAAGTCACACCGATCTAGCATGTAACACATCATATCACTTTGCGGCCTCACGCACGGTACTCCCACGGTTGTCGCCTTACCATGGCCCGGACCGTTTATGCGTCTTTTGGCTCACGATATGATAGTGTCGCTAGCATCCATATGACAAAGAACCCGGCCGACATGGCTAGTCGTGAACCCAAAGCGGCACTAACCCATGGGGACAGGCATACATGAATCACATCGAGCATGTCGGTCATCAACGTATGTATTCGGGCTGTAGCACTGGCTAACAGGACTCCGTGAACCGGCTGTAGCAGCTAGGCAGGACTCGAATAACATCGCGTGACATTTCCCGAAGGGACAGACATAGGAACGAAGTGAAACACATGCCGCCAGTCAAGTGTCCAAGCAGAGTCTGGGCTAGCAGGACTCCGTGAACCGGGCTGTAGCGGACTACTATCGCCGGAGGCACGAGACTACATTTCCCCATATGAGAGGCTGCCAAGGATAAACAACTAGTTTGTCGGATCCCACACATACCAAGCATTTCAAACATACACACAATATGCTCAATATGTGTAGATACAACATGGCATCACAACATGACTCTACGACTCGTAATATTATACATTAGGCTCCGAGGAGCGAGATATTACAAACAGGGGTCTCATGACCCAACACTCGAGCATACAAGTCAAGGCACAAGCGAAACTAATCATGTCTCGAGTACGCATAACTATAAATGAAAAAGGCTGAAAAGCCCGACTATCTACCAGATCTGCCGAGGCACAAGATCGTAGCTGAGGTAACAAGCTAAACGTCAAGTCCACGTGGAACTACTAGCGAGACCGACGCCTCTCTGCAAAAACATAGAATAGGCAAACGTGAGTACAATTGTACTCAGCAAGACTTACATCGTAACTAACTACATATGCATCATTATCAAAAGGGGTGGTGGAGTTTGACCGCAGCAAGCCAGCTTTGACTCGGTGGCTATCCTGAACTACGATCGCAAGTAACTCTTTTGAGGTGGCGCACGAGTCCACATATTCACCATAGCAATACACCACTATGGATCCGCTCCCGCCTCCCTACGAGAACGCCATCCATAGCACTCACGCTTATCTTGCGCATTTTAGAGTATCCACTTTCACTTGTCTATGAACTGATATAGGCAACCCAAGTCCTTCTCCGTGGACACGGCTATTCAATAGATCATATTTAACCCCGCAGGGTGTACTTCTTCACACACGCTCTCACCACTTACCGCCGTTTACACGACATGTACTCGGCAACCTTCAAGCGGAAGCCCAACGTGGGTGTCGGCCACGGCCTACCTAAACACTCAAGTCCCTGGTCCAGTTTATCGCCTATTCGGGTTCCATCCGCAGGAGTCCGCCGAGGTTTCCCATACAGCCCGAACGATGTGTGCAGGGTTCCCGAGATACCAAACGGGCACTCGGTACACGGGCCACGGTGCCTACCGCAACACAACCCACCCCTAAGGTCAGCGTTGCGTGCGGCCCCAAAGATGCTACAAACACCGAAACTACTTGCAACTCCGGACCGAGGACAAGGGTGGTCAAGAAGCCGAGAGGGTCCATTGGTTTCGGGCCCAATGCGTGGTAGTAATCTGTATCATGGATCACAAACACGTAACTCAGTTCCCGAGGACGGCTGCAATGAGACAACCCACCATGTACTCCTACATGGCCTCTCACCGCTACCTTTACCAAATCGTGTTCACACACTTAGCTCACACACAACAGGACATGTTCATAACGATTCCAATTCATTCCCGATGAATCAGACCGACTCAACTCTAAGCGAGAGCAGGCATGACAAACAAGCATAAATGAGTAGGCACATCATGGCTCAAACAATTCCTACTCATGCTAGTGGGTTTCATCTAATTCTTGTGGAATGACAGTCATGCAAAGGATCAAGGGTTCAGCTACCGCAGCAAGTAACACATGAGTCGTTGTTGTCCTAATGCAGTAAAATAGAGCAGGAGCGAGAGAGTGGGATTATATCGGAATGAACAAGGGGTTTTGCTTGCAGCACTTCGAAGATAATATAGTTCTTCATCGGTGTTATCGAACTCATCGTCGGTACCTCGCTCTACCGAGGGACAATTACCGCAAACAAGAGAGAGCACAATCAATGCAATGCACATATATGATGCATGATCATGTTAAGGTACTGAATTCACCTAATGCAATAATAATCCAAGTTAGTTGGAGTGGAATTCAAACAAGGTTGAATTCCAACTCAAAATGCTATTTCATAAATTACCCTAATCATGATTCATCCTATTCAGTGATGTTAACTTGTTCAAACATGCATGATCATGGCATAAACAGATTCTTCATATTTTTCTGATCATTTTCATATATAAATTATTTCAATCCGAAGTTACGGTTGATTTATATGATTTTAGAAGTTTAGAGTATTTTCTGAAATTTACTGAATTAAATTAAATCTAGAAAATATATATTGCGTCGACAGTGACGTCGTGTGGTCAATGGGCGCCCAGTCAAACTCGACGTGTGGGGGCCACACGTCGCTGACTAACTAAACTAATCTAGTTAATTAGCACTAACCCGGGTTAGTTAAGTTAGTTTAAACCTAACTAGAGTGGTTAGCAGGCGGGGCCCGCATGTCGCTGACTCGGGAAGTCAACTAGGCCAAACCCGGTCAACTCGCGGAGTTGACCTGCTGGCTCGCCGCCGGGCGGAGCCAGAGACGGCGGAGGGAGCGGGTTTCCTCCTCCGTGACCAAAAACGAGGCGGAGGGTGCTACGTGGCGCCTGGGCTCGTGGCGCATCTAAGGGGACTAGCGGGAGGTGCGGGGTGGCGGAATCTCGCGGCGTCGAGCTTTGGCGGCGGCCGGAGCTCGGCTCGGTGGGGCAGCTAGCTAGGGAACGGAATCGAATGCACGGAGAGGGGAAGAGAAGAGGAGCTCACGAGGAATGCGGAGGTGGCCTCGGCGTGCTCGGGAGGGGCTGGTGACGACGGGAGGTCGCCAAGCGATCTCGGTGGCCCGAGGGGAAGAAGACATCGAGGACGGCGCCCGGGGCTCTTTTCTGGTCGCGTGAGATGACGAGGAGGACGAGGGCGGAACGGCGGAGGCCATGGACACGCCGGCGAGGCGAGGAGGGCTGTGGCCGTGACTACGGCGAGCGGTGGCGACGGCGGCTCTCGGGCACGAGGCGCAGAGCGAGAGAGAGGAGGGGAGAGGGGTGCGGGAAGAGTGAGGGGGGCTGGGGGGTCGCGTGGCGCTCGGAGAGGCGTCCAGGGCGTCGGGGTGAAGCAGGCAGGGTGGAGGTGGCGCGGCGCGGCGGTGCACGCGTCGGCCACGCGCGCTGCCCACTGGCGCGAGGAAGACGACAGGGAGGGGAGGCTGCTGGGCTGGGCCGCTGGAGTGGGCCAGCGTGGGGAGGGGGAGAAAGAAAGGCTGGGCCGGTGGGTAGGCTAGACAGGTGGGCCAGGTAAGTGGCCTGGGCCTCTTCTCTCTCCCTATTACTTCTGTTTTAGTTTTCTAATATTCTGTAGGTTTTAGGGCTTTATTAAAAATACCAGGGCACTTTTAAAAATCCTGAAAATAATTGTGGGCACTTTCTGAATTATTTCTATGGCCCACAAATACTTCCAACATTATTTGAGCATTTAAATTATTTAAAGTGTTTAAATGCCCAAAGTCAAATGGTTTAAGATTTAATTCAAAATCCAGGAATGGCCTATAAGATATGTTCATCATTTTTGGAAGAGGCTTTCACCTTTATCCATTAACCATGAACATTTTCACAGGGCATTTTGGGATTATTGAAAATGATTTTATCTGAACCTATTAGAATTCAATTGGTGCTAGGGTTTCAACAATCCCCATTTCAATTTTCTGAGAAAATTAACATGATGACATGAATGCCTTAATGCAACTAATGTCAAGCAGTTCTAGGGCTGTGACAACTCACCCCCACTAAACAAGAATCTCGCCCCGAGATTCAAGACGTGAGGTAAGAGGAAAAGGGAAGTCACAAAACTATTACAATCTTCATGATCCACTTGTCCTTCTCGAAGAGGTTGGTTCACTCCATCTTCTTAGTCTTGACGTCTTCGAGATCTTCACCCGACACGACAACAGAAAGAAGGGGAAGCCCTACATGATTCGATCTTCACGAAGATCAAGTAAGCATGATCGACTCACGGTCTGAGACGGTGACATATCTCGGGTTGAGACTCAAAATACGTCGAGGGGGATGGGAGAACAACAACGGGGGTGATTGGTGGCAACAATTCCACGCTTTAGGAAGATGGTGGATGGTGTCAAGGTGGTGAGGAAATATTTATCATGATCCCGTAACGGGACACCTCGAGAAAGGTGGCGCAAGAACTATTCCCTTAAGTGGCAAAAAGAATTACTTTTGAATTAGAGATCATTGAGACTCTCCATACCAGTCTAAGGCAATCACAAGCGGTCATGTGGTGGAATGCAAGGAGTGATACACCGGACTAGAATGAATGATGTGGACTACCTTGTTGAAGACAACGAACGGATGATTTGCTTATCATCGAAGGTGGGGGAACCCATGGTAAATCCACTTTGAAGATAACTCTGAACAAGAATTACTAAGGAGACAGTCTATAGCGAGATAGCACAAGGACGGTGCAAGCTGAAATGCAACTGTTCGCATGTTCCAACCATCATATCTGCCTGAGATTCAGATCTGGTTGGTGTTAGGATACTTCAGACTCATCGTGTCCGAAAATGAAGGGTTGCAACACAATTTGACGAGATAACGCTATAGATTCTCGAAGTGAACTAAGGTAGCAAGCTCCAAAACATGAGTTGGTTCTGCTACAAACCTGTGAACACACCGTCCCGGACAAGCATGACCACATGGTAGTCTTATAATAAAACACTACCGAAGTTCGGTGGGAACCATGTTCGAGGATGTTGAAGTCCTTGCATAAGGCATGCTCTTAAGAAGGAACTTCCTTTCCTTGAACAAATCAATCGGTGGCTTGGTGTGCTAGGAATACATACGGAATGAAGATGATCACTATCAAACCATAGAATACTTCGCACATGCATGACGGACTTGGGATGGTTCCAAAGAAACAAAACAAACCTTCCTCAAGTTCATGGCGGCAACTTACATCGATACACATGAACTAGAGGAAGTCACTACTTTCATCCAAACATATGCTTCATGAACGAGACACGAAGAATTGCTTACACAAGTTTCCAATACTAGGTTGATGCTCAACATGACTCATGGGGAGACAAAATGCTACCGATGGGCTCAACAACAACTCATCGGAATTTCCATATCATCGGACTTCCACCATCATGTGAACACGTGATAGTATTGGTCGACCAAAGATATAATGGGTATGCTCGAGGGATTAACCACGAGTAAGACATCATTACGAATATCGTTGGTTCTGATTTGACTTGACAATGGCCCATACTCAAGTCAAAGAATTGGTAGGACAATAGATCCAAGAATCGATCACGAGGACCAATCAATGAAAGTATCATCTTTCTTCAACACACACTACACAAGAATATCCCTTTGGAACGAACTAAGTTAGGCAAGCTTTTATCTTCCAACTCTCCAAGTTGTTGTGTGGCTTAACCAACTAGCTCAGGGGTATCCAACACAGATTATTGGAGAGGGGGTGGTTCACAAGAAACCAACTTGATCACGAGCTCAACATAACAGTCAGGAAAACAACCCGGTAACACTTCCAAGAAGATATTTGGAAAGTCACGAACCACTGGTATGTTACTAAGCTCGAGAACAATCTTGCTTTTCAGGGCAAGACGATATGATCAAATGAGTGAGGACTTGACACAATCCTAACTCATCAATCGAAGTGTGCACCAGAATTAAGGACTAAGTAGCACGATCAATCTTAGGATGATGGTTTAATAACCAACATGCTAAGAATGAGAATATGGTCCATTCACTACCAAGCAACAAGTTGCTCGGGGTATTGATTTCACACATCACAACTCACTTGTCGGCTTTCCGATTGCATCAACACGGAACCGAGAAATGAACAATGATGGTGAGAAGTATCACTGCATCAAGAATTCCTAGGAGGTTGTGCAATTCCCATGACATTCTTGACATAAGATGGCAATACTTGAGGTAGAACAGAATCAAAAGCTGAATTGGCATTTTGATCTCATGGATACAACTACTTTGACCCAATCCTAGAAATGGATGAGGTACTGGAGTTTGTTTCTCCTAGTCATTCCGTAATAGAATGGCTTGACGGACCACAAGGATAGATTGCATCGATGAACACAAATGCACACATACCCTTGGCTATCAATTGATAGATGAAGGTCAGAAGGCATCTACGAGAACAACTCAAAGGAACATATAATTTTCTGAGTTGTGGATGCACAGATTAGTATGTCGAGCAAGCTCAACATTTCTTCCGGATAACCCATGCAGGAAGGTAGAATTGGCAGATTCACAATTATGAATGGAGAACTCCTCAAGAGCACTCTTATTGTGATCTTTTGGCTCAAAAGAACTTCGCCATAAGCGGTTCGTAGTATTTGGAAGAAGGAAATATCACGGACCTCAAGACTATCGCAAGGTTACTAATATCCTAAAGGCACTAATAAATACTAACAACATGAAGTAGGATGGATCTCGGTTCACATCCCAGAATAGAATACCTACTACTAAATGGCATCACGGATGCTTTCAAAATGATGGCCGAATCATCACACTTGGGATACAAAAGCATTACTAAATTGCTAGGTGACTTCCTAAACACCTAGGGTCATAATAGTAGTTCCAACATATATGTCAAGGCAATAAATTACCCCAACGCACGGTTAGTGTGCTTATTCGACCAAAGAGGACATCGAATAGAAGGAAAGGATTGCAAATGCATCGACTATTTAGAGACACTGGATGACTCGGACAGCATAACGGCTGTAAATGCTCAAAATGATTTGAGACATCCTGCAGAAAATGGTGGCATAACCACTTGACAACATCATAACAAGATTCTGAAATCAACAGTTATCATACAGGAGTAGTAGGAACTGAACTGGGAATTAAAACCAACAATCTTATAAGTCTATGGATTAGTAACACGTCATCCTAATAGATAGATGAGAAGCCTAGTTCTTAAACCCCGTAGAAGAGAAGAGGATGACTCGGATCAGAAGGCCATGAGGTATAAGGAGTAAAAAGAGCCTTACGTTCCCTTCCACAATCAATTCCCTTACATAACTAAAGCATTTCTAGACACAACTTCGACCAGTTTGGCTTGGTATCCTCTGAGCGATCGGGCTCTCGATACCAACGCTATCAGACCCCGATCCTAAGTCACACCGATCTAGCATGTAACACATCATATCACTTTGCGGCCTCACGCACGGTATTCCCACGGTTGTCGCCTTACCATGGCCCGGACCGCTTATGCCTTTTGGCTCACGATATGATAGTGTCGCTAGCATCCATATGACAAAGAACCCGGCCGACATGGCTAGTCGTGAACCCAAAGCGGCACTAACCCATGGGGACAGGCATACATGAATCACATCGAGCATGTCGGTCATCAACGTATGTATTCGGCTGTAGCACTGGCTAACAGGACTCCGTGAACCGGGCTGTAGCAGCTAGGCAGGACTCGAATAACATCGCGTGACATTTCCCGAAGGACAGACATAGGAACGGCGTGAAACACATGCCGCCAGTCAAGTGTCCAAGCAGTAGTCTGGGCTAGCAGGACTCCGTGAACCAGGCAGAAGCGGACTACTATCGCTCGGAGGCACGAGACTACATTTCCCCATATGAGAGGCTGCCAAGGATAAACAACTAGTTTGTCGGATCCCACACATACCAAGCATTTCAAACATACACACAATATGCTCAATATGTGTAGATACAACATGGCATCACAACATGACTCTACGACTCAGAATATTATACATTAGGCTCGAGGAGCGAGATATTACAAACAGGGTCTCATGACCCAACACTCGAAACATACAAGTCAAGGCACAAGCGAAAACTAATCATGTCTCGAGTACGCATAACTATAAATGAAAAAGGCTGAAAAGCCCGACTATCTACCGAGATCTGCCGAGGCACAAGATCGTAGCTGAGGTAACAAGCTAAACGTCAAGTCCACGTGGAACTACTAGCGAGACCGACGCCTCTCGCAAAAACATAGAATAGGCAAACGTGAGTACAATTGTACTCAGCAAGACTTACATCGTAACTAACTACATATGCATCATTATCAAAAGGGGTGGTGGAGTTTGACCGCAGCAAGCCAGCTTTGACTCGGTGGCTATCCTGAACTACGATCGCAAGTAACTCTTTTGAGGTGGCGCTACGAGTCCACATATTCACCATAGCAATACACCACTATGGATCCGCTCCCGCCTCCCTACGAGAACGCCATCCATAGCACTCACGCTTATCTTGCGCATTTTAGAGTATCCACTTTCACTTGTCTATGAACCGATATAGGCAACCCGAAGTCCTTCTCCGTGGACACGGCTATTCAATAGATCATATTTAACCCTGCAGGGTGTACTTCTTCACACACGCTCACCACTTACCGCCGTTTACGACATGTACTCGGCAACCTTCAAGCGGAAGCCCAACGTGGGTGTCGGCCACGGCCTACCTAAACACTCAAGTCCCTGGTCCAGGTTTATCGCCTATTCGGGTTCCATCCGCAGGGAGTCCGGCCGAGGTTTCCCATACAGCCCCGAACGATGTGTGCAGGGTTCCCGAGATACCAAACGGGCACTCGGTACACCGGGCCACGGTGCCTACCGCAACACAACCCACCCCTAAGGTCAGTGTTGCGTGCGGCCCCCAGCATGCTACAAACACCAGAAACTACTTGCAACTCCCGGACTGAGGACAAGGGTGGTCAAGAAGCCGAGAGGGTCCATTGGTTTCGGGCCCAATGCGTGGTAGTAACTGTATCATGGATCACAAACACAGAACTCAGTTCCTGAGGACGGCTGCAATGAGACAACCCACCATGTACTCCTACATGGCCTCTCACCGCTACCTTTACCAAATCGTGTTCACACACTTAGCTCACACACAACAGGACATGTTCATAACGATTCCAATTCATTCCCGATGAATCAGACCCGACTCAACTCTAAGCAGTAGCAGGCATGACAAACAAGCATAAATGAGTAGGCACATCATGGCTCAAACAATTCCTACTCATGCTAGTGGGTTTCATCTAATTACTGTGGAATGACAGTCATGCAAAGGATCAAGGGTTCAGCTACCGCAGCAAGTAACACATGAGTCGTTGTTGTCCTAATGCAGTAAAATAGAGCAGGAGCGAGAGAGTGGGATTATATCGAATGAACAAGGGGTTTTGCTTGCAGGCACTTCGAAGATAATATAGTTCTTCATCGGTGTTATCGAACTCATCGTTGGTACCTCGCTCTACCGGGAGGGGACAATTACCGGCAAACAAGAGAGAGCACAATCAATGCAATGCACATATATGATGCATGATCATGTTAAGGTACTGAATTCACCTAATGCAATAATAATCCAAGTTAGTTGGAGTGGAATTCAAACAAGGTTGAATTCCAACTCAAAATGCTATTTCATAAATTACCCTAATCATGATTCATCCTATTCAGTGATGTTAACTTGTTCAAACATGCATGATCATGGCATAAACAGATTCTTCATATTTTTCTGATCATTTTTCATATATAAATTATTTCAATCCGAGTTACGGTTGAATTTATATGATTTTTAGAAGTTTAGAGTATTTTCTGAAATTTATGAATTAAATTAAATCTAGAAAATATATATTATGTCACCGACGTCGCAGTGACGTCGGTGGGTCAACAGGACGCCCAGGTCAAACTGGACGTGTGGAGGCCACACGCCGCTGACTAACTAAACTAATCTAGTTAATTAGCACTAACCCGGGTTAGTTAAGTTAGTTTAAACCTAACTAGAGTGGTTAGCAGGCGGGGCCCGCATGTCGCTGACTCAGGAAGTCAACTAGGCCAAACCCGGTCAACTCGCGGAGTTGACCAGCTGCTCGCCGCCGGCCGGAGCCGAGACGGCGGCGGAGGAGCGGGTTTCCTCCTCCGTGACCAAAAACGAGGCGGAGGGTGCTACGTGGCGCCTGGGCTCGTCGCATCTAAGGGACTAGCGGGAGGTGCGGGGTGGCGGAATCTCGCCCGGCGTCGAGCTTTGGCGGCGGCCGGAGCTCGGCTCGGTGGGGCAGCTAGCTAGGGAACGAATCGAATGCACGGAGGAGGGAAGAGAAGAGGAGCTCACGAGGAATGCGGAGGTGGCCTCGGCGTGCTCGGGAGGGGCTGGTGACGACGGGAGGTCGCCGGCGATCTCGGTGGCCCGAGGGGGAAGAAGACGCCGAGGACGGCGCCCGGGCTCTTCTGGTCGCGTGAGATGACGAGGAGGACGAGGGCGGAACGGCGGAGGCCATGGACACGCCGGCGAGGCGAGGGAGGGCTGTGGCCGTGACTACGGGCGAGCGGTGGCGACGGCGGCTCTCGGGCACGAGGCGCAGAGCGAGAGAGAGGAGGGAGAGGGTGCGGGAAGAGTGAGGGGGTCAGGGGGTCGCGCGCTCGGAGGGCGCCCAGGCGTCGGGGTGAAGCAGGCAGGTGGAGGTGGCGCTTGCGCGGTGCACGCTGTCGGCCACGCTGCCTGCCCACCGGGCGCGAGGAAGACGACAGGAGGGGAGGCTGTTGGCTGGGCACTGGAGGGGCCAGCGGGGAGGGGAGAAAGAAAGGCTGGGCCGGTGGGTAGGCTAGACAGGTGGGCCAGGTAAGTGGCCTAGGCCTCTTCTCTCTCCCTATTACTTCTGTTTTAGTTTTCTAATATTCTGTAGGTTTTAGGGCTTTATTAAAAATACCAGGGCACTTTTAAAAATCCTGAAAATAATTGTGGGCACTTTCTGAATTATTTCTATGGCCCACAAATACTTCCAACATTATTTGAGCATTTAAATTATTTAAAGTGTTTAAATGCCCAAAGTCAAATGGTTTAAGATTTAATTCAAAATCCAGGAATGGCCTATAAGATATGTTCATCATTTTTGGAAGAGGCTTTCACCTTTATCCATTAACCATGAACATTTTCACAGGGCATTTTGGGATTATTGAAAATGATTTTATCTGAACCTATTAGAATTCAATTGGTGCTAGGGTTTCAACAATCCCCATTTCAATTTTCTGAGAAAATTAACATGATGACATGAATGCCTTAATGCAACTAATGTCAAGCAGTTCTAGGGCTGTGACAGGGGGCCATAGGTTTCACTATAGGCTTCTCTCAAGATAGCAAATAATACGGTGGGTGAACAAATTACTGCCGAGCAATTGATAGAAAAGCGAAAAGTTATGAAGATATCTGAGGCAATGATCATGAATATAGGCATCATGTTAGTGTGAAGTAGACCGAAATGATTCTGCATCTACTACTATCACTCCACACATCAACCGCTAACCAGCATGCATCTATAGTATTAAGTTCATAAAGAAGTGTCGGGGAAGCTGATCTGAGATGTCAGGGAAGCTGATCTGACCCACGAACACCTATGGGACCGGCGGACCGAGCCCCTTTCGGTTCGGCGGGGGGCGGAGGTCGCACGAAGAGCAGATCGAGGCGAAGCACACGGGCAATTTACCCAGCTTCGGAGCTCTCCGGAGAGATAACACTCCTACTGCTGCATGTTTGAGTGTATTGAGTTCTTGCTAGGGAGCGCTGAGTGCTACAGTACACTCCAGCTGCTAACGACACCTAGCGTAAGTGTTTTCTGGCTTCGAACCTTTCCAACCCCCCTCTACGTTGCGCATGGGCCTCCTTTTATATGCTCAAGGGGTCTCCGACAGGTGGCAATGTAGACAAGGGTAAAAATGGAAAAATAATGTGGTTGGTACAGCTACCTGTACAGTGTATCATACCTAACCCTGACGGCAGGGGACAAGGGCATTAAATGTCGTCTACGTCGACCAAACAGTGCAAACAGGGACCGTCAGGGGCGCCACCGCTTGCCACGATGGCAATCTTGTCATTGTTGCCACACTGGCGCTCCGCTGGTCAAGACAGCCTCTCGCCACGCTACTGGAAGGGTCCTGTGGTGACACGTTGGTGGATGTGCCGGGGCGCAGGAACAAAGTGGTAGTCTGCCGCGGCAAGCGCCTTGCCGCGATCGTTGCCTTTGTCGCGTCCGGAAGCTTGTCGCCATCGGCCTTCCCTGCAAGCTCCTCTTGCCGGGCCTTGTCGCCTAGGTGCCTTGTTTATCCTCCCGCAAGCTCCTCTTGCCGGGCCTTGTCTCCTTGGCTTGAATACTTTGTTCTTGAATGGTTCCAAAGGAACCATGGAGGACCTTATGGTCACCCGCAAGCCTTGCCGCTGGTCTTTTAATCGCCCGTGCACAAGTTCGGGATACTAGGGTACCCCTACTCTAGTACACCGACAAGAACGGAATAACGCATTAAGATGACATGATGTAGAGGAATTAACTCAAGCAATATGATGAAAAACCCATCCTTTTATCCTCGATGGCAACAATACAATATGTGCCTTGCTGCCCCTACTATCACTGGGAAAGGACACCGCAAGAATGAACCCAAAGCGAAGCACTTCTCGCATTGCATGAAAAACCAATCTAGTTGGACAAACCAGACCGATAGTTCGAAGAGAATTAAAAAGATATCAAATCATGCATAAAATAATTCACAGAAGATTCAAATAATATTAATAGATAAGCTGGTCATAAATCCACAATTCGTCGGATCTTGGCAAACACACCACAAAAAAGTATTACATCGAATAGATCTCCAAGAACATTAAGGAGAACATGGTATTGAGAATTGACGACAGAGAAGAAGCCATCTAGCTACTAACTGTGGACCCGTAGGTCTGTGGTAAACTACTCATGCTTCATCGAAAGGGTAATAGAGTTGATGTAGAAGCCCTCCGTGTTCGAATCCCCTCCGGCAGGGTGCCGGAAAAGGTCCCTAGATGGGATCTCACGGGCACAGAAGATTGCAGCGGTGGAAAAGTGTTTTCGTTGATGCCTCTGGTGGTTTGGCGATATATGGGAATATATAGGCGAAAGAATTTGTAAAGGAGGTGCATGAGGGGCCCACAAGGGTGGGGCGTGCCCTCCGTCCTTGTGGCCATCTCGTGGCTCCTCCGGCTTCATCTCCAAGTCTCCTTGTTGTCTTCTGGTGCAGGAAAAATCATCGCGAAGGTTTTATTCCGTTTGGATTCCGTTTAGTATTCCTTTTTTGCGAAACTCAAAAACAGGGAAAATCAGGAACTAGCACTAGGCTCTAGGTTAATAGCTTAGTCCCAAAATAATATAAAATAACATATTAATGCATATAAAACATCCAAAACAGAGAATATAATAGCATGGAATAATACAAAATTATAGATACGTTGGAGACGTATCACGTGGCCAAGGGCAGGAGCCCAAGGGGTATTCGGCCTCCCTTGTGGCACCTCCTGGCTGCATCCCCTCTCCCCCCACCTATATATATGTGGGAGGGGGCGCTACACATAGCCTACGACAATCTCTTAGCCGTGTGCGGCGCCTCTTTGCACAGTTTCGTCCCTCAGTCATATTTTTGGAGTGCTTAGGCGAACCCTTGCAGAGATAGCATCACCACCACAGTCACCATGCCGTTTTGCTGCTGGAAGTAATCTACTACTCTACTACTTCGCCCATGTCATGGGAAACCACGGCCACCTATGGGATGAAGGGCACCTGCTGGTTCGGCATGGGGGATGTCGCGTTGCACAAAGAGCTGAAGAACGTGGGGCAGCGTGGCAGTGATCACACAAGCAATTTTACCCAGGTTTGGGCCACCGTGAGGCGTATAACCCTACTCCTGCTTTGGTGGATTGAAGGTGGAAGAGTGGTGGCGGAGCATAGTACACTTGCCTGGCAGGGGCGGAAGTGGCTACACGCGTATGGGTGTGTTGTCCAACCTTCTAACCCTCTTCTACAGTTGCTATGGGTCCTTTTATAGATTAAGGGGTTACCAAAATGGCAAAGTAGTCATTATGCACTGATAAGATAGCAAACGGTACTATCATACTTAACTCTGCAGGCTGACGGGGCGCATTAAATGCGCCACTCAACATCACATCGTTGCTTGTCGGGCAAGCCCTGTCGGGCTATTTTGCCAGCTTCACACCTACTTGGTTGACACGTTGCAGCACAGGTGTCGTTCCTGGGCATTTCCCATAGAGAAAGGCCGCCATGTGGCAAATGGCTGCAACTTAGTCACTTTGTGGCTCGACACCGCATCTATCGTCGACGTGGGTCATGGTGGAGTGTTTGGGTGAGGTGGTTTTGCCTCCGTGAGTCCCGGCAGGCCTTGCCGGGACGTCTTGAACGTCTTCTTATGGGGGTGACCCCGCCCTTGTCAAGCTCGTCTGCCCGCCAAGGGAGACTTTTCTCCTGGTGTCATCTTGTTTCTCTGGTTTGATCTCGGTCGTTTTGATCTGCATGTTGGTCCTCCGAAGCTCTTGGTTCCTTGCACTCTGATTTGGGTTGGTGCATCAATCCTGTTCCCGTGCCTGTGCACAGTCTGGCAACAGACCTAGGGTTTGTTGCACCGACAAAAGCCCCCGGCCCTGCCCTGATCGCGTTGTCGAGTGTCGTTGGGGTAGGGCCCAATAAGTGCGTAGGTAGGGGTGCTGAAGAGGTTGGCCTCTTGAGGTCTTCTTTGCTTCTTCATTAATCTTTAGCTTGGGTCAGTTTCCGATTTCCCGCGTGTCGTGTGCAATGTTGTGGAAACAAATTTGATCGTGGCCCGCAGATCGCCCAAGTTGCACGATCATAAAGCGGAAACTGCCATACCACTTGCCTTCCGTTTCGCACGCACCTGCCACGTCTTCTGTATGCATTGGGCATGGTAGGTGGTGGATGCGGAGGGCGCGGGGAGGAGTGCCATGACCGAAAACCGGGCACCCTTGGTTGTAGCAGAGGGTCGGCCTTGATTCTTAGAGCCACAGAAGGTCCAGAGAGGCCATATTGGAGGAGTGGGGCGGCCATTTCCTGCGTGAGAAGCCAGCCCCCTGCTTCATCCTCCTACAAAAAGGGGCAGGGGCAATGCTTTTCTGCATATGATTCTTCTTCTTCCCCTCTACAATCCTTCCCTTCTAGTCATGGTGAGAGGGTGAGGGCGCCGCGGTGTCCCAGCAGCGGCGGTGGGCTTCCACTCGACAGCGCATCCCTCCTCCTCCGGATCTTGTGGTGGCGGAGCATGCCGAGATAGGAGGATGGGGGAGAGGTCGAGGTCACCGTGGCACTAGGTGAAGAGGAGGGCGGGGTGGCGCCCTGGCTGTGCCCCCGCCGGTGGCTCCTCCAGCAGTCCGCCAGCTGGACCTCGGCAGGCTTCCTCTCGAGCTACAGCTTCGTTAGCCCTGCCGAGCCCTAGTGGCTCTGGTGGCGGTGGTTGACGGGCCGCTTCCGCTATGCTCTCCATCGACGCGTTTCCCGGTGCTCTCCCGCTCCCATTGGGCTACCTCTCCTGGAGGCTGAGGGGGTGGGCTGGGCTTCTGCCCAGGCGCTCCTTTTGCCCTCCTCGCTTTTGATGGTCGTGCCTAGGAGTAGAGTGACAGGAAAGGGTATCATGGGGCACTTATCTTTTTTCAATATTAAACTTCTAGGCATTTGCCAAAATTTAATTCAAATAATGTATCTCCTGAGTCCATGTTTGTGTTCTGTAATGCTTGCACTTGTATTATCAGCATATTAATGACAAAGATGAACCTTGCCGGGAACTCATGCATGTATATGTCCATGCAGAGGTGGGATGCCTCATTAGTGTAAATAAATGAGTTTTCCCAGGCAGGCTATGATGCCGGTACCCTATTGTTTCCCGGAGAACCGAGTCTACCGGGCAAAAATAAAGGGACCAGCCCCCCGCCAACTTCCTTTTACCAAAGTCCACTACGACCATCCTGGCTTGAAGCAACGTTCAAGCCAAGGATGGGAGCTCCCAAGTTTCAAAAGATTGGCAAGGTTTTCTTATGCACAAGCCCTAGCTTACAGAACACTAATGGACAAGAGATAGAACTTATCTATTAGCTTTGCCAGGGATCGCAGCACTGGTTCATCTTCCCAACTCCTTGTAGAGGCAAAGTTCACGGTAGGTACCACCTCCTTCATGCAGATGGGAATGATGCAAGATGCGATCCTATCTATATGCATATGCAAATGCTCATGAAATTCTTATGTAGTGCTTTTGGAATGCTTATGCATGCATGCAACTTGGTTGGGGCTCCCCAGCACTTCGTTTATTTCTCTGTTGCTCAGGGTCATCGCCAGCTTGAACATATTGCATGAAAGCGCGCCTCGTGAACTGCGAGCATGAACATATTGCATGAAGGCGTGCCTCGTGAACTGGGTGTTGTTCTAGGTAATGATCCTTGCCGGGACTCCAAAGCGGCACACCAATTCTTTCAAGAACTTGATAGCTGACTAAGCAGTCACCTTTCTCATGGCAGTCACTTCCGGCCACTTTGAAAACTTGTCGATAGCAACGAACAAGAATTCAAAGTGCCCGATTGCTCAGGGGAAAGTGCTGAGGATATCAAGCCCCCAGACCAAAAATGGCCATGATAGGGAGATTGTCTGAAGAGCATGGGCAGGCAGGTGGATGTTCTTGTAATGGAACTGGCAGGCTTCACATTTGGTGACTAGCTCGACCGCATCTTGGAGGGCGGTGGGCCAATAGAATCCTTGCCTGAATGCTTTCCAAACTAATGCCCTTGACCCAACGTGGGAGACGCACATGCATTTGTGTATTTCAGCCAGCAGTTCCTTTCCTTCTTCCTGGCAGATGCACTTTAATTTCACACCATTGGGACTCCTTCTGTACAGAATGTCATCAACAAACTGGTACATACTGGCCCTCTGGGCTACTCTTTCGGCTTCATCTTGGTTGAGGGGAAGCTCTCCAGTATGGAGGAAGTGGACTATGTGCCTTGCCCAAATTTGATCCTGGGGCTCAGCAACAAGGACTAGCGGCACCTCCTCTACTGCGGGGACACATTCCTCGTCCGCAGGGACCATGGGCCCTGTTGGAGGGTGTGGTCCGGCAGGTGGTGAGGAGTTGTTTCCGGCAGGGTCTCTGCCAGGAGCGGACGACTCTATTGGGAGAGGCTTACCGGAGTCCAACTTTCTCCTTTTCCAGGCCATTGTTGTTGGGGATACGGAGGGCTGAGTAAGATGGAGAACAAAAGTCCCTGGTTCCACAGGAAGCTTCTGCGCAGCACACTTTGGCAGATGATCAGCTATGCTATTTTCCGCACGAGGTACGTGCTCCGTTTGCAATCTGTCAAATCGTTCCTCCAATCTTCTCACTTCCTCAATGTATGCCTCCATCAATGGGCTTTGATAATCCTTGTTGAATTGTCTCACCATGAGCTGTGAATCTCCTTGAATGATCAACTTCTTAATTCCCAATTCTGCGGCAATCCTGAGCCTGGCACGGAGCCCTTCATACTGTGTTGTATTGTTGGTTGCCTCTTCCCGAGAAAAATGCATCTGGACAACATACTTCAAGTGCTCCCCGGAGGGGGCGACAAGAAGCACGCCAGCTTCTCCACCTTGTAGGGAAAAGGCACCATCAAAATACATAATCCATTCTTGGGGTGATTCCTTGCCGGGGATGACAGTGTTTGGTATTTCCTCATCAGGGGTTGGTGTCCATTCTGCAATAAACTCTGCCAATGCCCTGCTCTGGATAGTTGATGTGCTCTCAAACTTCAAATCAAAACTGGATAACTCCAAAGCCCGATCCACTATTCTGCTGGTAGCCTCCGGGTTTTGGAGTATTCTCGGTAATGGGAGACGAGTGACAACCGTAATCTTGTGGGCTTGGAAGTAGTGGCGCAATTTCCTCGAGGCCATGATGAGACCAAAGATCGACTTTTGCATGCCAGAGTACCTTGATCTAGCCCCCTGTGGTAAGGAGCTGACGAAGTACACTGTGAGCTGCACAACTTTCCTCCTTTCCGTGTCCTTGGGGTTGCTCTCACTGCCGTTCTCATTTCGGTCCTGATCCCTCTCTGGTTCTGTCAGTCCTGGCTCACTCTCTGCTTCGTCCACTTCCCACTGTGCCACCAAGGCTATGCTAGCCACTTGGTTTGTTGCCGCTAAGTATAGCAGCAATGGCTCTTGTGGTTTGGGAGCAACCAAGGTAGGCACAGAGGACAAGTAGGTTTTCATCTCCTGCAAAGCTGCATATGCTTCCGGAGTCCACTTCATGGGCCCTGCCTTCTTCAAAATTTTGAAGAACGACAGGGCGCGCTTGGCAGACTTGGAGATGAATCTGCTTAACGCGACAACGCACCTTGTTAGATGCCTCAAATCATTGACTGTCCTTGGTGTTTGGATCTGGTCGATAGCTTTAATCTTGTCAGGGTTGGCTTCGATCCCCTGATGTGACACAAAGAACCCAAACAGCTTGCCGGTGGGAATGCCAAACACACAATTCTCCGGGTTGAGCTTCAAGTTGATCTTGCACAAATTAGCAAATGTCTCCTCCAAATCCTGAATAAGGGTGGCTCTATCCTTGGTCTTGACCATGATATCATCCATATAAGCTTCAATGTTTCTGTGCAGCTGTGGCTCAAAACCAATCTGGACCACCCTTGCAAAAGTTGACCCGACACTCTTTAATCGAAATGTCATGCGGATAAAATAGTATGTACCACATGGAGTGATGAACGATGTCTTCTCTTCGTTTTCCTTGGACATGAAGATTTGGTGATACCCAGAATATGCATCCAGAAAGGAGAGCAAATCGCAGCCTGAAGTGGAATCCACAATATGATCGATGCGCGGCAAGGTCCTTCGGGCAAGCTTTGTTGAGATCTGTGAAATCTATGCAAAGCCTCCATTTCCCGTTAGCATTCCGGACTACCACTCGATTTGCCAACCATGTAGGATGTAGCACTCCTCTGAACAAACGAGCTACTTCAAGCTTCTTGATCTCTTCTGTAATGTACTGCTGCCTCTCCACGGCTTGCTTCTGAACTTTCTGCTTGACAGGTCGGGCGTGTGGGCAGACAGCAAGGTGGTGCTTGATTACCTCCCTGGGAACACCGGGGATATAATATTGTTGCTAGGCAAACACATCGATATTCGCCCGCAAGAAGGCAACAAGCACGCTTTCCTATTTGTTATCAAGGGTGGCGCTGATAGTGAAAGTACCATCAACGCCAGGCAGCCCTGCTGGGACCTTCTTCATTTGGGGTGCAGTGACCTTGGATCTCTTACTATTGGAACTCTCCGGCAAGTCATCAACAGGCGCAGTGCACTCCGAAGAGGTTTGCTTCCTGGATTCCTTGCCAGCGTCCTTGCTATCCTTCTTCTGTCCTCTGTCCTCCTTGGCGGGAATTGCTGCTGCCGCTGCCTCTGCCGCGACTGCGTCCTGGTACATCTTGTCCACGCAAATGATTGCATCCTTCTCGTCTGATGGGATGGTAATGACTCCCATTGGCCCAGGCATCTTCAAGGTGTTGTAGGCATAGTGGGAGGCCGCCATAAATTTTGCCAGGGCTGGGCGTCCAAGAATCCCATTATACGGCAGGGGGAGGTCGACCACATCAAACACGATCATTTCAGTCCAGTAGTTTAGCTCTCCCCCAAACGTCACCGACAGCATGATCTTTCCCTTAGGATGACTCCTGCCAGGATTAACTCCTTGAAACGTGCCAGTGACCTTCAACTCATCCTATGCTCTCTGAAGTTTGCTGATGACTGCTGGGGAAATCAGATTCAACCCCCCCCCCCCCTGCCCCGTCCACCAACATTTTTGTGACGTTGAGGTTGCGAATTGTTGGAGAGACCAACAATGGCAAACACTCTACCATAGTGGTACGGTTAGGATGATCCTATTCGTCAAAGATGATGGGCGTGCGTGACCATTTGAGTGGCCTTCGGTCCTCCGGCGCTGGTTCCACGACATTGACTTCTCGTGCCCACCGTTTTGAGCTGGCGGTGAGAGGTGTTCAAGGATGCTCCCCCATCAATGCACAGGGTGTCAGTGGCCCGTCACCGTTCAAGGCCTTCTCGGCAGCTCCGGCCTCCAGGAAGTCAGCGGACACGACAGCTTTCTTGCCGGGGACCTCAGCCTTGGCCTTCTTGCCGGTACTAGGTGCACCCAATCCTTCAACAGTCATCACTGCCTTATCCTTCCGCTTCTTACTGCGCTTCTTGATCTTCTTCTAACTGGTTGATTCATCATCATCCTCTAAATCAAATTGGTGCAATCTTCCTCTCCGGGCAACTTCCTTCCCTCCTCAATTCGAGCACACTTATCCACCAAGCCGTATAGGTCCTTCACAGTCTTGGGAAACCACACGTTCATCTTGGAACGGATCCGGCAGTTGCGCCCATAAGACTGGAAGGCAGCTATCACAACTGCCGGATGGATATTTGGGATGTTCCTGTGGACCTTGCTGATCTCTGTAAATACTTACGGAGGGTCTCTCCTTCATTCTATTGGAGAATCTGCAAGTCGCTAGGTCGACCTGGCTCTTGAAGGGCCACCAGTGAAGGCGCCAATGAATTCATGGCACAGGTCAGCCCATGGCGAGATGGAGTTCTCCAATAGGTGCTGTCGTATTTCGGGTTTCGGCAAAACCCTTGAGGTTCGAACACTGGGGTGCGCACGAAGATTCCCCCTACCTAATCACGCCCTCAACCTCGCCGCAATATCTAAGCCTAGCTCGACGAACTCGCAACACATGTGACATCAGATTTATACTGGTTCGGGCCACCATTGTGGTGTAATACCCTACTCCAGTGTGGTGTGGTGGATTGTCTCTCGGGCTGATGATGAACAGTACAAGGGGAAGAACAGCCTCCTGAGGTGAGGTGTTCCTGCGCTTGGTGGGTGTGAGGGTAATTTGAATCTGTTCTGGATGAGTTCGAGATGAGTTCGAGACCAGTTGCCTCCTACTGTGGTGGCTAGTCCTATTTATAGAGGCCCTGGTCCTCTCCCCAAATATTGAACGGGAAGGGAGCCAACAACGGCCAATTTGAAAGGGGACAGCTAGCACAAGCTACCCTAACTAAAGGTGGTCTTCGCCTGCCAAAGACTCTAGTGGTGACACCATCTTGGGCTCCACGGTGACCTGCGTCTTGCCGTCATGCTGGTCCCAGTCTCATTGCACCGATATGGAAACCTTTGCCTAATGCCTCGGTACTCCTCGCCTGCGCTTGCCCCCTTAGCACCAAAGAGGAAGCGAGGACACTGTGCGCGCTGGTGCCCGCCTGGCCTTGATCGTCATGGCTTACGTCATTGGAACCTCGCGAGGTTCATCTTTCCTTGATCTCTCCGCCCCTCCCGAGCCAGCTTGGTGAGGCCACTCCCGAGAGGGTCCTGTGTCATCCGCCACGCGAGGCTTGGCCCCTCGCGAGGGTCTTGGGCGTTTGCTGGTGAAGACGGGCCGTACTAGGCCGCGAGTGGAGCCACGCCATGGGCCGCAGGCAGGCAAGTCTAGGGACCCCCGTTCACAAAACGCCGACAGTAGCCCCCGAGCCAAAGGCGTGCTCAGACTTGGCTTCGAGGCAAAGCCAAAGGGCAAGTGCAGAGTGCCGCGGGCCCCAACAGCCTGCAGCCTTGGTCGATGCGTGGCGATTTTACTGGACGTGGGTGGCCCCGCTTCCCCATGCAGCCTTGAAATCCGCCTGGCTAGTGTTACGCCCCGAGACCAACGCTTCAGAAGACTTCCATATTTTCGTGATCACCGTGTGTTAGTTTTGTGCTTGCTCTTTTATTTTTGCATTGCATCATGTCATCATGCGATCATGTCATTAATCTTTGCATCTCAACTCAACTAATAAATTGCATAGATGGTTGATCTGCTTAAATCGAGGGAAGGGTGACTTCTCTTTATAACATATCCTCCCAATATTAGGGAGCTATATTAAATATTTCTTTAATTTGGAAATCACCATAACACACTTGCAAATTATCCCAATGCCTTTGTTATCTTAATTCTTGGTCTCCAACTTTGCCCATAAATTCTTTCATCACTTTCCAGAGCTTTACCAAAAATCTCAACATTTTGGCCACTCCTAAACCTTATCCTAGTTCAAACCATTTGAATTAGATTCAAATGAATTTGAATTTAATTCCTGCAATCTTGCCACTACTATTTTTCATGGACCGTGCACATTTTTGTGAGTCCGGGAAAATTATCCGCGTGTCCAACTTCTTCCCCAACACCTCCTTTCTTCTTCTTTTCTTCTTTGTTATTTTCTGTTTTTAGAAAATAAGAGAGAGGAAGAAGAGAGCCCAGCAACCCAGCAGGCCATCTAGGCCCAGCGATCCCTATAACCCTAGCTCGCTCGATCCCCTCGTCTCTCTCCCTCACCTTCTCCCTCGCGCCGCCACCCCCAGAAACCACGCGCCCCCGCCCGATCTCCTCCCCCTCCGTTCCTCTGCATCGCCCCGCGTGCAAAGGAGTGGCGCCCCGCGCACGGCTTCGTTCTCGCCGCCGGTGACGACCAAGACTCCTCCCGCGCCGCCTATCCTCCTGCATCTCCTCGTCGCCACCAACCCGCCTCGACCTCGCCGCTGGCAGCAGCAGTTGCTGCTGCACCCTCGCGCTGAGCGCCGCTCCTTCGCGCCCCTTCGTCGTTCACCTCGGGCGCCTCCGACCTTCCTCGCGCCCAATCTGTTCCAAGCCGCGCCACCGGCCAAGTTCCTCGACCTCCATGCCGTCCCGAAGTCCCTCGCCCACCGCTGCACGGTCCAGTCGTTGCTTCTCCTAGTTGCGCCTGTACATGGATGTGAAGTTCCGTTGCCTGCTCGCTGCCATCGCCCTAGCAGGAGCTCCGCCTCCCCTACTTCATGCCAAGGCCAATGTCGGCCACTTCTTCCAGCCGCTGCTCGGCCATGCCCCGATGACTAGCAGCTCGAGCTACCTCGACGCACCTCCTGTGACCTCCCAAGGCAGGGCCTTTGCTAGTCCCTTGATGCCCCTTCAGTTCAGCAAGACCGGCAAGTTCGACTACAGCACCGAGATGTCAAGTACACGACGAACCTCGAAGATTTTGGATGTGCCAAGTTCCCCTTCAAATATGAACGACTACATCCGATGTGGATTTCGTCAAGTACCCTGGAGGCCACATTGACGCCAAGTACCTCTACCGCCATGTCCGGAATCGTCAAACCATCTTGGATTTCGCCAAGTGCCACTACACCCGATGGGACTCGGACTCGTCAAGTACCCTGACAACGTACGTGTGTACCACTACCGTCAACTCTGTCGACGTCAAGTTCCTCTACGAAACGTGTACCACTACTTCCACTACCATTGCGAGAATGCCTACTTCCCCTACACCGCGTCAAACCCGATCCGCTCCGAAAACTTACGCTTCAAAGGTATAATGACGAGACGACCTCCGTGGACCGAATGCATGTGTTGTATGAGATGCACCGTTTGCAACGTGTCCGATTTGTCACTCGTTTCCATGAAACTAACCCGTGGGAACCCGGTAGTCGGGAGCACCCCACCATCTCTAGCATGTTTCGCACATCTGCACGCTTCCTTTTGCACGGTATCTCCATGAGCTAGCGGAATCGATATGTTGCCGTGACATCATTTTCGGATTCGTCACCGTGACACCCTTTCTTTCCGCCACGGTGACAAATACCTCGTGTCTTGCTCATGTCAACATTTTCATAAAATTGCATAAAACTTGCATATGTCATCTGCATCATGATAACAACATTTAAAATGTTTATATTTGTTGTTTCCATTAAATTGCTAAATTTACATATGGGGATTTTCCGGAATTGTTGTTTGTTATTTCTGGCCTCATTTAAACTTTCCTAAATAGTTAGTTTTCATATGCTTCACCACTTGCTATGTTTAATAACATTTAATATTGTTGGGTACATAAACGAGAGTGAACTAAATGCTTGAAATGTGGTGTTTCGTCAATATGCAACTCGTTGCATATTGTGCTCCACTTAACTTGTAGTATTGTTTGTGCACTTTTCCATGCCATGCCTCTTTAAACCGGACATGCATCATACTTGATTGTGCATCATGCCATGTTTATGTGATGGTTGTTTACCTTGTTGTTTGCTTGTTTCCGGTGTTGCTTCTTCGGGTTAGTTCCGATAACATCGCGTTTGTGAGGATTCGTTCGACAACATCCATTTGCGGGATTTCAGGCAAGATGACCATACCCTCAAAATCACTTCTATCTTTGCTTGCTAGTTGCTCGCTCTATTGCTATGCCGCGCTACCTATCACTTGCTATATCATGCCTCCCATGTTGCCATGTCAAGCCTCTAACCCACCTTTCCTAGCAAACCGTTGTTTGGCTAAGTTACCGCTTTTGCTCAATCCCTCTTATAGCGTTGTTAGTTGCAGGTGAAGATGAAGTTGGTTCCATGTTGGAACATGGATATATTTTGGGATATCATATATATCTTACTTAATTAATGCATCTATATACTTGGTAAACGGTGGAAGGCTCAACCTTATGCCTGGTGTTTTGTTCCACTCTTGCCGCTCTAGTTTCCATCATACCGGTGTTATGTTCCTTGATTTTGCGTTCCTTACGCGGTTGGGTGATTTATGGGACCCCTTGACAGTTCGCTTTGAATAAAACTCCTCCAGCAAGGCCCAACCTTGGTTTTACATTTGCCTAAGCCTTTTTCCCTTGGGTTTTCACGAGCCCGACGGTCATCTTTATTTTAACCCCCGGTCCAGTGCTCCTTCGAGTGCTGGTCCAACCTGGGCGATGTCCGGCACTCCCTGGGCAACCAGGGTCTATGCCAACCCGACGTCATGCCCATCCAGTGTGCCCTGAGAACGAGATATGTGCAGCTCCTCTCGGGATTTGTCGGCACATTCGGGCGGCTTTGCTGGTCTTGTTTTACCATTGTCGAAATGTCTTGTAATCGGGATTCCGAGACTGATCGGGTCTTCCCGGGAGAAGAAATATCATTCGTTGAGCGTGAGAGCTTATGATGGGCTAAGTTGGGACACCCCTGCAGGGTATTATCTTTCGAAAGCCATGCCAGTGGTTATGTGGCAGATGGGAATTTGTTAATGTCCGGTTGTAGAGAACTTGACACTTGACTTAATTAAAATACATCAACCGTGTGTGTAGCCGTGATGGTCTCTTTTCGGCGGAGCCCGGGAAGGGAACACGGTTTGGGTTATGTATGAACGTAAGTATTTTCAGGATCACTTCTTGATCACTTCTAGCTTCGCGACGTTTGCATTGCTCCTCTTCTCGCTCTTATTCGCGTATGTTAGCCACCATATTTGCTTAGTTCTTGCTGCAGCTCCACCTCAGTACCCCATCCTTCCAATAAGCTTAAATAGCCTTGATATCGCTGGTGTGAGATTGCCGAGTCCTCGTGACTCACAGATTCTACCAAAACAGTTGCAGGTGCCGACGATGCCAGTGCAGGTGACGCAATCGAGATCAAGTGGGAGTTCAACGAGGAACGTGGTCGTTACTATGTTTCATTCCCTGATGATCAGTAGTGGAGCCCAGTTGGGACGATCGGGGATCTAGCATTTGGGGTTGTCTTCTTTCATTTTGGTTCCGTACTCGGACCTTGATTGTACTCTGAATGATGTATGTTTAATTTATGTATTGTGTGAAGTGGCGACTGTAGCCAACTCTTTATCCCATTCTTGTTCATTACATGGGATTTTGTGAAGATGACCCTTCTTGCGACAAAACCACCATGCGGTTATGCCTCCAAGTTGTGCCTCGACACGTGGGAGATATAGCCGCATCGTGGGCGTTACAATTTGGTAATCAAAGCCATCCCCTACTTAGGAGCCCCTGCTTGATCGAATCACTGGCGTTGTTGAGTCTAGAAAAAATGTTTTGTGTCTTAGGATTATATATATCGGAGAGTAGGATTCTTTTTACTCCTCAGTCCCTTCATCGCTCTAGTGAGGCCTCCTGACGTAGATGTTTTGACTCTCCTCTCCTTAAATTTCACGAAATTTTTTTTAGGACCACGCGGGTATCTTGGAATCGTTCTGATGGTTTTGTGACGAGAACATTGTTCTTGGTGCCTCCTGACATTTAGGGGTTTTGGCAGTGTCCCGGGGAGTTCAGCTCTGAGGTGTTGTCGTCACAATTTTATCGTTGCAGTTCACCTGAGTTTCACCGACATCGAAAATCTCTTTTATGCAGTTGTTGGTGAGATCACCTCGACGCCACCCTTGATCAAGGAGTTCGGGAGTATTGCCATAACTCGTATAACGGATGCTTTTCGAAGGTTGAGGTAAATGATTTCCGAAGGTTTCTTGGTTATGTGTTGAAGGATGGATACAACTGGGTCTAGGTATTGTTAGTTTGGGTGAGATATATTGCGTCCCATGTATCCCCAACACCTGATCGCATAACCAGAAAGTTTCGGGAGTTTATAAGTGGGAATTCAAGTAGCTCTTAGATTATCTTTCCAACAAACACCTGATACGAAATGGGATCTATCATATGTTTGTTTCCGGCTTATTACCTAAGCCAATCCTTTGTTTTGTTTTGGTTTGTGGTATTCGAGTTGCTTCGAAGTCAAGTGTTGATTCCATACCTTATTCTAAGCGGTGTCCTCATATTTCTATCTGAATACTAATCCTTCATGATAATTGAGAATGTCATGTCAAATCTATTTTCCAACCGGCGTGCTTCTCTTCAAGTGGATCCGATCATTTCAACATTCGCAAGATCAATTCTAAGCTGTTTCTCAATGGTGTTCGTTTCATCCATCCCAAGTTGCCTTTGTTTTTCCCACCCTCCCACCCTTTTTCTTCAAGGACTCAGATTTCTAATCGGGTATCCATCTTATTGATGTCAAGTCTCTACAATCTTTTCTTTCAATGTTCTTATCCGGTGATTCTCAGGAAGATGCTAAGGAAGTTTCAAGTTCATCATTCTTCATTCTCTTTTTTCCCCGGTGGTCTAAAAGTCAAGCTTCATTGTTGATCATATCTCTTCCTCTTGTTTCACATGATTTCCATGTTGGAAGTTCTTATCTACGCATCTCATAATCGTGCTCTTCTCTCTATCCATGTGTTCCGGAGTACGAAAGATATCTCAGAAGATTCACATTTCCATTCTCAATCCGTTCAAGCTATTTCGAGGATGCTATCTCATTCAAGATTTAATTCAACCAGTGCAATCTCTCTTTTCAAGCAATCGTTCAACGGTGGTTCTTTTGAGTGGGCCCTAACCCACAGGTCTTTTCCCAGGTTCTTACCTGACTCTTCTAATTTTCCCAGAGCTTCTAAAAGTTCTTTTCAAAGTTTGACGTAAGAATGGGTTATCATCAGTCATATATCTTTCTCCAAGATCTTTCAAATTATTTTCATCGTTGGTTCAACCTTTCCAATTTTCATTCTGGAGTGCCTCAACAATTCATGCTGGTGTTTCTCATCGTCATTCTCAACATTTGAAGACCGAAGAAGAGTTTCTCTTAAATCTTGCTCCATTCTCTTCAAGATTCATGGTTCTAGCTTGATGCCATCCTCTCATAGTTGTTTTTGATTGTGAGAATTCTTTTCACCCATCCGGAGCATTTCAGGAGTCTTTTCAGTTTGATTCTCCGGAGCCCATCATCTCAGAATTATTCATTCAAGCTTTCAGCTCTCGTTCTCCAAATCATACCGGTGCATCATTCAAGTATTATCTAATCAGCTCGGGATCTCTGCGTTCACTTGTATCTAAATTCTTTCAAGTATCTTCGTTCATTTTCTAATTCTTCCCGGTGTTTCTTTATCTTTTCTTCGTTCATTTTCAATTCTTACGGTGGTTCGTTCAAGAGTTCTCTTTTCTTGGTTATCATATCAATTCATTCGTTGTTTCCAAATCCAACCGGTAGTTCCATCAATACCTTCTCCAAGTTTACGCTATATCTCTCTTAATCCTTTCTAGGGGAATAAGTAGTATGCCAAATCCGTTGCTTGTCATCAATTTAAATTGGTGAAGGATACGCATAACATAATTATTATTCTTGTTTCATCCAAGTGATCTAGTTTCTTCTTTCTAGAGTGTTTCGTCATGTCATTTTTCTCGGTTTCATGTGTTTCATCTTTTCTTTTCCGGAGTTCCAAGTTTTCCGCATTATCTCGTCGCGAAGCTCCATCTAAATCATCGTAAGGCTTCACCTTGTGTTTTCAAATTCTCTTTCTTTTTATCATCCTTTCATTACCGGAGTTCTTCATGGAGGCTCTACATGGTGGTTCGTCAAGGATTCTTTTCATTCTTCAATTGTTCTTCAAGATTTTTCTCGGAGTTAAGATCCGCCAAGATATACTCTAAAATAAACATGTTGTTCAACACATGTTTGGTTTTGTGGAGTCCAAGCATTCTTCATCTTGCATTCTAAAGTGCAATTCGTTCTACCTTGTCATCTGAGGTGGTGTTATGTCATTCTTGACAATTTGAGTTCGCGTTTCATGATTCACATGTTGTCAAGAATGAGATATTTTAAATCCACCAATCTCTTTGTTGGATTTATCTTGTGTCATGTTTCACCTAAAGCCTTCCCTAAGGAATGTTGCTATTATAGTGCTTATCAATGATCCAAGTTTTCTCCTATCCTCTTGGTGAAAGAAGTTTTTCATCGCCTTGGTGCTCTCACTCAAATCAATGGCTTCCTTTAGTGGCCGTCTGTCACCTCATAATGCTGAGATGTTTCCATAAGCCCACTACAGGCTTATTCTTTTCGTTGTTGGTTTTCCAACAACTCCATTAAATCCTTCTTTTAAAGGAGGCTCTTTCAAATTCAATTGTGATAGAAGTTGTTGTTCTCTTCTCTGTTCTCTTGATTCCACTCTTTCATTTGTCCCGAAGGCATTGTGATGTATTCTTCGACCCATCATCTCATTTTGGAGATCGTGTTCTTTTCCTTGCTTATCCATTTAACCGGAGTGTCATGTTTTCATTCAAGCTCTCTCATCTTATCAAGTTTTGCCTCCTTCCTCAACCAGAGTGCGGTCTGAAATCTTTCTTACACCTTGTGCCATTTTTTTCAATAGTTCCGGAGGCAGTGTGTTGTTGATTTCATCAAGTATCATCCCATCTTCTCAAGTTCATGTTAATTCCTTCCATTTTCAGTCGGAGTGCTGTCCAAATTATATCATTCTTATTCCTTCTCTATCTTGTTTTAACCGAAGTGGCTTCAAAATCTATCGTGTCCCCTAAGCTCTTGGTTCTCATCATGTTCTTTGTTCTTCTTTGCTAATGGAGTGTTTGCAATCTCATTCACCTCCATTGTATTCTTTCTTTCGATTTGTTCAACCTCTCAAGGTTTGTGGCTTTCACTCGTTTGTCAAAGAAGCAACTTTGTTTTACCTCTTCCTCTTCCGCTTTTCTCCGGTGCCATCCTAGATCTCGGGACGAGAACTCTTGTAAGTGGAGGAGTGTTGTGACGCCCCGAGACCGACACTTCAGAGGACTTCCATATTTTCGTGATCACCGTGTGTTTCTTTTGTGCTTGCTCTTTTATTTTTGCATTGCATCATGTCATCATGCCATCATGTCATTAATCTTTGCATCTCAATTCAACTAATAAATTGCATAGATGGTTGATCTCCTTAAATCGAGGGAAGGGTGACTTCTCTTTATAACATATCCTCCCAATATTAGGGAGCTATATTAAATATTTCTTTAATTTGGAAATCACCATAACACACTTGCAAATTATCCCAATGCCTTTGTTATCTTAATTCTTGGTCTCCAACTTTTCCCATAAATTCTTTCATCACTTTCCGGAGCTCTACCAAAAATCTCAACATTTTCGCCACTCCAAAACCTTGTCCTAGTTCAAACCATTTGAATTAAATTCAAATGAGTTTGAATTTAATTCCTGCAATCTTGCCACTACTATTTTTCATGGACCGTGCACATTTTTGTGAGTCCGGGAAAATTATCCGCGTGTCCAACTTCTTCCCCAACACCTCCTTTCTTCTTCTTTTCTTCTTTGTTATTTTCTGTTTTTAGAAAATTAGAGAGAGGGAGAAGAGAGCCCAGCAACTCAGCAGGCCATCTAGGCCCAGCGATCCCTATAACCCTAGCTTGCTCGATCCCCTCGTCTCTCTCCCTCACCTTCTCCCTCGCGCCGCAACGCCCAGAAACCACGCGCCCGCGCCCGATCTCCTCCCCTCCTCCGTGCCTCTGCGTCGCCCCGCGTGCAAAGGAGTGGCGCCCCGCGCACGGCTTCGTTTTCGCCGCCGGTGACGACCAAGACTCCTCCCGTGCCACCTATCCTCCTGCTTCTCCTCGTTGCCACCAACACGCCTCGACCTCGCCGCCGGCAGTAGCAGCAGCTGCTGCACCCTCGCGCTAAGCGCCGCCCCATCGGGCCCCTCCGTCGTTCTCCTCCGACCTTCCTCGCGCCCGATCTGTTCCAAGCCGGGCCACCGGCCATTTTCCTAGACCTCCACGCTGTCCCGAAGTCCCTCGGCCACCGCTTCACGGTCCAGTCGTTGCTTCTCCCAGCTGCGCCCGTACGTCGACGTCAAGTTCTGTTGCCTGCTCGCCTCCATTGCCCTAGCAGGAGCTCCGCCTCCCCTGCTTCATGCCAAGGCCAACGCCGGCCACTTCTTCCAGCTGCCGCTCGGCCATGCCCCGACGACTAGCAGCTCGAGCTACCTCCACACACCTCTTGTGACCTCCCGAGGCAGGTCCTTTGCTAGTCCCTCGATGCCCCTTCAGTTCTGCAAGACCGGCAAGTTCAACTACACACTACAAAAAAATACACTTCCGTGATGATATGTGTTTGTCACAGTAGGTCGCGTTTTTTTCATGCATGCACATCCATGACAAATTTATGATGTAATCAAGATAGTCATACCAGGTTTGTCGTAGAAGTGTTCCATGACATTACCAAAATTATCATCACGAAGTGTCCACTTCCATGACGATAAATCGCGTCACGAAGTGCTTTCGTCAAGGGTGACCGACACGTGGCATCCACCGTAACGAACGCTGTTAAGCTATCGGGTCGGATTTTGGATCCGATAACCCGTTAACAGCCCTGACCAATGGCAAATTTCCACGTGTAAAATTCTTATTGGCCGGACGAAACACGGTCGACTCGTCGATGGGTCGATAGGTGCCTATGATATGTCGACACGTGCCACGGCCCACCACTGGCCCATTTAGATTACAAAGCCGGCCCGTTTGACTTGGTCAAAAGTTAATGGGCTGGCCCATGAAAAGCTTGTTAACGGTCTCTTCGCAAATAGCCCATTTTACGGCCCGTTAGGCACTAAAGAAAATCGGCCCAACAACGTCATGTGGGCCGTCGAATATAACATCAGCCTATTTCACTTTCGGCCCATGTATGGCCCATGACGCTCTTCGACCCATATGAGGCCTTCAGATCTTTCGCCCTTTATAGGCCCACGGTGACTCTAGCCCATAATGAACAGTAATTTTCTTTGTACCCATTAACGGCCGTGATTTACATGGGCCGTTTCAGCCGTGTTAGCTTCGGCCTATTGACGGCCCATACGTTCTTGGGCTCCTTTTCGCCCTCGATTATTTCGGCCCGTTCTCGGCTGTTCTCCTAATGGGCCAAATTCGGCCCATGGTAATTGTCGGCCCGTTACTGGCATGTTCCCCAAATGGGCCAAATTCGGCCCATGGCAAGAGTCGTCCCGTTACTAGCCTGTTACCCTAATGGGCCAAATTCGGCCCATGGCAAGAGTCGGCCCGTTTCTGGCCAGCCCGTCCTATATTCTGGCCCATTAACGACCAGTTATGCCTGTGACAGAATTAAGCTTTTGCAGTCCTACGGCCTGTTAACGACCCGTTACCGTGCTGGGCCGATACCAATTATAGCCGATTACGGCCCCTGTAGACCCATTTATCCGACGGCCCGAGGCCCACCGATTACAGGCCCATTTATCAACGGCCCGTAGGAGACCCATGGATCCTACGGCCCGTATATGGCCCATGGGTAGTTGCGGCCACTAGCAAACCAGGGAAAAAGAAGACTAGGAAATAAATAAGGCCGAAACTAACGCTAGGCTATTAAGGCGATTGCACAGATTACATCCACTCGGCATCAAAGATCGCCACCAGTGCAAATATAGGGAACACCCTACACTATACAAAAATGGCTTGTTGTTTTCTTCGGCCGGTGGCTGCATGTTAAGAATAAATTTTGTATCACACCAAAACAAATTACAACTATATAACAAAAGAAAGGTTGGCATAAAACTTAACAGTCTAGCAGATAAATGCGCCACCAGAAGTTCAGAAGCTCGGTTCATTTGACCTAACTGTTATGTTTTCATGCTGTATTGTCCGATAGAGCACCATAACCCTCGCCTTCATTTCCCCTAGGCTCCTGAACAACATAGCAAATGTCTGATAGTCTGTTTTCAAAACCATGCATATCTTGACGACATTGAGCAATGTTTCTCCTTGTTTCACAAAGGGCCTCTGTTAGGGAATGAACTTGTGTCTGGAGCGCAGATACAACATTGCTTTGAGCTTGCATATCTTGATCATGAGGCAGTTTGGATGATATTGCCTTAACAACCAACCCAGTATTACGCAGGAACGTGCTTTTGGCACTGTTAGTGGACAGTCTTGACCCACCGCAACAAGAGCGACATTGCGGTTATAGTTGCCTCGCCACCTTCGTAAGGTGGCGGTTCCACCATTTTTCCATAGCTCGCTGAAAATTTGTGGTTTTACATTAGTAGTACCGAGCAGTAAGATATTAAGGAGGCAGCAAAACCAAACAAAATAGCTTTGGTCTATATACGTAACTTATTCTCGTGAACCCATGTAAAATATTAGTTGTATTTTATTGCAAAGTACATAATAAAACCAGTTTCCAAACATATGACCATGTACCATCGCTAATGTATTGTCTATTTCTGCACATTGTATTTAGGGCTAAGGATAAAGAGACGAAGTTTATAATACAGTAAGCATAGTATGACATCATTCATATCACAAAACAACTGAGAACAGAGAAACAGGAAATTGTAACGTTGTGTGGGCAAGTCCAGCACAGAACTAGATTACGGGTCAAGAACAAAGGAACATCACTCCTCCCTTTTAAACCTTGTAAAGGTGTAATGATACGCTAAGACAATTGTGTATAAAATTGAAAAGAGTAATAGACATTGGCTGCAAACTATGCAGTTCAAGGCACAAGTCAGAGTAAGTAGTAGTTAAAAGGCATGAGGATTAAGGACTTACAACAGCGGCTTTGACTGGTGTATCATGCCCTTCTTCTTGCTGGTGTGACAGTCCTTGAAGATTTCCACAGCATTTGGTTCAGGTACTTTTAGTCCTTGCGGGCTTTCCTCTGCATTTCGAACAAGTCAATATAGATCTGATAATATGGTACAGCGAAAAGAGTGAAACTGCAGCTAATTACAAGAGCCTCGCAGTGTGCAATATAGCTACGAGATCCTGTCATCTGTTGGAATTTCACTTTCGTACGGTTGGCCTTGTTCTTTGAACAGTTCACCTACAAGAAGATATATTTGTGTGGCACATGCGTCAATAGGACTTCAACATGTGATCTGATCACATATATATAAAGTACCTGATACTTCAGATCAGACCAGTGTTTAACAAGGCCCCTCCAGTCTTCATCCGATATATTTTCCATTGGAGATGATTGGGAATGTTTACTATTAGCCTTGCCTTCAAAGTGAGTTTTCCTCAAGTTATACCGATACTGTCGTAGAGTAGACTTGAAAACATGGGTGCAAGCTTGTCTGGTTGCATCATCTTGGCTATCCAACTTGAACCTCATCTGTTGAAAATTATGGGAGTCTCATTATCAGCAACCTAGAAAGTATGGGACAGAGCAAGACGATATTACTAGTTTCCATCCATAACCATACTTACATATAAATGGTCGAGGAAGGTGTTGAACTGAGTTTCGTCTTTGTCATTCCTTTACTGAATCCATGTTGGGAGGATACGTACATGACACCTAACGGCAACCGCTGCCTCTGATACTAACTTGGCTGACTCTGTAGCATCACGTGGCCTTTTAAACCTGCCTCAAAACGGATCTCCATTCTTCCTCCTCTAGATTTAGTTAACCTATCGAGCATTATCCCTGATGTTTGTTTCCTCTTGTGCCTAGGTGCTAGTCCAACAACGAACATAGGAAGTGTTAGTGTACATCAAACTGTGAGACTACATATAAAGAAGCATGCAACTTTAACTTGACTCCAGCAACTACCTTCTTGCTGTTGAAGCTCACATGGTTCATCCGATATTGCCAACTCGCCTTGTGTCAAGAGTGCTTGGGAAGTAGTGTCGTGGCAAGGGAGCTTGAACGTGCTACTAGCTCGAGCTTGACACACGAGTATGTCGTGCAGTGGTAGTACTGTGGTAGGTGTTGCAAGAACTAGGGTTGTCTCTGCTTGTTTGGTGGCAGCTATATGTTTCTGTTTGGCTTTTTTTGCAGCTCGTGTAGCATGGGATGCCGTGTTTGTAGAATTTTCCGCTCCACTTTCACCTTCTATTGCACCATTAGTACCAGCAGAATCTGCAGGATTCATCCGCTTCTCATTCCCTGCCATTCTGTGTTTCTTCCTCTTTCTCTGTGCCATGTTAAGTCAAGCCGACAAGAAAAATGAATGACAATTTAGTTCTTCAGAACAAATTGGTGCGTGATGCAGACGAACTGAACCTTGATATTAGACAACCACATGATAGGAGGATGTAATATGTATGAAAAACAGGACGAAAGAGATAACCAGAACTATGATGTGTAAACTAAGAAGAAGACATTTCACCAAATTAAAAGCAATGCAATGGAAGGTAGACACCATATGAAAGGTGCTACAAATATCGCTCTGCCAAGTTAACAGTGTCTCAACATAAATGGTGTTTAAACAAATGTGAAGCAGTACAAGAAATAAATCATATGCAAGATGCAAACAACATCACAGTACCATGTTAGAGGTCTCTCGTCATTAGTGCCATTGCATATTCACAGCATTGCATATTCATAGCTTATGATGTGTAAACTAAGGAGAAGGCATTTCAACAAATTAGAAGCAATGAAAGCTAGACATCATATGAAAGATGCAACGAATATCACTCTACCAAGTTAAAACTGTCTCGTCATAAGTGCCATTTCAACAAATTAGTAGTACAAGCTAGAAAAGAATGTGAGATGTAACCTATATCACACTCCGAAGTCAAACGTGTCTTATGATAAGTGATTGTTGCAGGTTACACAACACTAGTAATTTGATGTAAGAACATGGTGTGATAGACAGATATTGTATGTTCTAGAAACAGGAACACGTGTCTTATTCAAGTACAATGTGTAAAGTAAGCAGATGGAATTCAACAAAATTAGAAGCAATACAAGCTAGACATCACACATAGCATGCAACAACATATAATAGTGCCAAGTTAGAGGGAGCACCAGTGATGCTGCACTAGGGCAGACGTGCTCATCATAAACACAGCTTTGTTGAGTGTCTATGCATGTGTTGTCTTGGAAATCATCTTGGGGGTGTGGAGGAGTAGAAACTGTAGAGGCCCTCCATTTGGAAGGAGCACCTTTATCCGCTGCCTTGCTAACTTTCTTCCTTTTTATTGATTTTGAATTGTCAAGTAAAACCGACAAGAAACAGCAATAAAATTCTCTCTTCAGAACTCATTCATGCATGATACTGACAATCACTACTTTGATGTAAGGCAAACACATGATACCAGGATGGAATATGTATGAAAAACAGGACGGCATGGCATGTTCACAACTGTTTGTGTAAACTAAGCGGAAACCATTCCAGCAAATAAGAAGCAATGCAAGCTAGACACCACATGAAAGATGCAACCAATATGACTCTGCCAAGTTAAAAGCGTCCCAACATAAATGGAATTTCAACAAATTAGAAGCAGCGCATGCTATAAATCATATGAAAGATGCAACTAATATCGCACTGCATATACTAAAGGTGTCTCGTCATATTGATTGATGCGGGATACAAAAAAACAATAGTTTTATGTAACGACATGCTTAATAGACAGATGTACTATGTACTAAATACAGGAAGGCATGTCACATTAACAGGTATAATGTCACATTTACAGGGGTATAAGCTAAGCAGACTAGCACATGCAGTTCAACCAGATTAGAAGAATTACAATCTAGACACCATATGCAACATGCAACCACATATCACGCTGCCAAGTTAGAGCAAGCACCTACGATGCTAGTGTAGGGGAAATGCTATAATCAACTACAGAGCTACGTTCACTATCTTCTTCTAGCATTTCTGTTTCTTGAGAATCATGTCGGGAGGCTGACGCTGCATTCTTTAAATGAGGAGTAGTCCCCTTGGCTGCCTGCCTCGTCATAAGTGATTGATGAGGGATACACAAGAACAATAGTTTGATGTAAGAACATGGTTAATACACAGATGTACTAGTATGTACCAAAAATAGAAAGGCATGCCATATTCAAAGGTATAATGTGTAAGCTAAGCAGATGCAATTTAACCAAATTGGAAGCAATACAAGCTAGACATCCGGCTGGAGTGGTGAACATGATCATCTAGGACCTGAGAGCCTGGTGGGAGGCTGGCTGCTTCGCCACCATCGCGGCTTTTTAGTTGGCTTCCAGGTGATGTCTGTCTTTGCTGGGCTTGTCACTGGCTCGGCCAGTGCCCTGACTAGCTATTTGTCTTCTGGTGCTCACGGGATGGTGGTTCATGTAAAAAAATATCTTTCCTTATCTTAATTGTCGGTGTACTAGAGTAGGGGTACCCTAGTATCCCGAACTCGTGCACGGGCAGTCGCAGCACCCCGCGGCAAGGCTTGCCAGGTGACCGCCAAGGTCCTCCGTGGTTCCTTTGGAGCCATTCAAGAACAAAGTATTTAAGCCAAGGAGACAAGGCCCTGTCAAGAGGAGCTTGCCGGGAAGGCCACTCAGGGCACCTAGAAAACAAGGCCCCGGCAAGAGGAGCTTGCCGGGAAGGCCCGGTGAGCGACAAGCTTCCGGATGCGACAAGGCAACAACCGCGGCAAGGCGCTTGCCACGGCGGGCTACCACTCTTTTCCTCCGCTCCAGCACATCCACCAACGTGTCGCCATGGGACCTTTCCAGGCGCGCGTGGCAAGACGTTGTGCGGCCAGCAGAGCACGGTGGTAAGCGGCGCTGACAAGATGGCCATCGTGGCAAGCGGTGGCGTCCCTGACGGTCCCTTTCTGCACTGTTTAGTCGACTTAGACGGGCATTTAATGCTTTTGTCCCCTGCCGTCAGGGTTAGGTATGATACACTGTACAAGTAGCTGTACCAACTACAACTCTTTTTTCCCTTTTTGCCCTTGTCAACGTTGCCACCTATCGGTGACCCCTTGAGCATATAAAAGGAGGCCCATGCGCAACGTAGAGGGAGGCCCGGTTCATTCGAAACCAGAGAACACTCAAGCTAGGTCTTGTAGCTCTCAGCGCTCCCTAGCAAGAACACAATACAATCAGACAAGCAGCAGTAGGAGTATTATCTCCGGAGAGCTTCGCTGGGTAACTGCTCGTGTGCCGCCGATCTGCTCTTCGGCGACCTCCGCCCCCACGTAACCGAAGGGGCTCGGTCCGCCGTCCCATAGGTGTTCGTGGGTCCGATCAGCCTCCCCGACATCTTTGGCGCGCTGTAGGGGCGCCGAGGCTGTGTGAACCTGATCCGCGCTCACACGAGCAACATCTTCATCATCTTCATCGACATGCCACCGAAGAAGAAGGCTTCGCGGTAGCGGAGCCGCCCACGCGATCCCACCACCACCGAGCAAATGGGTGGTGGGGTAGACACCGCGGAAGAACGGGCGCCGCGAGGGAGCTCATGATGCTGCCAAGTCCAAGGACAAGGCCGCAGACCTCGGCGTCCAGACACGCACCGCGCCCATCTCAGGAGGCGCGGGACCGACAGCGTCATGGTATTCATAGTACCATATGTTCGTTGGATCAAGATCGAGCTGGTGGATCCCGAGGCCCTCAAGACCAGCGCGCACGCCAACATGCTGGCACGAAGCGAGGCATCGGTCGCTGACGGATACTGCTCCTTCTAACATAGTTAGAAGTCCGAGCATATCCCGCCTCACGCCGCTCGCCATCGCCACCCACCACTCCAGCGAAGCTTTGGCGAGAGCTCAATCGCTCCTAGATTACCCTCCAACGGCCGACAAGGTCGATGAATGGAGGGCCACCATCCGTAGTCTCATCGGCTTTGCTAACGGCGACACTCGCGGCAACCGACTACATCGCTGCCGCGGCAAGGCGACAAGGCACGAGCCGGTGGCGACGAAACCTGTGGGGGTGCAACCACCATGCACTCTCCACCCCGAAGGCCAAGATCGCCGACTCGCCGGATCCACCTCGACAGCGACTCCACCGCGTCATCAGATCTGCAAGCTTGTCGCGATCAGCGCCAAGTTCTTCACGAACGACAACAAGAAGACGCTCGAACTCGCATCGAGTGCCGAAGAGAGGCGCGGCGTCAATCTGACCAGCGCGCTGGGCCCTCTGTCGACATGCATGCGCCAGGGGAACCAGGCGACTTGCCGTACGCGGTAGGTTGCCCTGCATTCACTCGTGAGCTGCGGCAAGTCCAGTGGCCCGGCAAGAAGAATTTCAAGCCAGATGTACCAGAGAAGTACGACGGCAAGACGCATCCGTCGGAGTTCCTCAGCATCTACACCATTGCGGTGCAAGCTGCCGGGGCGAGACGACAAGATTCTGGCCAACTACTTCCCGCTGGTACTCAAGCCCAATGTCAGATCTTGGCTCATGCACTTGCCGGACAACTCCATATCCTCTTGGGCGGATCTATGCCATCAGTTTGTTGGTGCCTTCACAGGTGGCCACAAACCTCATGGCCAAGAGAGCGACCTTCATCTGCTCGCCCAGAAGGAAGGAGAGCCCCTGCGCAAGTTCATTCAGAGATTCAGCCGTGTACAGCACAACATCCCAAATATCCACCCTGCCGCGGTAATCAGCGCGTTCCATCAGAACGTGCGGAACCGCATGATGCGGGAGGAGATGGCGATGTACAAGATCAAGGACGTCAGTGAGCTATATGCCTTGGCCGACAAGTGTGCACGTGCTGAAGAAGGGAGGAGACTCCCCGGAGAGAATGTGGAGGCAGCAGGATCTGATAGTGAGGGGGCTGCCCCGGCAAAGAAAAGCCGGCGGTGGAGCAACAGAAAGAAGAAAGGCAGAGATGTGCTAGTTGTCGAGCAGTCCGGCAATGGAGGTGGCGCCAAGAAAGCCAAAATTGGTAGCTCCGGCAAGGAGGTTGCCGCGGGCACCAACTGCCAGGCTGTGGCGGTCGCCGACAAGCGTGACGGCTCCAACAAGCAAAGATTGCAAGATCCACCGCACTAAGGGCCATGACCTCCAGAGCTGCAAGAAGGTCGAGCAGCTTGTCGAACTGCAGAAGGCTGAATACGAGCGGCGCGACAAGGAGAAGGCTCAGGAAGGTGCTGGAGGACCTAGCAAGAAACGCCCCGGCCGGGGAGGACGCCGCGGCAAGGCCAAGCATCGGCAAGGAGACAGACCTCCTCGTGGCCGCGACAAGGATGAAGATGACGACGACGATGAAGACATGGATGATGATGAGACTGATGAGCAGGAGTTCCAAGAGGTCTTGTGCGCTGACGACGGTGCTTCTCTGCATACTTCACACCGCCAACTCAAGCAGTGGATGCGGGAAGTCAATGCGGCAGAACCATCCATCGAGTCACGCAAGCCTCTGAAATGGTCCAGCATGCCTATCATCTTTGATATTGAGGACCACCCTGATCGCATAACTGCGGTCGGGTGCTTGCAACCTCAAGGTCACCAAGATGCTAGTTGACGGCGGGGCCGGTTTAAACCTGATCTCCTCAGCGGTGCTCCAGAAACTCCAAATCCCTGACAGCGAGCTCGAAGAGACCGGCACATTCCAAGGAATCAATCCGGGAAGGAGCAAGTCAAGGGAAAGATCACGCTGCGGTGATGTTTGGCAGCGAGTTGAACCTCGAACCGAGAGGGTCACTTTTGATGTTGCTGATTTTCCATTGCCTTACAATGGGATACTTGGCCGCCCAAAGACTCGCCAAGTTCATGGCAGCCTCTCACTATGCATACAACTTGCTGAAGATGCCAGCCCAATAAGTGTCATCTCTGTCCTGGCGACAAGAAGGATGCTCTTATCTCGCCGACAAGATCTACCGGGAAGCAGCAGCCGCAGCAGATCACAAGTCACTTGCCGCTAAAGCTCCTGTGGGGAAGCGAAGACCAAGTCCGCAAGAGCTCGATGCCCACTCCGCAAGCGCACCTCTTGGTGCTGCGCCCCGCCGAGGACGCACCATCGAGCTCCACCGGCAAGTGCAAGAAGACGATGGCAGCTCCACCAAAGACCAAGAAGGTGTCCGCCAAGGAGGACGACACGGTGGTACCTTCACCATCGCTGCCACTCTCGACCCTAAATAGGAAGGCACGCTCGTTGCTCTCTGCGGCGAACGCCGACGTGTTTGCGTGGCAACCGCCTAACATCCCCGTGTTCCCAGAAAGTAATTGAGCACCATCTTGCCGCCTGTCCTCACGCCGCCCATCAAGCGTAAAGTCGAAAGCAAGCGGAGCGCCAAGAATTCATCGCGAAGAGATCAAGAAATTGGAAGCGAAGGCCTTGTCGAGGAGTGCTCCATCCTCGTGGTTGGCCAATCCTGTAGTCGCATGCGTAAGGCAAACGAATAATGGAGGCTTTGTATCGACTTTACCGATGTTAATAAAGCTTGTCCCAAAGACCCATTTCCCTTGCCACGCATCGATCAGATTGTTGACTCGACGGGCGGATGTGATTTGCTTTCATTTCTTGATGCATACTCAGGGTACCATCAGATCTTCATGGCAGAAGAGGATGAGGAGAAAACCGCATTCATCACCCCATGTGGCACATACTGTTTCATACGGATGCCTTTCGGTTTAAAGAATGCTGGTTCAACATTTGCAAGAGTAGTCCATGACGCTTTTGAGTCACAAATCCACAGAAATGTGGAAGCCTACATGGATGACATAGTGGTCAAGAGCAAGGACAAGGCGACTCTGATTCAAGATTTAGATGAAACCTTTACAAATCTGCGCAAGATCAACCTCAAGCTCAACCCCGAGAAGTGTGTGTTTGGAGTCCCCTCCGGCAAGCTTCTCGGGTTCTTCGTGTCTCAGCGGGGAATTGAAGCCAATACCGACAAGATCAAGGCCATTGAGCAGATTGAAGCACCAAAGCGCGTCAAGGATGTACGAAGACTTGCCGGTTGCGTGGCTGCTCTCAGCAGGTTTATCTCTAAATCTGCTGAGCGCGCCCTGCCATTTTTCAAAATTTTGAAAAAGGCAGGTCCAATGAAATGGACTCCCAAAGCGGAGGCTGCGCTACAGGACTTAAAGAGATACCTGTCCTCCACTCCAATACTTGTCGCACCTAAGCCACAAGAGAAGTTGCTGCTATATAAAGTTAGTGCTGCGTTAGTAGCGGAGAGGGAGGCGGATGATGAGCCGGCAACCACGGCAGGGACATCCAGCGACAAGCAAGGAACTTTAGCGGCAAGCTCTGGTCCCGACAAAGATGGATCTGCGCAGGCGTGTGAGAAGATGCAGAAAAGGATGGTGCAGCGCCCAGTTTATTTTGGCAGTTCCCTTCTGCAGGGGGCTAGGTCAAGGTACTCTGGTGTGCAGAAGTTGCTTCTCGGCCTTCTCATGGCCTCGAGAAAACTGCGCCATTACTTTCAAGCACATGAGGTCACTGTCGTCACTCGCTTTCCGCTGAAGAGGATACTGCAAAATCCAGAAGCAACAGGCAGGATTTTCGAGTGGGCACTGGAACTATCAAGCTTTGGCCTCAAGTTTGAAAGCACTTCAACTATCCAAAGCAGAGCATTGATAGAGTTCATAGCAGAATGGACGCCAACACAAGATGAAGAAATTCCAGAGACGAGCATCCCCGTCAAGGAAGTGAGCAAAGAGTGGCTGATGTACTTTGATGGTGCCTTCTCGCTGCAAGGCGCCGGTGCTGGCGTGCTGCTTGTCGCACCCACCGGAGATCACCTCAAGTACATAGTTCAGATGCACTTTCCCAAGGAGCAAGCAACAAACAATACTGCAGAGTATGAAGGTTTGCTTGCCGGTCTCAGGATCGCAGTAGACCTTGGGATCAAGAAGCTCATTGTCAGGGGTGACTCACAGCTTGTCGTCCGCCAAGTGAACAAAGATTATCAGAGTCCGTTGATGGAAGCCCAAGTTGATGAAGTGAGGAAGCTAGAAGAGCACTTTGACGGCCTACAGATGGAATAGATTCCAAGGGCTCAGAACGACATTGCCGATGGCTTGTCAAAGTGCGCCGCACTCAAGTTACCTGTGGAACCAGGGATTTTTGTGCTCAAGCTGACTCAACCGACTGTAACACCATCAACTGGACAGAACAAGAAGAGGAAGTTGATTTCTGGTGACTATTTTCCGGCAGAGCTTCCCGAAGCCGCCGCCAAGAAGGTCCTCAAGATCAACACCAAGAGTGTTGAGGAGCAGTCTGCTCCGACAAGCCCTAGGGTTTGTTTCGTTGAAGCAGACGCTCCCGACAAGTTTTGCTCCGGCAAGCTTGCCGGGGAACATCAAGCTCCGGCTAAGCCGCAGGTTCTTGCCGTAGAAGCGGATGTTCCCGCAGCAGCAGATGTGCCTTTAGTCCTTGTTGTCGAGCCGCAAGCTCCAACATGGGCGCAGCAGATTGTCCATTTCCTTCAGACAGGAGAACTTCCCGAAGAGCAAGAAGAAGCGGAAAGAGTAGCCCGGCAGTCAAGTATGTACCAGTTTGTCGACAACACACTGTACAGAAGAAGACTCAACGGTGTGAAATTGAAGTGTATCCACCGGGAAGATGGACAGAAGCTGTTGGCAGAGATACACGGAGGCATATGTGGTCACCACATTGGCGCAAGAGCACTTGCCGGCAAAGCTTTCCGGCAAGGTTTCTTTTGGCCGACAGCCTCCGTGATGCAACTGCACAAGTAACCAAGTGTGAAGCGTGCGGTTCCATTCCAAGCATATACACCAGCCAGCTCAAGCTCTCCAGACGATCCCTTTATCCTGGCCATTTTCGGTCCGGGGCTCGACATCCTCGGCCCCTTCCCGTAGCTGTCGGGGCTTTGAGTACTTGTACGCTGTAATCGACAAGTTCACAAAGTGGCGGAAGTGGAAGCGAGGAGGAAGGTGACAAGACAACAAGATCAAGTTCTTCAGGTCGATTGTTTGCCGTATAAATGACAGGAGACATATGATAGCTCTACAACATTGCATGGCAAAAAAAATTAGATTCTGCTCTGTATGATTTTGTAATATATGAGCACAGGAAATGCAGGTACTCCTCAAGCACACCACCACATGTGGTCATATCTAAGATAACAGTCGACTGAAAATAAATAGGTCAGTCGATTTTTTTTAATGAACCGTCCTATCTATAAGGAACAGGAAGATGGCCTTCGTCTACCTCCCGCCAGTCACTGTTGATGATCTTTCTCGAACCGCCAGCGACCACCGGCACAGACCCGTGCCTCCGCCGCCCCGCCCTCCCATCGGCCTCACACCACCGCCGTGCTTGGCAGCGCCCCCAAGCCATCCCTTTAATCCCGGCCGACCTCCAGATAGGGCGCCAGAGTTTCTAGGCATGAGCGCCTAATATAAACACCAAGGCGCTGCTTCCCCGGTGTAATAGTCGTACTAGCGCCTGTTACGCCGGGGAATGCTTTCGTTAATTAGGAATCAACTGGCCAGAAATTGAAATTTAGGGGGGCGACGGACCTCTAGCTAAGGTGAAATAGTATATGAGGGAGAAACCTTGTGCATAGCGAGTTACTAGGAACATCTAGTATCAAGAAGAAGCGGTCAACTAGTGTCTTCTGTGGGATGAATACCGTCCAAGCAGAGACGTAAGATTTGCACGAATAAGGGAAGAGGAGTACCTTCTTCGGTTGCCGGTGTGGTCACCTCCACATGTCACGGCGATCTTCTTCTTTTTACAGGGGAAACCGATGTTCTGGAGGGTGCAGGCTTGGACGAACCCATGTCCAAATTGTTGAATGTGTTGCCGTGGCCGTATGTCGGCAGAGGGGAAGCAGATCCGAGGCGGCGAAGGACGGCGTAGCAGGAACAACTCCGGGGCAGTGGAGGGTGGCAAAGTTGGAGCGGCAGCGTCGAGGCGCAGGACGGCGTGGTTGAACTGGCTCGGGTACGAATGGCTCGGCCTCGGCTTCAACTACTAGCCGTGGAGGGTGTTGCGGTTGAGGTTATGTGGACGACAGCGCCGGGTATCGGCTCGGCGTGATGGAGGAGGGCGGCGGTTGATGGGTGGGATGGGGTGGCGGACGGAGGACGCCTGGGCTTCATGGCTGGTGGAGAGGTAGTTTTGGTGCCCACGGAGTACTAATGGGGAATCGGACGGGTGGGGGAACCATGTTTGATGCAGGGACGCGCTTGTTGTTGGCTTTTTGAACAGAAGATGGGACGCGCTTGTTTGAAATTTGGGGAAAGTACAAACTTTGCCCCCTCTTAAATTTCAGACCCATCATGGGTCGTGGTAGGATGGTAATCCTGGTGTCCCTAATAGTGGGCGGAGCGATTTGACGCGCGCATGTGTGCTTAGGCGACCATTGTGTATGAATGTTTTTGGAGGCGGTTGCGTGCCTAGATGAAGCTACAAACCTACCCCAGTTTAGACCTTTGGACGTCAGGCGGTAGGTTTCAAAGGTCGGAGTTATTAGAAAAGTAATTTCCTTGTACTACCAAACATTGGTCTCACACGGTTTCAAGTAGTAGAGGCTCTTTTGGCGCCGTTCGCTCAAATTTTGAAACACAAGCATTCACGCTTAGAGTACTCTTGAACTATGAGGATTGACCTAAATAGACAACATTATATTTGACCTTGTATGTTTGAAAACCTCATTAAATTATCCGCTTCCTTTTGAAATTTTGACACTTGAAAATCCTATAACTACGATTATTTTGGAATGGAGGAGCTAAATTTGAATCTATTTTGTACACGACTACATATGCTATTATGTACAAAATCAGAGCAAAGATTGGTACCCCCATAGTTTAGGTATGGTTAGGTAGCTATTTATAAATGTCCATTGTGTAACTTTCGTATGTATAATGTGCTTTACACACACAACATGAACTATACTCACGTTTATATTCGATTGCTAAAGCGATGCATTGTCTGGAGTTCAAAATACTAACTATGTGGACCAATTGTGTCGAATAATAACATAGACATGCTCAAATTCGATAGAATCTAGATGTTTGATGGATCAATGACCGCTCCTTACGCGAATTGCAAATATCATGATCCCATCCTAATATTTGGATACAATTTATATCTTTAATCAATGTGTAGAGCATTCTTTTATGTGTAGTTTTTCTCTCCATCGGTGGTCTCTCACACATGCTCACACACTCTCTCCCGAGGTGTCTTTCTCGCACACATGCTCTAGATATAACCCTCCCTCCCTCTCGTAACCATTTACAATGGTTTTCACTAACCTTTATCACAAGCACTCTTCCTCTCGCAAACATACACACGCACAATCCTCATCGACCCTTTCTCAGATACATGGACCTGCCTCGTGTCTCATGTACGCACATTATCTTTACTTTGTCTCTCACGCATTATCTCACACCTCTTCCTAATCGATTTAGTATGATTCTAGCGAGCATTTGTAGGATGCCCCTTAAAGTTAGGTTGGATGAATAGTAATATCGAGATAAAGGGTTACCTTAGTCCAGAACCTAGGGTTACAAATCCTAGCCGGCTTTGTCAGTGAACACAGAGTCCTTCACAATTCTGCTATCTTTGTCTTGTATGACTAGTCATCCATGGGTCTTCCTAAATGTGTCATGGGCCGACCAATGTGGCGCAGGACGGAACCGAACGAAGGGCCTCACCTCGACCCACCGGACCTCACGCGGTGACACACCCTCTGCCCCCACGTCTCATTATCTTCTCACACCCACACATACCAACACAAACACCACACACACAGAAAATTTCTCCTGGTGCCTCTATTCCCTCCCCCTTGCATATATACACTCAAGGGAATGGAATCTCTTGTCGTGGCGTCATATTCGTCTCTCTCTCTCTAGACCACTCTCATTTCTCGTGCTATCTCTCCCACGCCCTGTCACGACCGGTTTTTCAATAAAATACTTATTGAGAAACCGATCCTTTATTTCCAAATAGGAGAGTCCTCCTTCTCGGTAGACAAATTCTTGATACGAAATCCGTAAGTTCTAAATATATTACAGGGTTGAGCTGAGGTTGCTCAACAATTTATTACAAGCACGCCAATAATGTACATAAAGGCGGATATGACACAAGGGTGTGGTGGCATACTACTCACTCGCATATAAAAGTGGCGGTGGATATCTCACAGTGAAGTGGGTGACATTGACTCCTACTCTTGCAGCTCATCGAGCGTCGAAGTGAGGCTCGATGGTTTATTTGGGTAGTGGAAGCGGATATGGTACGAATGATAAATTCTAGGATCGCACGGGACTGACTGGGACTCCTCTAGGCGTCGGACTCGCTATCGAACTCTTCATCCATATGATCGCCTTCGTCAACATCTGGCCAAATCAACAAGCCAGGTGAGTACTTTGAAAGTACTCGCAAGACAGTTCGGACATAAGATATAACAAATGTAAGCATGATGCATCAGGAGCAATTGGCAATGCACACTCAAATGATAAACTTGCACGACATGTTAAATAAAAGGAAGTCAGTCGGTAATCTTCCCGAAATCCCAAAAAAATAACTGGAAACCGATCGAGTGTCTGAAGTGATGCCTCGAATGGTGAACAATTAAATTAACATGCCGCAGTCGGGTGTCTAAGCGACACCACGTAAAGGGCTTATATTGGAAAAATAAATGACAGTGCATGCCACAGTCGGACGTCAAAGCGACATCACATAAAGGGCTTATATCGAAAGTAAATAACAAGAGTGCCACAGTCGGACGTCTGAGCGACATCACATAAAGGGCTTATATCAGAAGTAAACAACATAAATGCCACAGTCGGACGTCTGAGCGACATCACATAAAGGGCTTATATCGTAAGTAAACAACATAAATTCCACAGTCGGACGTCTGAGTGACATCACATAAAGCGCTTATATCGAAAGTAAACAGCATAAATGCCACAGTTGGACGTCTGAGCGACATCACATAAAGGGCTTATATTTCATTGTCGTATTCAAGCAGTATAGGCTATTCCAAGGAAAGATACTCAGCACATAATAATAAACGGGTTAGTCAATCCACATGATTAATCATATAACCGAGTTTACCACTCATGTTTGTTCACCGGAGATTTGTCGAGGAGACTGACACTGAGACTGACAGGACAAGTTGAACACAGATATTGACCATAGATACGGTTACTTGAATGAGTTTGACTCTGCAGAGTTTGTACAATTAAACCACAGCCAACAGATTTCAGTAGTCGCAAGGGACTAGTTCCTTTTACGGTATTTTAGAAGAAACACATCTAACCAGTACACACCCAATTCCACATTCTGCTGCCAGGAATCACCCTAGGCAACGTTCAAGAAAAACTCTAAGACAGGGAGGTCACAACCTCGAATAGCATGGGATCAAATTTATCTCGTGCGCTCCAAGGGGTGTCCCCCTCTCGGTCCCAACCGGAAACATGCTTGCCTGGTTCGGAGTAGTCGGAGTCTAGCTCGGTGAAGTTCGCGGTTCCGTCACCTCTTCCGGTATCTACGGTACAAAGAAAACATATACTAACGTGAATGTCGTGGGTGCACAAAAAGTATTCCAACTATTTTTCAAATAAACATGATAAAAAACTAGACAGAAAATTAAAGAGGACAGAAAAAGAATCAGTCAAAAATCATTTTCTGTTTAAAACTAATTAGAGTTTTAGTCCAGGGACTTGTCTGTAATGAAATAGAAAGTTTCCAGGGGCTAGCTTATAAAAACAGAAAACGATTCGATTAAAAACCCGCCAACTCCAAAGGAAAACGTATCCTGCCCGAAGGCGTTTTCAGAAAACGGTTCGAAAAAGGGGAAGAAGCTGACGAGGGGCCCCACCCGTCAGGTTTGAATTTTCGAACAGAGTCACCGGCGCCCGAAGGCTGCGGTGGTCGCCGGCGGCGATCCACGACGAGTTAGGAGGAGTGGGTGGTACCTACGGGTTCCTTGGGTCCTTCCGCACCTGTGGGTGGTGGAGTTGGTCGACGGCGAGCACCACGCCGACGGGGGCCTCAACTCCGGCGGGCGGTGGTTCGGGCGTTGGTGCATCTCGTCGGGGAGGGCTACAAAGGTTGAATTGAGGCTCGGGTTAGAATACTGGGTGCACCAGAGGGCTGCTAACGCGGTTTGGGAGGCGGGGGTGGCCTCACCTGAGTGAACCAAGCCGGAGCCCGAGGCGGATCGGGGCGGCCAGAGTCGGGGAAGGAGACCTCCTTGGGGTCCTCCTGGTGGCTTTGCGGGGCTCTGGTGAGGTGGAGTTGTGGTGCGGGGTCGAGAACGAGCACGGGGGCTCCTTTTATAGCTGATCTGAGGCGGTGGTCGTCAACAGAATAGCTCCGGCGGTGATTACGGTGATGCAGTGGTTAGTAAGGTGGTTTAGGGGGCTAGGCATCACTGTGGGGGCCTACTGGTTCGGTTTTGGTGCTAAGCTTGGCCTGCCTTGGTTGATACTCCAAGTTCCGAACAGAACGGCGCGCGGAGCTCGTCGGCGGCAGGGAACACGCTCTGCGCTGCTCAGGCCACGGCGATAGTGCCGCAGCGTGCTCAGGCAAGCAGACGGCCACGCGGAGGCCTCGGGTGGCTTGGGCGGTGCTGGACGGCGCCGAAAGCTGGAGCTGATCCCTGCTGGCCGCCACGGGTGGCTCTGCCACCGCAGAAGTTGCCAGCGTCGGCGGGACACGTCACCACCGACGATGGTGCCCATCCAAAGGACCGTGCGACACTCTGGATAAGAAGAAGGAACAGTGTGCATGGCGCCAGAGTGGGCAGTGGTGAGATCGACGCCGTGTCTCTGCAGAAAACGACACTGACGGTCGAACTGAAACACCGAACTCTGAACATGTACAGCAACAGTGCAGGCCAGGTGCTCGACGAAATGATTTTGGCATGTGGAGAAATTTCCTGAGCTGATCTTTGGTGGGGTGGCCTCTCGGTGCACACTGGGCTGCCTGATTTTGTCAGAATTTTTGGAAAAGGAAAATATGAATTTTGCCAAAATGATGAATCTGGTCCAAACTTGCGATGAGTGAAACTTGAAAATTTTGAATTGTAGAAGAGTGGATCTTGATGGATCTAGGTTGGGGTGCTAGGGACTAGCGGAGGAGTTGGTTTGAGATCAAAACTCAAAGGAAATCAGATACTTCCTTTGTAAATCACCTAGGTCCAAAACAAAAGACAGAGATAGTTTTGGGGATAAAATAAATGGAATAAAAATCAGAAATGGGTTGAACTTGTTGGAATATAATATTTGGCTTGACCCAAAGTGGAGGGAGAGGTTTTGGGAGAAATTTTGATATGAGGTATGGTAAAACAATGGGTGGTTGCAAAAAAAAAGAATAGCCCCAAAACCCATAGGGTTTCTTTTTAACAACAATTAATTTCCCAAAAATTTGTTGTGATGAGTTAACATCAGGAGGGAAGTTTTTTAAAACCAAACACCAAGGTGAGGAAGACACAAAAATAAAATACTTGTCATAGGAGAGTTTTTTTTTAGAAGGAGGGGCTTTTGGAAAGGTTTTAAATAGCCTCCTTCAAATCAAATAAAGGGTTTGTTAGAAACCAAATAATTTTTTTTGGAGTGTCACAACACCTACCCCCTTAGGAAAAATCTCGTCCCTGAGATTTTAGCTGATCCTCAAATAGGTGTGGGTGTTCTGCTCGAAGAAAGTCCTCTCTTTCCCATGTTGCCTCGTCTTCGGTGTGATTGCTCCACTGTACTTTGAAAAACTTAATCGCCTTGTGACGGGTTCTCCTTTCAGACTCCTCTAATATTTTTATTAGGCGTTCCCTGTAGGTGAGGTCTGGCTGTACGTCAATGTCCTCATGAGATACCTGCTTTTCTGGGTTGCTCACACATTTCCTCAACTGTGAGATGTGGAACAAGTCATGGACGTCGGACAGCTCTTCGGGTAGGTCTAGTTGGTAGGCCACCGTGCCTCTTCGTGCAACTACACAGAAAGGTCCGATAAATCTTAGTGCTAGCTTTTCTTTAACTTTGAATCGCTGCAGGCCTCTCATAGGAGATACTCGGAGGTACACATACTCACCGGGTTCAAAACTGACTCCCCGATGTTTTCGATCGTAATAACTCTTCTGTCGGCTTTGAGCTGTCTTGAGTCGGTCCCTGATTAGCTTAACTTTCTCCTCGGCTTCCTTGAACATATCTGGGCCGAAGATACGGCTGTCTCCTGTCTCTGACCAATTCAATGGAGTACGACATCTCTGTCCATACAAGGCTTAGAAGGGTGCCATTTGCAGGCTGGCTTGGTAAATGTTGTTGTATGCAAACTCGGCATATGGCAAGCTTTCTTCCCAACTGGTCCCATAGGTGAGGACACACGCTCTCAGCATGTCCTCTAGTATTTGGTTTACGCGTTCAGTTTGTCCATCACCGGGGTGGTATGTTTGTCTCGAATGCCGCTTGGGTTCCTGAGTTTGCTGTAATTGATCCCAAAATCTAGAGATGAATTGAGTGCCCCGGTCAGATATTATAGACTTTGGGACTCCATGCAGGCAAACTATGCGAAAGAGATAAAGCTTAGCAAGCTTCTAAGTGGTGTAGGTTGTCTTTACGGGAATGAAATGTGCCACCTTGGTTAATCTGTCTGTGATGACCCATATGGCATCATTTCCGTGTTGTGACCGAGGTAGTCCAACAATAAAGTCCATCCCAATCTCATCCCATTTCCACTCGGGTATCCTGTTTGGCTGTAATAACCTTGCTGGTTTTTGATGCTCGGCCTTAATGTGCTGACATGAATCACAACATGCAATGAAGGTGGCTATATCCCTCTTCATACCGTGCCACCAAAATCTTTCCTGGATGTCTTTTTACATTTTGGTTCCTCCCGGGTGGATTGAATATGGAGCGGTGTGGCCTTCAGCTAGGATTTGCTGTTTGAGGTCTTCTACATTCGGTACGCAAAGTCTGTCTCCGTACCATAGTATTCCCTTATTGTCTATGATAAATTCAGAGGCCTGGCCCAAACTCACTTTCTTTTTTATGCCTTCGATGCTCGGGTGTCCATGCTGAGCCTCCTTAATTTGCTCCATTAAGGTAGGCTGTATTTCCAAATTTGACACATCGCCCTCGGCGACCATCATCATGTTGAGTTTGGCGAACTCTTGCTGAAATTCAGGTCTCAAGTCTGGCAGACTGTCGTTGCCCGAACTAGAGTTTCGACTAAGAGCATCTTCCACTACATTCGCCTTTCCTGGATGGTAGTGAATACCGACATCATAATCTTTCACTAATTCCAACCAGCGTCGTTGCCGTAAATTGAGTTCAGGTTGTGTGAAAATATACTTGAGGCTGTTATGGTCCGTGTATATTTCACAACGGTTTCCGAGTAAAAAGTGCCTCCACTCCTTGAGTGCATGAATGACTACTGCCAGTTGCAAGTCATGCGTAGGATGATTTTCTTCATGCTTGCGTAGTTGCCTGGAGGCATACACGACTACCTTGCCTTCTTGCATTCATACGCTTCCGAGGCCCTTCCTGGATGCGTCACAATATACCACAAAACTTTTGTGTATGTCTGGCACAACCAATACTGGTGATGTTGTTAATTTTCTTTTGAGTTCTTGGAAACTTTTCTCGCAAGCTTCCGTCCAAACAAATTTCTTGTCTTTCTTGAGCAACTGCGTCATTGGCTTGGCTATGGTGGAGAACCCTTCAATGAACCTTCGGTAATACCGTGCCATTCCCAAGAAACTTCTTACATCCGTTACGCTGGCTGGTGGTTTCCAACCAAGTACGGCCTTGACCTTTTCCAGGTCTACGGCAACACGCTCTTGGGTTAATACATGGCCTAGGAAACCAACTTGTCTTAACCAAAATTCACATTTACAGAACTTGGCGTATAGTTGATGTTTCCTTAATTCTCCCGGTACAATTTTGAGATGTTCGGCATGCTCTTCTGGTGTCTTGGGGTATACCAGAATATCATCGAAGAACACCACAACAAATTTGTCCATAAGTTTCATAAACACTTTGTTCATGAGGTGGACAAAATATGCGGGGGCGTTGATCAGTCCAAACGGCATTACTGTAAACTCATACAGCCCGTATCTGGAGGTGAAGGCTGTCTTGGGGATACCTTCTGTCCGTACTTTTAATTGATGGTATCATGACCTTAAGTCAATCTTTGAGAAGACCTTGGCTTGAGAGAGCTGGTCAAAAAAATCATTTATCCGTGGCATCGGATTTTTGTTCTTGATTGTGACCATGTTGAGTGCTCGATAGTCTATACACAATCTCAGTGTCCCATCCTTTTTCTTGGCAAATAAAACTGGTGAGCCCCAAGGTGAGGAGCTGGCTTGAATAAATCCTTTGTCCAGTAATTCTTTTATTTGCTTCTTTAATTCCACCAACTCTGAGGGTGCCATTCTCTATGGTTTCTTGTAGATGGGGGTGGTTCCAGGTGCTAGTTTAATGCTGAACTCTATCTCCCGGTCTGGTGGCATGCTTGCTAGTTCTTTGGGAAATACGTCGGGGAACTCACACACTACTGGGCCTTTGCTTAACTCTGAAACGTCCACCTTGTTCAACCTTGGTTGCCATGATATTTGTCTTTCTTGAGCTGAAACTTTTATTGTCTTCCCGTGATGGTGGGTAAGAATCACTGTCCGGTTGAAGCAGTCAATAAATCCTTTGTTGGTGGTTAACCAGTCCATTCCTAGGATGACATCTAGTCCCTTATTTCCCAATACAATAAGGTTGGCGTGAAACTTTAATCCCTCAAACTCAATAACCACACCTTGGCAGTAACTCTGAGTAACTTGCTTAATCCCGGGGGACTTGATGATCATGGAATTTTCCAGGGGAAGCATTGAATAATCATTTTGCAAAGCAAATTTCTTTGAAATGAACGAGTGAGAAGCTCCAGAATCAAACAAAACCGTGGCAGGTATTGTGTTGACAGGGAACGTACTGAGTACGATATCCGGGGCATTCTGTGCTTCCTCCTTGGTCACATGGTTCAAGTGACCCTTCTTGTGATTATTATTGGGGTTGAAGTTGTTGCACTTGGGTGCTGAATTATTCCCACCGTGGTTCGGCGTGGGAGCCAAGTTTCTTGGCTTTGGGCACTGCTTAGCATAGTGCCCCTCTTCTCCACAGGCGTAGCAAGTAACACCTGGGTGGTATGTAAAATCCTTGTGCCTTGCATGAAAATTCTTGATCGAGCGTGGGATATTGGTTGTGGACTTGTTTGCTCCACTCTTCTGAAAGTCAGTCTTGCTTTGGTTGTTGCGAGCTTGAGTAGTTTGGTCCCTCTTGCGCTATGAAAATCTTCCAAACTGCGGCGCTCATTTTCCATGGTAATGGCCTTGTCCACAAGTGTTTTGAAGTCTGGAAAGGTGTGTACGACCAGCTGGCATTTGAGTGCTGGTGCAAGACCATCCAGAAACTTTTCCATCTTTTTATTCTCAGTCATGTGCTCTTCGTTGGCATAACGAGATAACTGAGTAAACAGACTGTTGTACTCGGTCACCATCATGCCTCTCTGCTTGAGGTCATCAAACTCCCTCTTCTTGATTTTCATAACGCTTTTGGGGATATGCGCCCCACGAAAACCATCTTTAAATTCTTCCCAGGTGATGTTATTGTCATTGGGGTGCATGTGTAGGAAATTTTCCCACCATGATGCAGCTGCTCCTGTGAGGTAGTGAGGTGCATAAAGTACCTTCTCATGGTCTGAACATTGTGCAATAATCAATTTCCTTTCAATGTCTCGAAGCCAGTCATCGGCCTCAAGAGGTTTGTTAGTGTGCGAGAAAGTTGGGGGACGCGTCTTTTGTAGTTCTGATAATTTGGATTGCTGCTGATACGGTCCACGGTGATTTCCCATATTGATGACATGGTTCATCATTTCTTGGTGCTGTTGCTGGCTTTGCTCATAAAGGCGGCACACTTGAGAAAAAGTTGTCTCACTGCTCTGTTGACTTGACTGTCCCTGTGTGAAATTGTTGCTTGTTTGGGTGCCATAATTCTCTTCTGGCGGATTTGGCATGGAACGAGTCCAAGGACGAGACATTTTCCTCTCTGGGGATATATTTTGGAAAATCCATAAGGAAAAAGTAATTGAGCCGCAAAAATAAATAAATACACAAAGGCGGAAATTTTTAAAAGCTCCAAGATTTTTCAAGAAAATATTTGATTGCGCATGGAGAAGGATTGCTCAGTACATATCTTACACGCAAGCAGTAATTATACAATACATCACTCAGGATGTGCGTACACAATCCTGACATGTTATTTAGGCTAGTGCACTTCTCCCAGTTCCTACATGATGCACATACAAACTACTTCTCACAACCTATATACATATAAACATATCATACAAGCTAGCACAATGCAGGGCTGCTAGGCGCACTAAGTCGGAGATGGTAAGGATTTCCCTTGGCCTGCCGAGGGTGAGGCCCAGTGATGCCGGGGACTCAACCTCCTCCTCACTAATAGGCTCCAGGCGTGAAGTGCTGCGCTGAGAAGCTGGAGCGGGCGCGAGAGGTGGTGCAACACGGACTGGTGTGGGAGCAATAGGTGGTGCCTCACGGACTGGAGTGGGCGCAATAGGTGGTGCGACACGGACTGGAGTGGGCGCGATGACTTGGTCGAACTCCTCAGTGGTAGGCAGGCGACGAGCGGTGGCGAGGATGGTAGGTGAGTAAGATGCTTAGGATGAGATGAAGGTTAGTGGTGGTGCTGTGTGGAGGAGCTCCCCCCTGTTGGCGGCACAGCCATGGACTGAGTCCATAAGGGCAGCCACAAGGTCGTCCACAAGGTTATCGAAAGCTGCCTCAAGTGCCTAGAGGTATTCAACAAGCATCTCAATAGCCTCATCTCGCTCTCCCCTGGGGAAAGCGAATGCATAGTGACAAGTGTATGGCACGTGGCATGGAAGGTAGCGGTAGCGACGAGTCTTCATCAAAGGAAGAACATCCCGGAGATGAGCTACCACCTCACGGGCAGCCATCTGCATGGCATGCCTCTCCATAGGCATGGCCCTGCCAACAAATCGGAATTGCCGTGACTCTGAACGCCCTCCCTTGAACTGCACCGCGGCCTGGTGCATAGACAGACGGTCGCTGATCTTGTGCTGGTAGAGTGTGAACACTGGGCGAACCGATGGCCTAATCGCGATCTTGACGATGTAGGTGAGGAGCTTGATAAACCCCTCAGGTACATTGGCGAACACCTGCGACTCACAGTCGCTGCTAGCCATCTACAAAAGTAGACAAAAATTCCGAATAGTCAGATCATAAACTTATGATGACTAACAGAAAATTGCTACATTTTGCAAAAATGCTAAAATCGCACTAAGACGCTAATAACCGATTAGCGATCGCATCTAGTGGCTTCCTACAGTCAGCCTGGCTCTGATACCAAGTTTGTCATGACCGGTTTTTCAATAAAATACTTATTGAGAAACCGATCCTTTTATTTCTAGTATAGGAGAGTCCTCCTTACTGGTAGACAAATCCTTGATACAGAAATCTAGAAGTACTATTTTTTTTTGATATAGCTTACCACTCTTGTCAAGTGGTAGTACTAAATATATTACAGGGTTGAGCTGAGGTTTCTCAACAATTTATTACAAGCACGCCAATAATGTACATAAAGGCGGATATGACACAAGGGTGTGGTGGCATACTCTCGACTCGCATATAAAAGTGGCGGTGGATATGTCACGATGAAGTGGGTGACATTGACTCCTACTTTGCAGCTCATCGGCGTCAAGTGAGGCTCGATGGTTTATTCGGTAGCGGAAGCGGATATGGTACAAGTGATAAATTCCAGGATCGCACGGATCGACCGGACTCTCTAGGCGCCGGACTCGCTATCGAACTCTTCATCCATAAGATCGCTTTCACAACATCTAGCCAAATCAACAAGCCGGTGAGTACTTTCAAAGTACTCGCAAGACAGTTCGGACATAAGATATAACAAATGTAAGCATGATGCATCATGACCAATTGGCAATGCACACTCAAATGATAAACTTGCACGACATGTTAAATAAAAGGAAGTCAGGCGGTAATCCTCCCGAAATCCCAATAAAATAACTGGCAACCGATCGAGTGTCTGAAGTGACGCCTCGAATGGTGAACAATTAAATTAACATGCCGCAGTCGGGCGTCTAAGCGACACCACGTAAAGGGCTTATATTGGAAAAATAAATGACAGTGGGTGCCACAGTCAGACGTCAAAGCGACATCACATAAAGGGCTTATATCGAAAGTAAATAACAAGAGTGCCACAGTCGGACATCTGAGCGACATCACATAAAGGGCTTATATCGAAAGTAAACAGCATAAATGCCACAGTCGGACGTCTGAGCGACATCACATAAAGGGCTTATATCAAAAGTAAACAACATAAATGCCACAGTCGGACGTCTGAGCGACATCACATAAAGGGCTTATATCGAAAGTAAACAGCATAAATGCCACAGTCGGACGTCTGCGCGACATCACATAAAGGGCTTATATTTCATTGTCGTATTCAAGAAGTATAGGCTATTCCAAGGAAAGATACTCAACACATAATAATAAACGGGTTAGTCCATCCACAAGATTAATCATATAACCGAATTTACCACTCATGTCTGTTCACCAAAGATTTGTCAAGCAGACTGACACTGAGACTGACAGGACAAGTTGAACACAGATATTGACAATAGATATGGTTACTTGAATGAGTTTGACTCTGCAGAGTTTGTACTATTAAACCACAGCCAACGTATTTCAGTAGTCGCAAGGGACTAGTTCCGTTTATGGTATTTTAGTACAACACATCTAACCAGTACACACCCAATTCCACATTGCTCTGTCAGGAATCACCCTAGACAACGTTCAAGAAAAACTCTAAGACGGGGAGGTCACAACCTTGAATAGAGGGGTGCCCCCCTCTCGGTCCCAACCGGCAACACCCATGCTCCCTGACCGGATGACAGGCTTTAATCCAGGGCCATGGAACCCTCATCCCGGCCCCTCTGTTTGGTGTGTACCAGGAAAGAGGTTTGCAACTTACTAAACCATATTCCATAAAGAAAACATGTGGTAGTACAAGAAAAGGAACGGATGGTAACGTGACTTGATTCACGTTGACACTGGAGTTAATTAGTTTGGCATAAGACTGGCATGCTACAACAATACCATCTTATCACCCATCATGTCACCACATGATCAAGTAAACTCACATCAAATCACACATCGAGTTTCGAAGCTCACTCGCAATGGCTTTGCATGCAACATAACATTCACGGGTGTTCATGTAATCATGTCATGAAATTACTACTCAAGCAAACATGCAAAACACTCATCATATCAGAGGTTCAAACATGCTTGCCTGGTTCGGAGTAGTCGGAGTCTAGCTCGGTGAAGTTTGTGGTTCCGTCACCTCTTCCGGTATCTACGATACAAAGAAAACGTGTACTAACGTGAATACCGTGGGTGCACAAAAAGTATTCCAAAAAATTTTCAAATAAATATGATAAAAAAATAGACAGAAAAATAAAGAGGAAAGAAAAAGAATCAGTCAAAAATCATTTTCTGTTTAAAAGTTATTAGAGTTTTAGTCCAGGGACTTGTCTGTAATGAAATAGAAAGTTTCCAGGGGCTAGCTTATAAAAACAGAAAACGATTCGATTAAAAACCCGCCAACTCCAAAGGAAAAAGTATCCTGCCCGAAGGCATTTTCAGAAAACGGTTCGGAAAAGGGGAAAAAGCTGACGAGGGGTCCCACCCGTCAGGTTTGAATTTTCGAACAGAGTCACCGGCGGCGATCCACGGCGAGTTAGGAGGAGTGGGTGGTACCTACGGGTTCCTCGGGTCCTTCCTCACCTGTGGGTGGTGGAGTTGGTCGACGGCGAGCACCACGTCGACGGCGGCCTCAACTCCGGCGGGCGGTGGTTCGGGCGTTGGTAGATCTCGTCGGGGATGGCTACAAAGGTTGAATTGAGGCTCGGGTTAGAATATTGGGTGCACCAGAGGGCTGCTAACGCCGTTTGGGATGCGGGGGTGGCCTCACCTGAGTGAATCAAGCCGGAGCCCGAGGCGGATCGGGGCGGCCGGAGTCGGGGAAGGAGACCTCCTCGGGGTCCTCCTGGTGGCTTGGCGGGGCTCTGGTGAGGTGGAGTTGTGGTACGGGGTCGAGAACAAGCTCGGGGGCTCCTTTTGTAGCTGATCCGAGGCGGTGGCCATGAATGGAATAGATCTGGCGGCGATTACGGTAGTGAAGTGGTTAGTCAGGTGGTTTAGGGGGCTAGGCATCACCGTGGGGGCCTACTGGTTTGGTTTAGGTGCTAAGCTTGGCCTGCCTTGGTTGATACTCCAAGTTCCGAATGAAACGACGCACGGAGCTCGTCGGCGGCAGGGAGCACGCTCTGCGCTGATCAGGCCACGGCGACAGTGCCGCAGCGTGCGCAGGCAAGCAGACGGCCACGCTGAGGCCTCGGGTGGCTTGGGCGGTGCTGGACGGCGCCGAAAGCTGGAGCTGATCCCTGCTGGCCGCCACGGGTGGCTCTGCCACCGCAGAAGCTGCCGGCGTCGGTGGGACACGTCACCACCGACGATGGTGCCCGTCCAAAGGACCATGCATCGCTCTGGATAAGAAGAAGGAGCAGTGTGCATGGCGCCATAGTGGGCACTGGTGAGATCGACGCCGTGTCTCTGAAGAAAACGACACTGACGGTCGAACTGAAACACTGAACTCTGAACATGTACAACAACAGTGCAGGCAAGGTGCTCGACGAAATGATTTTGGCATGTGGAGAAATTTCCTGGAGCTGATCTTTGGTGGGGTGGCCTCTCACTGCACCTGGGGGCTGCCTGATTTTTGTCAGAATTTTTGGAAAAGGAAAAATATGAATTTCGCCAAAAATGATGAATCTGGTCCAAACTTGCAGTGAGTGAAACTTGAAAATTTTGAATTGTGGGAGAGTGGAACTTGATGGATCTAGGTTGGGGGTTCTAGGGACTAGCCAGAGGAGTTGGTTTGAGATCAAAACTCAAAGGAAATCAGATACTTCCTTTGTAAATAACCTAGGTACAAAACAAAAGACAGAGATAGTTTTGGGGATAAAATAAATGGAATAAAATCAGAAATGGGTTGAACTTGTTGGAATAGAATATTTGGCTTGACCCAAAGTGGAGGGAGGGGTTTAGGGAGAAATTTCGATATGAGGTATGGTAAAACAATGGGTGGTTGCAAAAAAAAAGAATGGCCCCAAAACCCATAGGGTTTCTTTTTAACAACAATTAATTTCCCAAAAATTTATTGTGATGATTTAACATCAGGAGGGAAGTTTTTTAAAACCAAACACCAAGGTTGAGGAAGACACAAAAATAAAATACTTGTCATAGGAGAAATCTTTTTGAGAAGGAGGGGCTTTTGGAAAGGTTTTAAATAGCCTCCTTCAAATCAAATAAAGGGTTTGTTAGAAACCAAATAATTTTTTTTTGGAGTGTCACATGCCCCCTGGCGGCCCCTCTATCCACGCCTCTCTCGAATACCTAATACACACACATACCTCTCTAGGCCCCGCCAAATGCATCAACTACACATTCACATATGTTACATCACGTACCCCATTGATCTAAAAAGTCCTCTCTTCTCGTTTATTTTGCATACAACATTCCTTTTGAATAAAGTGTGGCCAAAAAATTATTTTTGAGTTTCTACATATATACAACATTACAAAGTTATATGGAGGAGTACGAACGTTAATTTGCATTGCATGGTGCCCACAATGATATTTATTCTGCACTATGAATTTGTATATTTTTATACTATATACAAAGTTAGTCATAATAAAGAGAAACGAAGAGCATCTATCTCTCTCCATCGCATACCCCCCCTGTAAGCCCCTTTCACATATGCACACAAAACTATCTCCAGGTCCTCTAAAAGTAAGCCCCCAAAAAATTCACGTGTGTTTCCTCTTTCTCTCGCGATATATACAATGACGATCATTGTATTTGAAGCGAAAGCACGATACATACATTGGACTTCATAATCCACTCATTACGGTCACCGTTTACGTTTAGTGGTTATTATACATCACGGGCTCACCGTACAACTTTGTATTTGCTCATGACATGACTAGTTGACGATTAAACGCCCACGTGGCGCCTCTAGTGTTGCATCACATTATCTCACTAACATCGTGCCCACACATCGACTTGTATCTACTCTACATCTACACTATTATAAAATACATAAAATACACTCTTATAAAAACAGAGTTGGTGATGATGGTGTGCCTGCCATCCTGCAATATAGGCCGTCCGATTTATATCTGACGGATAGGAAAGAAACTATGGCAATTTTGCAAAAAGGTACCCACACACCTCTCCACATTTGCAAATAAGGCGTTCCCTTGTTCATCCTTTTCTCTCACAAGATAAACAAGTCATACAAATGCATCTTGATGTTAGGTGCAACGCACGGGCATCTTGCTTGTAAGAATGAAAACAAACGACAAAAAAATATTTTGATGGTGGTTCGAAGTCATGACCGCGGGCACAGCGGAGAAGGTGGCCTTGTATTGGTATGCTGAGCCGTCTGTTTTAACACACAGGAGCTGGTGTGGTGCTTATACACACACGCACGCGTGCACACGAACTCCATCCACGCAACACTCACACAAACACATGCACCCACGCACGCACGCAACACTCACACATACACACGCAACCACACACGCACGCAACACTCACACGCACACACACACGCATGCATGCACACACCAGTACACCACACAACCAACACACACTATCACGCTCAAGTGCTCAACCTACACGTGCATGCGCACACATCAGGCCCTGACAGACACATACACAACCAGGTCGTGCCTGGGTAAATTTGTGTTTATCTGACCTTTTCCCTATGCGAACTGACAGGTGGGACCCACAAGGAACATGGTCAATTTAAATAGTCAACATGGCGCCATGCAGACTATTTGGCCGGTCAACAGAGTGCAATCCGATGCTGAACTGTGAGCAAGTGACCGGATAATCACCGCAAAACGTATATAGTGACCGTAATCAGCTTATTCTGAAGTTCGGTGACCGTATTACGCTTTTCTCTCTGTAGGCCCTCCCAAACTAAATCTCTACACGTTCTTACATGTTACATCTAACAACTATGCAATACAGCACTACTACTACACTCTAACACAATAAATCATATGTGTTTTTAGTTTTACTAGATATCATATTGTTACTTATAATTATTCAGTTTGCATACATTAAAATTGCCTTTGAAATGTATGGCCAGTATCATCTACCTCGCGGGAAAAATCCCGCCCTTTCCTGTTTAATCGGGTTTGTATCGATGGATCGTGCGAAACAACAAAACTATAGTACTATAAAGTACAAGTGACAGTTCACTGGGCCGTCGTGTCGTCTACTCCTCCGTCATAAGAGTGGAGCGCTCGCTTTCATAAATCTTCTAGTCCCTTTCACCGACATGTGGTTCATCAAGCTACCGGGTCCACATGCCATACCGGAATATAGTGCAGAGCAGCCGGGGTGAAGCACCTCAGTCATGGCGCCGGCGTAGTAATGAGAAATGAGGCGTCAAATCACAAAACTGCACCTTTCCCGCAGTTAAGTTGGAGGGACGAAGTAATAATGCTAAAAAAAGAAGTTGGACGGACGAAGCAACCATCATTTCACTCGTTGCTGAATCCGCTTCTCCCTCATCTTCTTCAACTTAACCACGTGTTGTTTCTGCCGATGTTCTGCCTCATGTGGGACGCGGATCAGCTTGTTAAAGCACTGGCACGTGGGACCACATGTTAGCAAACCGCCGGGACAACATCCTCCGAAAATAAGAAACCTCCCCCGCCATCCGCGCGGCAAAATCACCTCCTTTTTACTAATCTTTGATTCCATAATTTTTTAGATCAATATAACTGAGATTTGTATAGATAGTACAAAGGAGCAAAACCAAGTGGTACAGTTAAGGGCATCCACAATGTGTAGCCAAATGTGAAAATAGCTTTTGGCATCGTGGGAACCATTGTGGACGGTGTTGCCAAAGCCAAAAAGATGGAACCGAAGCTCCGTGATTGATTGATTGAAGGAATAGAAAAAGGCAACGTCTCTCCTCTTTCTCCCATGCTTGGACGCATGTAGTATAGTATAGAGCACAGAGTCTACTCCCCTGTCCCTTCTATCACAAATCACAAAGCAATGAGGCGTCAAATCACAAAGCACGGACGAAGCAACTATCATTTCACTCTTCGCTGACTCCGGTTCTCCATCCTCTTCTTCGAGAAATCATCACACCGCACTAGTACTCCTAGTAGTAGTACTAGTAAAGGACTTGCTGGATGCAAATAAGGCGGTTGTCTCGGCTTGCAGGCGGCACTTGCGAACGACTTACCGTGGTCTCCCTCAATGGTGTTCTCCGTCGAACGCACTTCGCCAAACCACAAAAAAAAAGTCGTCGACGTCAACGCAATGGGCAAGGAATTAAAATATAGTTACTACCTCCATTTTTTTGTACACAAGGCCAGTATATCAAAATTACAATTTGCAAAGGGCCACTAACACTAATCGAGGCAAAATTGATGGGGTTAGCAGCAATCAAGGACATTAATATCCCCTGCATGCATGCGGAAGTGAGAAGGTTCGTTTGCATGGCGCTGCATTAATCAAGCGATGAGGAGTGAGATGGTTAGCTCTTTGGTCTTTCGAGAAAAAATACACATTAATTGATACGTGAAAGGATGATTTGTATCGATTAAATCCCGCGAAGGAAAACCCCGCCTTTCTTTTTTAACACTAGTACTCCTAGTACGTACGTACTTATCCTGTTTGGGTCTAGGCCTTGCATTGCCAAACTTCGCCACACGTTTTTGCCAAGATTGCCTAAAGTTTTAAGGAGGTACACTTGCGCACGGTTGTCGCGGTCGCACCACACCCTCACACGATCGGTCTTGCACGCCGCGGTCGCACCGCACCCTCACACAGTCGCTCCTGCACGCCGCAAACCCAACCAAGGGAACGCACCCTCACTGACACGTGCTGTCGCATGTGAACAAACCAAACTCAACCATCCTATCGCTGACACATAATTTTCATTCATAGAGTATGTTTATCCAACCGCATGTTGGGGAGTATCCGTACGGTCCGTGCGGTGGTCTGTTGGGGAAGAAGAAGAGGTGAGGAAGAAGGAAAGAAGGGTTAGGAGACGTAGGATATTCATCCAACCGCCTGAAATGGTAGACTAACCCAAGTCAGGCGACTTGCATAACAAATAGTATGTTTTTACACAGCAAAAGATCCATAAATACAACAACATAAAGAAAAACTATCACTGCTCGCGGAACGAGACGACCTCGTCGTCTTTGGCTGCCGATGCGAACCAGCCATCGCTGTCGACGTGTGTCTCCGCACCGTGGTCGTCCTCGGCCTCCAGCTACTCGTTCAAGCTGAGCGTGCGGGCGCTCTGCAAGGACGAGAGCACAACCCGGTTCAAGTCGAGGACGTCCGGTTCCGCCTGCAGTAGGGCCTCAATGGCAGCGGCATCCGCGCGCTCCGCGTCGGTTCGAGCCTCCGCCGCCCGGTTCAAGTCCAGGACTTCCGGTTCCGCCTGCAGGAGGGCGTCGATGAGAGCCAAATCAGCGCGCTCTGCGTCGAGTTGAGCCTCCGCCGCCCGGTTCATGTCCAGGACGTCCGGTTCCACCTCCAAGAGGGCGTTGATGGCAGTGGCATCCGTGCGCTCCACCTCAAGTTGAGCCTCCGCCGCCCGGTTCACATCCACGACATCCGGTTCCGTCTGCAGGAGAGCCTCAATGGCAGCGGCATGCGCGCGCTCCGCATCGAGTTTAGCCTCTGCATCCCGGTCCTCCTTTAGTATCGCCATGTTGAACTGCTCGTCCGCCTGCACCATGGGGGACTCGGACGCCGGCACGAAGTCGACGTCCATCGTCTCATACCCATCGGGGGCCTTCTGCGCCGCGACCTCCGCAGTGAACAGGCTTCCTCCTCCTCGTAGCTTGGCTCCAGAGAACTCGGGGATTGGCCCACCGCAAAGCGAGCTTGGGAACGAAGGTCTGTGGCGCCGACCGCCACCGCGATTTCTGCGCGGCCCTCCGGCGTCAGCATCATGTAGTAAGTGATCTTGCAGCGCGCCATGGCCTTCCGGCAAACTAGGGGACGCTTGATGCGGGCTAGGGGATCGAAAGGTGGGGATGGGCTGGATATTTGGTGTGGTTTTATGGCAGTGGTTGGCGTAGGCCGAGCAGCGAAGGTTCTGGTGTGAATAGTGGTTCCGGTGACGACCGGTCAATCGGTTTTGACTGTACATCGCTCTTGTCGCGTTCGCGTTGCAGCCCGGCACGCTGGACCCTCCACGTCGCTCACCAAATGGAACGCGCTTCGTCTTGTGTTTTCGCTCTCTTATGGGACCGCAGTTGAGAGCAAACCGACGTCCCTCCCCCTCCCCCGCCCGTGTCATTTATTATACCACCACTCCCTCCGTTTTATGCGAAGTAAATAAAAACAGAGGGAGTATACTACGGATGAGGATCCCCTAACGTGGCCGAACCCATTGAGTAACTGACATGCGGGGCCTAGCAAGCATGGGGTCCACCAGTAAGTGACCGAAAGGGAGGGTAAGGCAGGGATACCTATGTCAGAGGATCCACTTCCACTATACTCCCTCCGTTCCATAATGTAGCGCATATAGATTTTCTACAAAGTCAAATTTTATAAACTTTCACCAAGTCTGTAGAAAAAACTATTTATATCTACAATACCAAATGTATATAATATGAAATTATGTCTTGTGATGTATATAAGCACATGTATTTGGTATTCTAGATGTATATGATTTTCTCTACAAACTTGGTCAAAGTTTATAAAGTTTGACTTTTATAAAATCTATATGCGCTACATTGTGGAACGGAGGGAGTACTACTTTGACCAAATGTTAGAGTAATAATATATGACATGCAACTTACACAAATGTTAGAGTAATAATATATGACATGCAACTTACACAAAGCATACAGAGGTCTAATGCGTTTTTGAGGCTAACTTTGACCAAATGTTAGAGTAATAATATATGACATGCAACTTACACAAAGCATATGGTCAATTTCGTATGTGAAAGGAGTTTCCAATGATATAATTTTCACATTATACATCTCATGTACTCCCTCTGTCTAGGTGTGTAAGTCATCTTACGAAAACCAAATAATCCCAAAACACGTAGGCGCGGTGCATTAACTTCTACCTCGTTTCTTGTTTCTTGACATATGAACCAATAAGAGATGAGGGTGTGCATGCTTTTAATGGCCTGAGACTATCAAACATGACATGCAGTGGTTAGTTCATTGCATGCAATACTATTAATGAGCAAGTAAACATTCATGTCTCTCGTTTTCCCCTCCTCCTTGGTCACGGTGCACAGCCTAAGATGACTTACTCACCTATGTGAAAGGAGTACAATTAATCTTGTCAATAGTCAAATTGCAAACCATCTCGAGTACAAATCTAGGAGTACGTACGAATCTAACAATATTGATTGGGCGTTGTTGAATGTTGATACCTTTTTTTTATCATAGTAGAGATACTTTGGCTACACATAAAACTTATACTCTATGTAAAGTAGAAAGTATAGGAGGGACTATATTGTACGTTCAAAAACGGAACGAACATTGAATACCCTTTATATATGATTTGCGGATGCTATGATCAGCGGTTCAAAATTTTGAATCCGCCTTAGGTATCACGTGCCCCCACTTGTTCCCTCTCAATTTCATCTAGTGGTCCGGAGATCTATTGAAAGAGGACTAGGGTGGGTACATGCGAATGATACTCGGAGGAATGTTCAAATGAGGCATGCGGGAGGATGGACTCATTCGAGGCTTACATGATCGATGGAGAAGAGGGTTGGAGAGGAATGAGAAATAAGCAAACGCCACATGATTACACTTGAACGGCTCAAATAAACAATAAGTTTTCTCGCTTCGCCTACATAGTGAAAGGCCTAATGCGCAACGCGGAGCACTAACGCTCGAATATGGCCGGGAAAATAGGGAAACCGGCATAGCACAGACTAGTCCAATGGAGGAGCTGGCCCACGACCTCCTCGCCATCGACAACCGTTCATGTGGGTCATTGGGGCCAACAACGGTGCGTAGCTCCAGCACCGCCTCTGAACACGGCAACCGCGGTGAGCGACATGCTCATATCGTCAATAGACACGGTTGGTTTTAGTGTGCCGAGGGTGGCATTAGTGCTGTGGCACGACCAACGGTATGTTTGGTTTGTGCCCAAGGTTGCCCGATCAAAGCATTGGGTAGCCAAAATTTTGGTTGAGGTATTGGTTGCCCATGATTTGGCCGACATTGGCAAGAAAATGAACTAGAGTTGGCTAGAGTTCATTGGCATGCCAAAGAAATGGCAACCATCCAAACAAAGACCAATCTTTGGGTCATGACCAAAATTTTGGTAAGGTGCACTTTGGCCACAATCCAAACACACCCCAACACCCGGCTCGTCGAGGATGCACGGGGCGCCGCGACGCGTTTGCGGAGTGGTGTAGTGCGGCCAACTGCATCCTCTGGACCTGAGACAATGCCGTGTTGTCTTGCTTTTTCAATGACATGTGGGGATCGCATTTGAGCAAAGGGCATCTCCAACGTTGCCATGACCGCAGCTGACTACCCTGGCACACCAAAGCCCTCGTCCCTCGCGCCTTCGCGCGGTGCGTTCCCAGCCGGCGCCAGCTGCCCGCATTCATGCCATCTATTCATATGTCGTTGTTTAGAGGCTCGGTGCCCGAGGAACCAACTCCGGCGACTTAATGATGCACCCGGACGCTTGGCCTCACCGGAATGCGCTACTTAAAGCGGCAACACCCAGCTAACCTCCACACCATAGCGCATCGTCCTCCTACCTGGCACCACATCTGCCATGACCGCAAGTGTGAATGCTCTGCGGGAGAGCTTGTCTTCGGGGATGAAACTCGAGGTCACCGCCCTCGCTCAAGTCGCCTCTCGCGACGCAATAGCGGCGTAGCCGGACGGCGACGCGACCGCACAAGAGGTGCCCACGCTGGCGGCCGACAACAGGAGCTCCGTCAGCCACGCGTCCTACTTGCCGCCGTCCAACGTCCGGCACAGCCGAGATCGGGGACTCCTCCGAGGATGAGTAGGGCATGGGAGGCGGCAGGGCATGGTGTGCCAACTGGCCGGCCCGTATCCCGTGTTCTACTCTTCCTCGCCGGAGACCGCACCTTCACTTCACGGGTCTTGGACGCCCGATACATAGAGATCGCAGATGGAGGACGTCCGTCGCCGCTGTAGAATAGGTTTAGGGTCGGGTTTCTTTTATTTTTCTGTCCTATAAAAGTTTGAAATGTAATGAAAATCTGCCGTGTTTGCATTAATCTCGGCCGGTGTATATGAACTTTCACAATAATATACATATTGTAGGAGTACTAGCAAGATGCCCGTGCGTTGCACGCAAGATCAATATCTTGTGGGAGAAAAGGATGAACGAGGGAAAGCCTTATATGCAAATGTGGAGAGGAGTGCGGGTAAATTGTCAGAGTTTCCTTCCTATCCGTTAGATATAGATCGGACGACCTATATTGCAGGATGACAGGCACACGATCATCACCAACTCTGCTTTTTATTGAACCGAGACAAATCTAAGAAACCCAACTAAGCCAGCCTCCCAGCATATCGCGCGGGAAAAGACCCGGACGCGCCGTTTTAGTCGGGATTACCGGATTACTAGTAGTAGTATCGATGGATCGTGCGAAGCAAATTTTTTTTGAGGGGGCGAAGCACCTAGTTTAAAAGGAAAAAGGCGGTACACTCACAGCACTCTGTCATGTCGCATTGCACCCCACACATGTTCGGTCCTGCACACGGCTCACACAAACAAACGCACTTGACTTGCCTCTTCACCGACACGTGGACTGCACTTGGAGAAACCGACCATGCGCCAAACTCCCCGCCCACCGCGTGAAAATCCTCCCCCACACAAACACAAAATTCCCCAAAATTGATTCAACCGCCCTTCAGCCAAATATTCCCCAAACCCCTTCCCCGTCCCCCTACACTCCATTCGCTCCGCCAAAGCCGCCCTCCCCGCCGCGCCGATACGTCGGCGCCGCGGTTCGTCGATCTCGCTCCCACAGTACGCTCTCATAGACTGCCGTCCTCTAGCCGCGCCACCACCTCTGGCTAAGTTCTTGTGGAGGCGCACAGCGGTCAGCACCGCTACCGCTAGCGACGTTCGTGTGGAGACGCACGACGGTCAGCTTCTCCCACGATAGACTGAGGCCCCGTTGATGTCGGTGTAGTGCTGAATGTTAGCTGATAGACGCTGTTAATCTCACTATTTGCCGAAGTAGTTCACTGTCAATATGCTCTGCTTAAGAAGCTTCATTGCCCTGTTCTGCACTCAATCTGCTTAGCTGAGATGGCATGCCAAGGCCGATTAGTTGCTAAAATATCCTGCCATATATTTATTGTGACGTAAATTGCCAGGGTCTAGTAGCCAATCTGTTAGGTGAAATAACTCTACACCGTTTTATACTCGATCTTTGTTGCTGCGATGGCCTTCGATAGTTCGATGGCTGTGTGCTCGGCCTCATTGACTGCTGAAACAACCTGCCATAATTTAGCACTCAAATCTGTTTGCTGAATTAGCTTTATATATATTTTGTTACTTAGATCTGCTCGTCCAAATATCTTGCCATAACTTTAGACATCGACCTAGGTATTTTTTTCTGGACTTCATAAAAAAGCATTTATGTTTTTCCTGTAATATCTAGTAGAAGAACTAATTTGTTTGTCTAACAGATGGATAGGACTTGGATAACTTCTGCTTGAAGATTCTCCGCTGCATATGTCGAGGGGGTTGAAAACTTCATGAACTTTATCAGAGCTGAGTACGGTGGTCTGAAATCAGATGTGCTCTGCCCATGTTGCAGTTGTATGAATTCAGTTACAAGACCACAGTCAACTGTGCAAAATCATCTACACTTGTATGGGATGGCGGTCACATATACTAGGTGGGTTCATCATGGTGAAGCTGTGAACGTCAATGTTATTAACTACGTGGAAGCAGCAGATCACCATCTTGATCTGCCTAATGCTCAGGTGGAAGAGGAGGAGGAGGTGGTGGGGGCGGAGCCAGTGAGTTTGACCAACATTGAAACAATGCTACGAAATGCTCGTGCATTCCGTGAACTTTCACCTGCAGAAGAAAAACGGTGGGCCCGCATGTTGGAACAATGCAACGTTGCTGTCACCCCAGGAAATGAGCTGTCAGTATTCTCAGCTATGGTCACCTTTCTTCAGGTGAAGACATCTGAGCGGAGGACCAACAAATCATTCGATGCGATGTTGGCTGCTTTCCGCAAATCTTTCCCAGATGCGTCTGAGCTGCCACACACCTACGGTAAAATGAAGAATTTCCTTCGTGCAGTTAGAATTGGATATGATATGATCCATGTTTGTAAGAATAATTGTGTTATGTTCCGGAAGGATTATGCCAACTTAAGTGAATGCCCGAAATGCAAATCATCAAGATGGAAAGATGGCGATGCTGTGAAGAGTGTTCCTCATAATGTTCTGAGACATTTTCCAATTACACCAAGATTGCAGAGGTTGTTTCATGATGCTGAAACAAGAGAGGATGCACTGTGGCATTCTAGGAACCATGAATACAGAGATCAGAATGTAATGAGCCATCCATCTCATGGTAGTGAGTGGAAAAGCTTCAATGATAAACACAAAGAGTTTGCTGCTGACCCAAGAAACATTAGACTTGGCTTAGCGTCAGATGGATTTAACCCATTTGGCCACCAGAGCGCCACATATAGCATGTGGCCAGTGCTTGTTATCCCTTACAACATGCCTCCAAATGTCTGCACCAAAGAATCAAACTACATGATGGCCTTGCTCATCCCAGGTCCAAAAAGTCCTGGAAAGGATTTTGATTTGTTCATGGAGCCTCTTGTGGAGGAACTTCAACAGCTATGGAAGGTGTTCTCGCCGAGACCTATATAGCAGCCCACCAGCTAATTTCTTTCTGCGTGCTGTTGTAATTTGGTGCATCCATGATTATCCGCTTTGGGCAATATGTCGTATTAACGACACATGGTTACAAAGCATGTGTTCGCCAGTGACAGAATCATTGTCATCGCAATACTTAGCAAGATCTGTTACATTGACACCGACGTTTCCTTGCCAAGGAGAAGCCGCATCCTAGAAAATACCGAAGACATGTGTTCAATGCAAAGCATGAAAACCGTGATGCACCAAAGAGGCTCACCGCCGATGAGTTGCAAGTGGAATTAGAGAAGGTCAGGCATATTACACCAGGAATCCATCCCGTAATGGTAGCGGAAAAGGAAGCGTGTACGGTAGAAGAGAGATTATTGTTTACCCGCAGGTCCACTTTGTGGGACTTGGAGTATTGGAAATATTTGGATCTGCGGCATAACCTTGATGTGATGCACATCAAGAAAAATATATGTGACAGCATTATCGACACACTTCTTAACATTGAAGGCAAGACGAAAGATACCTTAAAATCTAGGATTGATTTGACACACCTGGGTATCAGAAAGGATTTGCAAGTGCAAGATGAAGGTAAACCACGGGATATGGCACTAGCTGTGTACATCTTGGACAAGGTAAAAAGAAAAGAATTCTGTGAGGTCCTGTCACGTGTGAAATTCCCACATGGATTTACTTCCAACCCATAAAGGAGAGTCAGTGCAGATGGAAACAAGGTACAAGGGTTGACAAACTGGTTATGGTAGGATTTGTGAAATGGTTCAAGAACCATGTAAGCTTTTGAAGTGCACTGTTAGTTTTTTTAATATATTGAGTACATAAGATGATCAGCTTGTCTATTTTCTAACCATAGGTTAAGAAGATGCGGGAGGATGGGAAGGCAGTTGATGATGCCCTTTACTCACTAGCAATGGGTCCTGATACTCGGGTAAGACATTATGAATCTTGCGTTGTGGACGCTGCTGCTGCTGCGGATGATGATTACATTGCTTTTGTCGTATTTGCCTGTCAGAAGACGTTTTTTATCTACTATGTGAAATTGTGTTTGCTATGACAACTGAAACCTGATGAACATGTTGTTTAGTATATTTCTGTAAGAACATCACTTGTTATGTATGTTGATTTGTGTTTGGTGATTGTATGACAACTAAAACATGATGACATTGTTGTTTAGTTGTACTCATATTTGTCTGTGAAACTTGAATTTGATGACATGGTTTGCTGTTGGACTGCAATTTGCTCGACGTCTTTGAATGAGAACAAAGCTGACCCGACAGTGCCTCTGCTATTTATTTATTTATATGAGCAAAAGGGGATACCCCATGATTTCCGTTAATAGAAATCATTAGATGTTCACAAGACTACGCCCAGCCTGCTACACAGTTTTCATTCATTACTAGTTTCAATAAAGTGCTCATGTCGTATGTCACGCCCAATATGCGATACTATCCTAAAGAGACTCGAAGGCTCCACCAAGGATAGAACCGCATATTGAAACGCTTTTGCAAGGTGGATATCATTACATCAACATTACATAATAGATGGGGATACAAACAAGAGGCATACAATGACACACGAATACAACATCACAATACATAAGAGCATCATCCGACTACGGATGAAACACAAACAGAAACTCAAACGACATCCACCCTGCTAGCCCAAGCTGCCGACCTGGAACCTATCCCCTGATCGAAGAAGAAGCAGAAGAAGAACTCCAAAACAAGTAAACATCTCTCTCGCGTCATGATCATCGCACAACCTGTACCTGCAATTATTGTTGTAGTAATCTGTGAGCAACGGGGACTCAGCAATCCCATTACCATGGGTATCAAGACTAGCAAAGCTTAATGGGAAAGGAAGGGGTAAAGTGGTGAGGTTGCAGCAACGACTAAGCATGATATGGTGGCTAACATACGCAAATAAGAGCGAGAAAAGAAGCAAAGGAATGGTCGTGAAGCTAGCAATGATCAAGAAGTGATCTTGAACTCCTACTTACATCAAACATAACCCAAAACCGTGTTCACTTTCCGGACTCCGCCGAAAAGAGACCATCACGGCTACACACGCGGTTGATGCGTTTTAAAACGGATCTGGTGTCAAGTTATCTACAACCGGACATTAAAAAATTCCCATCTGCCACATAACCGCGGGCATGGCTTTCGAAAGTTTATACCCTGCAGGGGTGTCCCAACTTAGCCCACACAAGCTCTCACGGTCAACAAAGGATATTCCTTCTCCCAGGAAGACCTGATCAGACTCGGAATCCCGGTTTACAAGACATTTCGACAATGGTAAAACAAGACCAGCAAAGCCGCCCGATGTGCCGACAAATCCCGATAGTAGCTGTAGATATCTCGTTCTCAGGGCACACCGGATAAGTCAGCCTACGAGTAAAACCAGCCCTCGAGTTGCCCCGTGGTGGCCCCGCAGTCTGCCCGTTTCAGACCAACACTCGAAGGAGCACTGGCCCAGGGGGTTAAAATAAAGATGACCCTCGGGCTCCGGAAACCCAAGGGAAAAAAGGGCTAGGTGAGGCAAATGGTAAACCAAGGTTGGGCCTTGCTGGAGAAGTTTTATTCGAAGCGAACTGTCAAGGGGGTCCCATAAATCACCCAACCGCGTAAGGAACGCAAAATCCGGGAAGATAACACCGGTATGACGGAAACTAGGGCGGCAAGAGTGGAACAAAACACCAGGCATAAGGCCGAGTCTTCCACCCTTTACCAAGTATATAGATGCATTAATTAAATAAGAGATATTGTGATATCCCAACATAATCCTGTCCACCATGGAGCAATCTTCAACTTCACCTGCAACTAACAACGCTATAAGAGGGGCTGAGCAAAAGTGGTAACATAGCCAAACAATGGTTTGCTAGGAAGGGTGAAAACGGTTAGAGGCTAACATGGCAATTTGGGAGGCTTGATAAACAGGTGATAGGTAGCGCAGCAAAGCGATAGAATGAAGCAACTAGCATGGCAATGATAGTAGTGAGATCCAGGGTAGCGGTCATCTTGCCTGAAATCCCACTAGGAAGACAAACGCCACGAAGACGAACCAAGCGTAGATGAACAAATCCTCACGAACACAACGAAATGGGAACTATCGAGAAGAAGCAGACAACATGGTAAACACACCACACATAGACAAGACATCATGCACAACAAGCATGATGCATGACAAGGCTACATGAAGCTACTCATGGCAAGAGATGATGCAAACAATAGCAACACATCAAGGCAAGTTTAAATGAGGCCAGGAACAACATATAACAATTCCGGTAAGTCCTCATATGCAAGTTTCGAAATTGGTCCAGATCTGAATAAACCTTATGTTCAAGTTTTTAAACATAAAGTTAAGATGCACCAAGATGATCTACACGAAATTCTAGTCAAGTTACATATAAAGTTCATTTAGTTCGAAGCTACGGCCTAGAAGATATGAGCAAAACAAGTTAAACATGGCATTGATGCAAAATGCGTACAAACATCAAGCAAACACACCAAAACAAGGGTGCAACATGATAATATGAAACTACATGCAATTCTAAGCAAGTTTCAAATAGAGCACACTCAAAACGGAGCAACGGTTCAACACATACACTCTATACAAGTTACAACAACAATCTGTCCAAAACAGCAACTAGGCATATTGCAAGCATCAAAACAACATGCTACGACACCTCAACATGAAAACAAAAGGCATGGAAATTATTTACAGGTAAAGCACAACAAAACATGAACACTGAGATATCTCCCGAAATCACTAGAACATGCTCAAAAAGAAATGGCAAGATTGCGAATAGTAACAGTATCAGCCTTGGCAGAAATAACATCAGGTTGCAATGTTTAGAGCTATCAAACAACATGTTACAAGAACTTAACATGGCAAACAAAGGCATGGCATGAATCTACTAATTGCATAGAACAAAATTCCTTTACTGACCATGAGCCAAAAAGGATCAGAAGATGTGATGGCACCCATGTAAACATGGCAAATGATATGATAGATTCATACATGGCAGGAACAACGATAAGTAGACATGTTGGTGAGCTTGTACCACTCACCACAGACCATTACATGGCATTAAAATGTAACCAACAGTAAGAATGCATATTTATGAAGCTAAGCATGGTAAGAGAAAATTCATAGGATGCATGGATCACTAGGAAAACACGTGGCAAAACTGAACTTAATGTTAACAGGCTGCCAGCAACGTTATTTAGCAACTTTAGAGCAAGATAATAGTAGGCTACAGCAAGCTATAAATGCAACCAGGGGCATGGATGGATAGATCATGCCATGTACAAAAAAACATCCTTAGTGAACATCTCTAGGTTATGCATAGAATGACTTGTGGCAGCAGGTTTACATAGCATCACAAAATAACAGATTCAGCCTAGCTAAACAACAACAGCAAGTACCCTACTTAACAAGCTTGATGCACTCAATACAAGACTCGAAAAAATACATGGATTGCACCTTTGTAAAGATGGCATGATGTAGCACAAAACACATGTAGAGCTCATGCTCATAGGATGCACACATCAAATGCAACGAAAAAGACAAATCATCAAGTTCTAACAGTTTCAGCAGATTAACATCATATAGCACTTCTGAAACGATGATTCGGGTATCAATATGACGTCAAACAAACATGGAAGAATAGAAGGAAATGTAGAGCATGTCTTGGTGAACACTTTGATATATTATGCAAGCAAAACAGAGTAGCACACAAGGAGTTATGGCATGTCAAACATAGCATCAAAATGTGAGGGACTTGGGCGATTTTTGAAAAAAAAACAAGTGAGCGCAAAATTGCTAGATAGCGCACGGTGCGAGGGATAGCTGGGTTGCTCACCAATGGGCTCGGCCCGTATGCAGAGGAGGTGAGGCAGGCCGGTGGGGGGGAGTCGGGCTGGATTGGTCGCTGGAGATGGGCCGGACGCGGGCCCACGTGCGGTCAACGGCAGGCCGGATCGGGGCTCCTCCCCGATCGAGCGGGATGGCGGCGGAGGACGGAGGCGGCGCCGGCGCGACTCCGGCAGGCGGAGGAGGCCGGAACCAGGCGGATCTGGTGCGGGGAGCACGGATCCGGACGGCGGCGGGGTCGACGGAGCTTCACGGGGGTTGGCGGCGGCGCGTATCTCCGGCGGCGGCGAGGTTCTAGGGCGGCGCAAGGCCGAAGTCGGCGGCGGGGTTCATGCGCAGGGACACAGGCTCACAGATCCGAGCGGCTTGCAGAGGAGGACGGGCGCGGGGTCGCGGCACCGGTGGTCGCCGGCGGCGGTTGCGGCGAGGCCGCCGGTGAGGACAGGGAGAGGAGCTCCCGCGAGGGTCCTCGGGGTGCCAAGGCGCGGGGCGACGCTCAGGCACGGGAGCTTTGGGCGGGACGCGGCGGCTTCGGGCCCGGATGGGCTTCCCAGGGCCCGATCTGCGTCCTGGCGGGCCTTGCGGGAGGTGGAGGGAGACAGGGCGACGTGGAGCTCGGCGGTTGGAGGAGAGCGGCGGCAGGGTTGACGTGGCGTGCCAGGATTGGCCGGAACGTGTGGCGGGCGGCGCCAAGTGGCGGAGGAGGATAGGACCGGCGCGGAAAACGATGAGGGCGGCGGCGGCTGCTGATTGGGGTCACGAGAAACAAGATGGGAGGTTGGAGGAGGCCAAAATTGGCATGTGGGTGTGCTTAAATAGGGTAGGGGCTAGGGTTTTGTTGGTTTGAGGCCGTTTCGAGCCGTTAGATCTCGATCGGAGGGTTTCAGACGCGAGGGGAGGTAGGTTGGGCCTAGGAGGGGTTAGTGGGCTGTGTTTAGAGGGCCTTGGGCTGAGAAGAGAGAGAAGAGGAGTGCAGCCCGGCGACAGTTTTGAAAACCGAAACTTCCGACGAAGATACCGGCAACGGTACAACTATACATTTAACGGTTGGGCAGTCAAACGGACTCAGAATGCGACGAAACTTGACACGCGCTCTGTCTACACTATAATAAGACCGCAAGCCAAGTTATATCCCAATCCGAGAACATTTTTATGCCACTTATAAAATAATATTTCGGAGGTGCCGCGGGCGCGTGCGAGAGTGTCTGGCTCAGAACGGACAAAGGAGAGAACCGGCAGAACCCGAACGGATGCAAGTTTTGAAAAACATGCAGATGAAATGCAGATGATGACATGGCAAAATGCAACACACAGGCAGCTGACATGGCAACGACGGCGAATAACTGGCAGACACCTGGCGCATCGAATCCGGGGCGTTACATCGTAGCCACTGAATACATCACGAGTGCTACATACACTGCAAATAAAGAGACAATCATCCTACAGAGCACATTGATTTTGATCATTATCTTCACAAGCTCTTTCATCTCCTCATTGCTGTCAAGGCTGTTCAGCAGCTGTTGCTTGGCCATGATCAGAGGAATTGCATCTTTAACCTTCTGCCCTGCATCTTCCTCTTCTCGCTGCTCCTTCATTATTTGTCCAACACCCCAACCTGCTGGTATTGGGATTCCTCGACTAACCAAATAATCAGCGTAGTTGCATTCCCCCACATCAGCAACTTCCCAGAAATACAAATCACATGAATCTTCCCTTTTCTGCACGAATCAAATTGGAAGATCATCAACCAAACTATTAAAAAAATTAGCAACTGAAAGCAGCAGAACAACACTTAAACATATTATTACCCCATGATTCGGGCATTTATAGAAGACTCGGCTGTGAAACTCCAAAAAAATTTAGTTGGTTTTCAACAAAAACTTTGTTAATTTTGAAGAAGGTCATTTAAACCCTTCCAAAAAAAATCTTCCTCTCAAGAATTCCCCCTTTTGCAAAGGATTTTTATTTTGGCATCTTCTTCAACGCTGGTATTGGTTATTTAAAAACCTTTCTTCTGATTCTCCCCTTCTCAAATTTATTTTTGGGATTTATTTTCTTTTATAAGAAAAACCCTAGGAGTTTTGGGTCTTCTCTTATATTGAAACCAACCATGATTTTACCATGCCTCATGTGGCAAATCTTCCCAAAACGCCTCTTTCTACTTTGGGGCAACCCAAATGTTCTGTCCCAACAAGTCCAACTCATTTTTTTGGATTTTATTTCATTGATTTCTTTCCCCAAAACAATTCTGTCTATTATTTTGAGCCTAGGTGATTTGCAAAGCAAGTACCTTAATGCCTTTGAACTTTGAACTCAAATCAACTCCTCTGGATAGTCCCTAGCACCCACAACCTAGAACCATAAAGATCCACTCTTCTTCTTTTCAAAATTTTCAAGTTTCAGCTCCTGCAAGTTTGGACCAGGTTTGCCAAATTTGGTGAAATTCATATCTCCTCTTCTCCAAAATTCCACCAAAATTCAGGCAGCCCTCAGATGCAATGAGAAGCCACTCCACCAAAAATCAGCTCAAGGAAAAATCCCCACATGCCAAAATCATTCTGTCGAACACCTGGCTTGCACTGTTATTTTGCACTTTCAGAGAAATTCAGAAATTCAGAGATTCAGTTTCGTCAGAGTCTGTTCATCTGTCAACTGTGCGCCTGGCGCGTTGCGCACGGCCCCTCCTCCCTGTCCAGAGCGCCGCACACGCACTTGGCTGGTTCCTGGCATCGGTGGCACCATGGCCCATCTGCGCCGGCGTCTTCTGCGGCGTCGGGACCTCCCGTTGCGGCCGATAGGGGGCACCCTGCGGCATAACGCCGTTCGGCACCGCCCACGCCACCTGGGAGCTCTGCGTGGCCGTCTCCCTTGCCAGCGCACGCATGCAGCACCATCGCCGTGGCCTGGCACGCACAGGGCACGCCCCCTGCCGCCGACGTGCCGCACGGCCATTCCGTTGGGACAGGCCGTAACCGCCCCTGCCTTGCTCAGTTAGGCACCGGGATGGAGTCAGTACTCCGTCTAGTCGATGCTCAAGCTCCTAAACCATCCGTCCAGCCACAGCACCGCCGTAATCGCTCGCCGGACTTATCCCATTCACGGCAACCGCCTCGGGCTAGCTATAAATAGCGCCTCCGAGCTCGCTCTCGACCCCACACATCTCCACCACCTCACCAGACCCCGCCTAGCCACTGGAAGAGCCTCGAGGGGCCCTTCTTCCTAAACTCCGGCCATCTCCGTCCGCTTAGGGCTCCGGCAGCGTTCTCTCTGGTGAGAGCTCCTCCACCGCCCTGGACTTTCCCGTAGCCTCATGGCACCTCTAGGAGACTAACCCCCACTCCAATTTGACCCCAGCAACTCTCTCCGACGAGGCCCACGACTTCCCGAACCACCGTCCGCCGGACCAAGGGCCGCCGTCGACGTGGTGCTCGCCGGTGACCACCACCACCACCCACCGACGCAGAAGGTTGCACTGAGCACAGAGGTACCACCTGATCCCCCTGCCTCGCCATGGATCGCTGCCGGCGATCACCGCGGCTCTCGGGCGCCGACGAGCTCTGCCGCCTCTTTTCAATATTCAAACCTGACGGATGAGACCCGCCCGTCAGCCTCTCTATTCTTTTTTTTTTCGAACCGTTTATGAAAACGTATTCTGGCAAATGCGCTTTCTAATCTGAATCGTTTTCTGGACTTTTCTGCTTAGACCCCTGAGAGTTTTTTGTTTCATTACAGAGAGGTCCTTGGACCAAAACTCTTTTAACTTTTAAACATAAAAGGATTTTTGAGTGATTCTTTTTCTATCCTCTTCAAAATTTTATCTAGTTTTTTATCAGATTTATTTGAAAATATTTTGAATAATTTTGTGCACCCCATGGTATTTACGTTAGTATGTGTATTTTTGTATACCGTAGATACCGAAGGAGGTGACGGAACCGCAAACTTCACCGAGCTAGGCCCCGACTACTCCGAACCAGGCAAGCATGTTTGAACTTTTGATATGATGAGTGTTTGGGCTTGTTTGCATTAAGTAGTTGCATGGCATGATCATGAGCACCTCGATGGATGTCATATTACGTGCAAAGTTGAGGCAAATGAATTTCGATAATCCATGAGTTGATGGAAATGAGTTTGCATGGCCATGAGTTGGCATGAGAATGGGTAAGATGGCAGTGTTGTAGCATGCCAGTCTTATGCCAGACCGTTGAACCAGAATCAACATGAATCAGTCCAGTTTCCGTCCATCTTCCCTTCCGTACTACCACATGTTTTCCGCAAGGGATACGGCTTAGTAAGTTGCAAACCACTTTCTGGTACACACCAAATCGAGAGGCCGGGATGAGGGTTCCATGGCCCTGGATTAAAGCCTATCACCCGGTCAGGGGGCATGGGTATTTCCGGTTGGGACCGAGAGGGGGGCACCCCTTAGAGCGCGCGTATATAAATTTGATCCCATGCTATTCGAGATTGTGATCTCCCCGTCTCAAAGTTTTTCTTGAACGCTGTCTAGGGTGATTCCTGGCAACGTAAGGTGGGATGGGTGTGTACTGGTTAGCTGTGTTTTCCTCTGAAATACCGTAAACGGAACTAGTCCTTCATGACTACAGAAATCCGTTGGCTGTGGAAAATTTTAGTACAAACTCTGCAGAGTCAATAATCCTTGAAATCATCTTATCCATGTCCAAGTGTTGTGTTCATCTTATCTTGTCAAGTGACAGTCCCGATGACATAAACTCCTGAGAACCACATGAGTGTTAAATGTTTATTTCCTGTGGATGGACTAACCCGTTTATTATCATGTGATGAATATTTTCCTATGAGCACTATTTCTTGCAAGTTAACCAATATGAAAAGTGAATTTTAAGCCCTTTCTGCGATGTCGCTCAAACGTCTGACTGTGGCACTGTTATTTATTTACTTTGATATAAGCCCTTTCTGCGATGTCGCTCAGACGCCCGACTGTGGCATTGTTATTTATTTACTTTGATATAAGCCCTTTCCGCGATGTCGCTCAGACGTCCGACTGTGGCATTGTTATTTATTTACTTTTGATATAAGCCCTTTACGTGATGTCGCTCGACGTCCGATCGCGGGCACGATGTCTTTTCTTTCAAATAAGCCCTTTATGAGGTGTCGCTAGACGCCGGACTGCGGCATGCCTTACTTATTTGTTCACCCTTGAGGTGTCGCCTGCACACCGATCGGTTTTCGATTTATTTTATTGGGTTTTCGAGCGGACTACCGCCGACTCCCTTTTCGCTTACCTTGTTATACTAATTTGTATGTGCATTATTAAATTACTCATGATGCATTCATGCATACATTTGTTATATCTTTTGTCTGAACTGTCTTGCGAGTACTTTCAAAGTACTCACCTGGCTTGTTGATTTGGCGGATCTTGTGAAGGCGATCTCATGGATGAAGAGTTTGATAGCGAGTCCGACGCCTAGAGGAATCCCAGTCAGTCTCGTGCGACCCTGGATTAGTCACCATGTTACTTCCGCTTCCGCTACCCAAATAAATCCATCGAGCTTCACCTCCACGCTCGATGAGCCGCCAGTGTAGGAGTCGTGTTATCCACTTCACCGTGTTATTCCACCACCACTTTACCTCGAGTCAGTAGTATGCCACCACTCCACTGTGTCATATCCGCCACTATGTATAATTATTGGCGTGCTTGTAATATTTTGTTGAGCAACCTCAGCTCGACCCTGTAATTTATTAAATGCTACTGACTTATTGTATCAAGGTTTTGTCTACCAGTAAGGAGGATTTTTTCCTCATACTGGACTCAAAAGGTCGGTTTCTCAATAAACATTTTTATTGAAAAACCGGTCGTGAAAAGCTTGGTACCAGAGCCAGGCTGACTGTAGGAAGCCACTAGGTGCGATCGCTAATCGGTTATTAGCATAATAGAGATAATTCTTATATTTACAAATGTAGTCATTTTCTGACAGTCAGCATAAATTTATGATCTGACCATTCAGAATTTTTGCCTACTTTTGTAGATGGCTGCCAACGACTGTGAGTCACAGATGTTCTCCAACATGCCTGATGAGTTCGTCAAGCTTCTCTCCTTCATTGTCCAAGTCGCGATGGGGCCACCTGTGCGCCCAGTCTTCTCACTCTCTCAGCACAAGGTCAATGACCGTCTAACCATGCACCAGGCTGCGGTGCAATTCAAGGGAGGGCGAGTTGAGCGTTTCCGGTTCTTGGGGAGAGCCATGCCTACGGAGAAGCATGCACTACAGATGGCAGCCCGTGAGGCGATAGCTCGTCTCAGGGATGTCCTTCCTTCGATGAAGACTCGTCCTTACCACTACCTTCCATGTCACGTGCCATACACCTGTCACTACGCGTTCTCTTGCCCCAGAGGAGAACGAGACGAGGCTTTTGAGATGTTTATCGAATATCTCCGGGCTTTGGAGGAAGCCTTCGACAACCTGGTGGATGACTTTGTGGCTGCCCGCATGGACTTAGTGCATGGCTGTGCCGCCAACAGGAGGGAGCTCCTGCGCACCGCACCGCCACTGACTTTCTTCTCGTCATCAGCATCTTTTGCACCTACTACTCTCACCACTACTCGTCGCCTGCCTACCACTGAGGAGTTCAACCATCTCATTGCGCCTACTCCCGTTTGTTCTGCACCACCCCTCGCACCCGCTCAGGTTCGTGTTGTCCCACATAGGGCGCCTGCTCTACCAACTCAGCGTAGCACTTCACGTCTGGAGCCTATTACCGAGGAGGAGGTTGAGTCCCCAGCCTCACTGCGCCTCACCCTCGGCAGGCCAAGGGAAATCCTTACCTTTTCCTCCGACTAAGTACGCTTAGCCGCCATGAGATGTACCGCTTGTAAGATATGTTTATATGTACATAGGCTGTGAGAAGTAGCTTGTTTGCGCATCATGTAGGAACTGGAGGAGTGCACTAGCCTAAATAACATGTCAGGAATATGTACGCATATCCTGAGTGATGTATTGTATAATTACTGCTTGCGTGTAAGATATGTAATGAGCAGTCCTTCTCCGTGCGCAAACGTTTAAGTCAACAGGACAGTGAAACAGCACTTTCCCAAATGTGCCGTCTTTATGAGCAAAGTCAGCAACAACATCAGGAAATGATGAACCAAGTCATCAATATGGGAAATCACCGTGGGCAGTATCAGCAGCAATCAAAGTTATCGAGCTACGTAAGACGCGTCCCTAAACATTTTCTCATCTTGACAAACCTCTTGAAGCCGAGGACTGGCTTCGAGACATGGAAAGAAAATTAATTATTGCCCAGTGTTCAGATCTTGAGGAAGTGCTATATGCACCGCACTATCTCACTGGAGCAGCCGCATCGTGGTGGGAAAATTTCCTACACATGCACCCCAATGAAAATAATATAACCTGGGAGGAGTTCAAAGAAGGTTTTCGTGGGGCACATATTCCTAAAAGTCTTATGAAGATCAAAAAGAGAGAATTTGACGACCTCAAGCAAAGGACAATGACGGTGTCAGAGTACAACAGTTAGTTTACTCTGTTGTCTCGCTACGCCAACGAGGAGCGTATGTCGGAAAGCAAGAAGATGGAAAAATTCCTAGACGGTCTGACACCCGCGCTTAAATGCCAGCTGGTTGTGCACACCTTTCCAGATTTTATGACGCTAGTGGATAAGGCCATTACCTTGGAAAATGAGAGACGCAGCTTGGAAGATTTCTGCAAGCGAAAAAGGGACCAGACTAATCATGCTCGCAACCACCGCAACAAGACAGATATTCAGAAAAGTTGGACACCCAAACCCACGACAAACTTCTCCCGTCCAATCAAGAATTTCCATGCAAGGGACAAGGAGTTCACATACCGCCCAGGCGTGTAACGCCCCGGATTCGATGCGCCAGGTGTTTGTCAGTTATTCGTCGTCGTTGCCATGTCATGTGCTTGCGTGTTGCACTTTGCCATGTCATCATCTGCATTTCATATCATGTCATCATGTGCATCTCTTTTTGCATACGTGTTCGTCTCATGCATCCGAGCATTTTCCCCGTTGTCCGTTTTCCAATCCGGCACTCCTATGTTCCCCGGCGCCCCCTTTTGCCTCTTTTCATGTGCGGGTGTTAAACTTTCTCAGAATGGACCGAGGTTTGCCAAGCGGCCTTGGAATAGCACCGGTAGACCGCCTGTCAAGTTTCGTGCCATTTGGAGGTCGTTTGGTACTCCAACGGTTAACCGGGTAACCGTAAAGCCTCCTTCCCTTTGCAGCCCAACACCCCTCCCGAAGTGGCCCAAAACCCAGCAAACTCCCATCCATGCTCTCGGTCGTTCGATCACGATCGCGTGGCTGAAAACCGCTCCTCATTTGGACTCTCCTAGCTCCCTCTACCTATAAATATGTGCCCCTCCCCGAATTCTCGCGCAGACCAAACCCTAACCTAGTCCCTCTCCGCCGCCGGACAAAACCCCCGCCGACGGACATGTCCGCCTCCGCCTCCGCAGCCAATCCGGCGCCGCCACATCACCCTCAGCCGCTCCACTTCGCCGCCGGGCCCGTGAAGCCCAGATAGGACCCGCCCCGGGCCCAAGGGAGCCCGCAACCTCGCCGCCCGCGCCCGCCTTGCCGGACATTCGCCGCCGCCTTGGCCGTCGCGGTGACCAACTCCGTGACGGGCTCGCCGCCACCGCGCCAGCCTCGGCCTTCGCGCCCTGCCCGCCCGACGGTCGCCCAGGCTCGCCTCCGCCGCCGCCCGCCGAAATCGCCAGACCACAGCGCCAGCGCCGCCAAGCATCCGCCACCGCCGGCCGCCTCCTTGCGCCGCCACCGGATGCCTCCGGCGCCCCGAGCCGCCTCTTCGCCGCCTCTCGCTCGACGCGTCGTCCCGCCCGGCTCTCCACTCCGGCCCCGCGTCCCGTCCCCGCCACCTCGCCGGCCTCGTCGCCGGAGGTCGCCCGCGCCTCCCCTCGACTCGCCGGAGTCGTCTCCGGCCGGATCCGGCGAGATCCGGCCCGGATCAGCCCGGGTGGATGAGATCCACCCATCCCCGCAACCAAACGGCGCCCCGTCCTGGATCGCCTCGTCCCGGAACGTCCTCGTCCATGTTTTTCGCGGGGTATAAAATCCACGAAGTCCCAGATTTCTGTCATTTTCATGCCATATTCATCATGTCGTGTCTCTGCATTCGTAGCTCCGTTTCGTGCGTGTAACATATCAAATTGTTCGCCTCGACGAGTAGTTCATTTCATCTCATTGCAGCATTTGCATTTGAGCTCATCTTGATTCCCGAAATGCTGTTAGAAGAGGGCTATGTGATGTTAGTTTCAGATTCTTATCAGAACATGCACTATTGTCATTTTTGCCATGATTGATGTGTGCACCCTATGATCTTGAGTCCTACATGTGTTTTGTAATATGCCATGCCATCTTCACAGGGGTGTATTGTAACGCCCTCGATGCGGCTATATCTCCCACGTGTCGAAGCACGACTTAGAGGCATAACCGCATTGAAAGCAATGTCGCAAGTGAGGTAATCTTCACACAACCCATGTAATACATAAGGCAAAGAGATACATAGTTGGCTTACAATCGCCACTTCACACAATACATGAGTAAAACATTACATCATACAGATACAATCAAGGTCCGACTACGGAACCAAAATAAAAGAAGACTACCCCAAATGCTACAGATCCCGATCGTCCCAACTGGCTCCACTCTTGATCAATCAAACGAAACAACACAAAGAACAAGATCTTCATCGAGCTCCTCCTTGAGCCCGGATGTGTCACCTACACGGTTTCATCGGCACCTGCAAACTGGTTTTGGAAGTATCTGTGAGTCACGGGGACTCAGCAATCTCACACCCGCGAGATCAAGACTATTTAAGCTTAAAGGTAGGACAGGGTAGTGAGGTGGAACTGCAGCAAGCGACTAGCATATATGGTGGCTAACATACGCAAAAGAGAGCGAGAAGAGAAGCAAAGCACGGTCGAACAGCTATGATCAAGAAGTGATCCTGAAACTACTTACGTCAAACATAACTCCAACACCGTGTTCACTTCCGGACTCCGAGAAGAGACCATCACGGTTACACACGCGTTGATGTATTTTAATTAAGATCAACTTCGGTATTCTACAACCGGACATTAACAAATTCCCATCTGCCTCATAACCGCGGGCACGGCTTTGAAAGATAATACCCTGCAGGGTGTCCCAACTTAGCCCATTATAAGCTCTCACGGTCAACGAAGGATATTCCTTCTACCGAAAGACCCGATCAGTCTCGGAATCCCGGACTACAAGACATTTCGACAGAATAAAACAAGACCAGCAAAGCCGCCCGGATGTGCCGACAAATCCTGATAGGAGCTGCACATATCTCGGTCTCAGGGCACACCGGATGAGCCAGACGTCGGGTTGGCATAGACCCTGATTGCCCAGGGGGCGCCGGACATCGCTCGGTTTGGGCCAGCACTCGAAGGAGCACTGGTCCGGGGGTTAAAATAAAGATGACCCTTGAGTCTGCAGAACCCAAGGGAAAAAGGCTTAGGTGGCAAATGGTAAAACCAATGTTGGGCCTTGCTGGAGGAGTCTTATTCAAAGCGAACTGTCAAGGGGGTCCCATAAATCACCCAACCGTGTAAGGAACGCAAAATCCGGGAACATAACACCGATATGACGGAAACTAAGCGGCAAGAGTGGAACAAAACACCAGGCATAAGGCCGAGCCTTCCACCCTTTACCAAGTATATAGATGCATTAATTAAATAAGATATATTGTGATATCCCAACAAATAAGCATGTTCCAACAAGGAACAACATCTCCATGTTCCAACAAGGAACAAACTTCATCTTCACCTGCAACTAACAACGCTATAAGAGGGGCTGAGCAAAGCGGTAACATAGCCAATCAACGGTTTGCTAGGAAAGGATGGTTAGAGGTTTGACATGGCAATGTGGGTGGCATGATATAGCAAGTGGTAGGCATCGTAGCATAGGCATAGCAAAAGAGCGAGCAACTAGCAAGCAAAGATAGAAGTGATTTCGAGGGTATGGTCATCTTGCCTGTAATCCCGCAAGGAAGAAGAACGAGTCCATGAAGAAGATAAACGGACGTAGTCGAACGAATCCTCACAATCGCAACATTACCGGAACCAAGAAGCAACACCGGAAAGAAACAAACAACATGGTAAATGCACAAGCATAGACATGGCACAATGCACAATCAAGTATGATGCATGTCCGGTTTAATGAGGCATGGCATGGCAAAGTGCAACAAACAATACTACAAATTAAGTGGAGCTCCATATGCAACGGGTTGCATATTGCCAAAACACCACATCACTTATTTAGTTCTCTCTCGGTTAGGTACTCAACAATATTAAATGTTATTAAACATGGCAAGAGGTGAAGCATAAGTAAACTAACTATTTAGGCAAGTTTAAATGAGGCCGGAACAACAAACAACAATTCCGGTAAAACCCCATATGCATATTTTAGATTTGGAACTGATCTGCCCTGAACGCAATTTTAATGTTGTTAAACATGCCAAACAAGTACAACATGTTAAACTAGGCATTTTTCTACCCCATTTACATATATAATTTATTTAAATCCGAGCTATGGTTATTTAGTTATGAAATAAAGCATTTTAGCATGGCAATTATGCAAATTAATGCAAACAACAATTTTAAACATTTTAATTGTTGTTATCATGATGCGGATGACATATGCAAGTTTTAAGCAATTTTATGAAAATGTTGACAAGAGCATGTTACGAGGCATTTGGTCACCATGGCGGAACGAAAGGGTGCCACGGCGGCGAAACGAAAATGGTGCCACGGCAACATTTCGGTTCCGGTAGCTCATGGAGATATCGGTGCAAAAGAAAATGTGACGGAAGCGAGTTGAGCAAGATGGTGGGGTGTTCCCGGTTACCGGGTTCCCACGAGACGATGGCATGGCAACGAGGAGGAACAAGCGAGCGACAATTTCGGACACGGTGCAAACGGGCATCTCATTCAACACATGCATTAGGTCATGGGCGTCGTCTCGGCGTTATACCTTCGAAGCGTGTGTTTATCTCGAAGCGGGTCGAGTTTCGTAGAGGGAAGTAGTGGTACTCGCGATGGTAGGGGAAGTAGGGGTACACGTTCGTTTTCAAAGAGGTACTTGACGGGTCCGAATCCCTTCGGGGTTGTCGTGGTACTTGCGATCTCGGCGATGGTAGTCGTACACGTTCGGAGAGGAACTTGGCGAATCTGCGTAGTCAAACTTGGCGCTCATGGTACACGTGTCTTCGGGCGACGGTAGATGTACATGGAAATCGTAGTGGTACTATGCATCGGTCGTCGTGGTACTTGGCGTTCCAAAACAAAGCAACACCGAAAAGCCTCGGGTCTTGGCCTCCTTGACGAATCCAAGTAACACCAGGCACACGTCCACGGTTAACTCTGATGAGTGTACAGAGGCAAAACTTGGTGCTCCTCGTTGAACTGGTACTTGGCGTCTCGGCGGCGCGACTTGGGCTCCGTGGAGGGCAGCGGCCGCTATAGAGGACCGCGGCGGACTTGGCGCGGTCGTGTCGATGCAAAGGAAGCACGCGGCGGTCGCTGAAGAGGGCTTGAGGACGAACGGCGCACGGGCAGAGGAACGAGGAAGCGGAGACGCGAGGACGAAGCGGTTCGACGGGGCGGCGCGGTGGTCGATGGAGAGGCGAAGGCGGGGATGGCCTGGACAAGGCCGGAGGTCGGGGAAGGTCCTGGCACGGGGACGGCGAGAGGGTGCAGCAGCTGCTGCTGCTGCCGGCGGCGAGTTTGAGGCGGAGGAGGAGCTGCAGAGGAGCGGCTGGAGGAGGTAGGGCGCGGCGCTCCTGGTCGCAGCGACCGGAGGGGCGACGGAGCAGGGCAACCGCGGGAGGCGGAGGCCGGCGGAGGTGCGGAGGTGGCGTGGCCATGGGCGACGGCGAGGAGGGTTGAGGGCGGCGGCGCTCGCGCGCAGAGGCGACGAGGAGGAGGTCGGGCGCGGTAGCGGGGCGATGGGGATGGACGGAGGAGATGGGCTCGGGCGGCGATGGAGGGCACGAGCGAGGGAGAGGGAGAGATCGAGAGGAGGGAGGCGAGGGGATCGAGCGGGGCTCCCCTGCGATGCTGGAACGAGGAGGAGGAGGAGATGGATCGAGCAGAATGCGGCTAGGTTTAGAGGGCACCGGTTGGGCCTTGGGCGGCTGGGTAGGAAAGAAGTGGCGGAGGCCTGGCTCGAGGCCTGGCTGGGCTCTCTCCTCCTCTCTCTTTTTTTTCCAAAACAGAAAATTATTAGAGAGAAGAAAAAAAGAGAGGGGGGTTCGGGAAATAAATTGCGCACGGGGTAAATTTTCCCGGACTCGCAAAAATATGAGGAATTTAACAAAAATGGCCCGAGGATTTTTAGAGAATGTAAAATCCACACATGTTGAATTTAACTCGACATGTTTGAATTTCGAAACCCATTTTAATGAACTCCAAATGGGTTGAAATTATAGGAGATGGCCCTACACATTAGATGTGATTTATGGGCTGATTTGGAACATTTGTGGATAAAGTAAAATTGCAACTCAATTTTACTAAAAAGGCACCAAAGGAAGAAAATAAGTTGAGTTGGATAAGAAGGAAATTTGAAGAACCGCGCAAATGTGTTATGGAATGGTTTAATATAGCTCCCTAAATATTGGGAGGATATGTTATAAAGAGAAGTCACCACTGTGAATATCCCTCGATTTAAATGGACCGAAGATCCATGCAATTTATTTGGAAGAGTTTTAAAAAAATTAATGAAATGATGGCATGATGACGAGATGCAATGCAAAAGATGCTAAGAAGAATGCAACAAACAAAACAAATCACACGACAAAACTCGGAAACCCTGGAAGGCAAGCTCAAGCTCCGGTCTTGGGCGCCACAACACTCCACCACTACGAGAGGATCTCGTCCCAGATCTAGGATGGCACCGGATAGAAAAACGGAAGAAGAAAGAGGTAAAACTAAGTTGCTTCGTTGACAAACGAGCGAAACCATGAACCTTGAGAGGTTGAAAAATTAAAAGAAGAATACAATGGAGATGAACGAGATTGTGAACTCTTTGTTAGCAAAGAAGAACAAAGAACATGATGAGAACCAAGAGCTTAGGGGACAAGATAGATTTTGAAGCCACTCCGGTTAAAACAAGATAGAGAAGGAGTAAGAATGATATAATTTGGACAGCACTCCGACTGAAAATGGAAGGAATTAGAATCATGAACTTGGCAAAATGAAAGCACCTGGATGAGACTCTGGTTAAAAGAGGAACGATAGACACAACACTCTGGTTAAATCGATAAGCAAGGAAAAAGGACATGGTCTTGACAAAAGAAGATGATGGGTCGAAGAGAGCAACATCACAATGCCTTCGAAACGAAAGAATAGAATCTAGATTGTTGGGATAAAGGGACGGAGAAGAAAATGACAACTTCTACCACAATTGAATTTGGAAAGCATCCTTCCAAGAAGGTTACAACGGAGTTGTTGGAAAACCAACAACGAAACTAATAAATTTGTAGTGGGCTTATGGAAAACTTCTAAAAATTATGAGGTGAAATTCTACCACTAATGGAAAACAATAGATTGGAACGGTATGAACAAGGAGACGAGAAACTTATTTCACCAGGAGGATGAATGAATAACTTGTGTCATTTATAAGCACCATAAATAGCAACAATCCTTAGGGAAGGCTTTAGGTGAAATATAACCCAAGATAACTCCAATGAAGAGATTGATGGATTTAAATATCTCATTCTTGACAACAAGTGAATCATGAAATATGAATGAAACTGTCAAAATGACATAACACCACCTCAAAAGATAAGGTCGAAATAATTGCACTTCGGAATGCAAGAAGAAGAATGCTTGAACTCCTCAAAACAAAACATGTGTTGAGCACCATGTTAATTTTTGAGTATAGTTTGGCGGATCTTAACTCCGAGAGAAAAATCTTGAAGAACAATTTAATAATGAAAAGAATCCTTGATGAACCACCATGTAGAGCCTCCATGAAGAACTCCGGTAATGAAAGGACGATAGAAAGAAAGGAAAGAGAAGTTGAAAACACCAGGTGAAGCTTTTCAGTGATAAGATGAAGCTTCGCGATGAGATAATGCAGAAAACTTGGAGCTTCGGATAAGAAAGATGAACAAATGAAATCAAGAATTTGGACGATCCTCCGGAATAAGGAATTGAATTTACTAGATGAAACAAGAATAAGAATTACATTATGCTCATCCTTCACCAATTAAATTGATGTCAAGCAATGGATTCGGCATACTACTTATTCTCGTTGAAAAATGATTACAGATAGAGATATAGCGCAAACTTGAGAAGGTATTGATGGAACCACCGGTGGAATTGAAATAACGAATGAATCTATATGATAACGAAGGAAGAGAACTCTTGAACGAACCACCGTAAGAATTGAGAATGAACGTAGCAAAGGCGCAATTCACCGAGAATAATTAGAAAACGAATAAAGATACTTGACAGAATTTAGATACATGAGAACGAAGAGATCATGAACTGATTAGAGAATACTTGAATGATGCACCGGTAAGATTTGGAGAACGAAAGCTGAAAGCTGGAATGAATAATTCGAGATGATGGGCTCGAGAATCAAACTGAAAAGACTCTGAAATGCTCCGGTGGTTGAAAAGAATTCTCACAATCGAAAACAATTATGAGAGGATGGCATCAAGCTAGAACCATGAATCTTCAACAGAACGGACCAAGATTTAGGAGAAATCCTTCTTTGGTCTTCAAATGTTGAGAATGATGATGAGAATCACCATGAATTATTGAGACACTCCGGAATAAAAATTAGAAAGGTTGAGCTAACAATGAAAATAATTTGAAAGATCTTGGAGAAAGACATTTGACTGATGATAATTCATCCTTACATCAAACTTAGAAAAGAATTTTAGAAGCTCCGGAAAAATAGAAGAGTCAGGTAGGGTCCTAGGAAAAGACCTGTGGGTTAGGGCCCACTCAAAAGATACACCATTGAACGATTAAAAGAAAGATTGCGCCGGTTGAATTAAATGGCTTGAATGAGATAATTATCTCCAGATGGCTTGAACGGATTGGGAATGGAAATGCGAATCTTCTGAGATATCTTCGGCACTCTGGAAACAAATGATTAACAAGAAGTGAAAAATTAAGACGTGCACCGGCATGAGAAAACATTGTGAAAAGAGGAAAAGGGATAAGATCAACACCGAAATCTTGAATTAAATCCACTGGAGAAGAAAATTAGAATGGAACAATGATAATGTTGAAGCTTCCTTAGCGTCTTCATGAGAAATCACCGGATAAAACATTGAAAGAAAAGAATGAAGAAACTTCACTCAATAAAATGGATACTTGATTAAGAAATCTGAGTCCTTGAAGAAAAAGGGGTGGGAGGGTGGGAAAACAAAGGCAACTTGGGTTGGATGAAAGGAACACCGTTGAGAAAAAGCTTAGAATTGATCTTGCGAATGTTGGAATGATCGGATTTACTTGGAGAGAAGCACACCGGTGAGAAGAAATTGAGATGACAACCCGATGATCAAAAAGGATTAGTATTCACATAGAAATATGATAACACCATTTAGAATAAGGTATGGAATCAACACTTGACTTCGAAGCAACTCGAATACCACAAATAAAACAAACAAAGGATTTGGCTTGCAGAATGAGCCGGAAACAAACACATATGATAGAGATTTACCCAATCCCATATCATGCATCTGTCGGAAAGATATTCTAGGAGCTACTTGAATTCCCACCTATAAACTCCCGAAACTTTCTGGTTATGCAATCTGGTGTTGGGGATACAGGGGACACAAAATATATCACCCAAACTAACAATACCTAGATCCAGCTGTATCCATCCTTCAACACATAACCAAGAAACCTTCGAAATCGTTTACCTCGACCTTCAAAAGCATCCGTTATACTGAGTCATGGCAATACTCTCGAGCTCGCCCAAAGATCGGGTTATCGAGGTTATCTCACCAACAACTGCATAAAAGAGATTTTCGATGTCGGCAAAACTCGTATTCCGAATCGCAACGATAAAATTGTGACGACAACACCTCGGAGCTCAACTCCCCGGGACACTGCCACAACCCCTAAATGTCAGGAGGCACCAAGAACAATGTTCTCGTCACAAAACCATCGGAACGATTCCAAGATACCCGCGTGATCCTAAAATTTTTTTTAGTGAAATTTGAGGAGAGGAGAGTCAAAATTCTACGTCAGGAGACCTCACCAGAGCGATTTAAGGGACTGGGAGTAAAAAGAATCCTACTCTCCGATATATATAATCCTAAGACTCAAAACATTTTCCGTTCTAGACTCAACAACGCCAGCAAACAATCAAGTAGGGGGCTCCTAAGTCGGGGAAGGCTCTGATTACCAACTTGTAACGCCCTCGATGCGGCTATATCTCCCACGTGTCGAAGCACGACTTAGAGGCATAACCGCATTGAAAGCAATGTCGCAAGTGAGGTAATCTTCACACAACCCATGTAATACATAAGGGAAAGAGATACATAGTTGGCTTACAATCGCCACTTCACACAATACATGAGTAAAACATTACATCATACAGATACAATCAAGGTCCGACTACGGAACCAAAATAAAAGAAGACTACCCAAATGCTACACGATCCCGATCGTCCCAACTGGCTCCACTACTGATCAACTGAAACGAAACAACACAAAGAACAAGATCTTCATCGAGCTCCTCCTTGAGCCCGGATCGTCACCGCACGGTTTCATCGGCACCTGCAAACTGGTTTTGAAGTATCTCAGAGTCACGGGACTCAGCAATCTCACACCCGCGAGATCAAGACTATTTAAGCTTAAAGGTAGGACAGGTAGTGAGGTGGAACTGCAGCAAGCGACTAGCATATATGGTGGCTAACATACGCAAAAGAGAGCGAGAAGAGAAGCAAAGCACGGTCGAACAGCTATGATCAAGAAGTGATCCTGAAACTACTTACGCCAAACATAACTCCAACATCGTGTTCACTTCCGGACTCACGAGAAGAGACCATCACGGTTACACACGCGTTGATGTATTTTAATTAAGATCAACTTCGGGTTTTCTACAACCGACATTAACAAATTCCCATCTGCCTCATAACCGCGGGCACGGCTTTGAAAGATAATACCTGCAGGGTGTCCCAACTTAGCCCATTATAAGCTCTCACGGTCAACGAAGGATATTCCTTCTACCGGAAAGACCCGATCAGTCTCGGAATCCCGGACTACAAGACATTTCGACAGCAATAAAACAAGACCAGCAAAGCCGCCCGGATGTGCCGACAAATCCTGATAGGAGATGCACATATCTCGGTCTCAGGGCACACCGGATGAGCCAGACGTCGGGTTGGCATAGACCCTGATTGCCAGGGGCGCGGACATCGCTTCGGTTTGGGCCAGCACTCGAAGGAGCACTGGTCCGGGGGTTAAAATAAAGATGACCCTTGAGTCTGCAGAACCCAAGGGAAAAAGGCTTAGGTGGCAAAAGGTAAAACCAATGTTGGGCCTTGCTGGAGGAGTCTTATTCAAAGCGAACTGTCAAGGGGTCCCATAAATCACCCAACCGTAAGGAACGCAAAATCCGCGAACATAACACCGGTATGAAGGAAACTAGGGCGGCAAGAGTGGAACAAAACACTGCATAAGGCCGAGCCTTCCACCCTTTACCAAGTATATAGATGCATTAATTAAATAAGATATATTGTGATATCCCAACAAATAAGCATGTTCCAACAAGGAACAACATCTCCATGTTCCAACAAGGAACAAACTTCATCTTCACCGCAACTAACAACGCTATAAGAGGGCTGAGCAAAGCGGTAACATAGCCAATCAACGGTTTGCTAGGAAAGGATGGTTAGAGGTTTGACATGGCAATGTGGGTGGCATGATATAGCAAGTGGTAGGCATCGTAGCATAGGCATAGCAAAAGAGCGAGCAACTAGCAAGCAAAGATAGAAGTGATTTCGAGGGTATGGTCATCTTGCCTCGTAATCCCGCAAGGAAGAAGAACGAGTCCATGAAGAAGATAAACGGACGTGTCGAACGAATCCTCACAATCGCAACATTACGGAACCAAGAAGCAACACCGAAAGAAACAAACAACATGGTAAATGCACAAGCATAGACATGGCACGATGCACAATCAAGTATGATGCATGTCCGGTTTAATGAGGCATGGCATGGCAAAGTGCAACAAACAATACTACAAATTAAGTGGAGCTCCATATGCAACGGGTTGCATATTGCAAAAACACCACATCACTTATTTAGTTCTCTCTCGGTTAGGTACTCAACAATATTAAATGTTATTAAACATGGCAAGAGGTGAAGCATAAGTAAACTAACTATTTAGGCAAGTTTAAATGAGGCCGGAACAACAAACAACAATTCCGGTAAAACACCATATGCATATTTTAGATTTGGAACTGATCTGCCCTGAACACAATTTTAATGTTGTTAAACATGCCAAACAAGTACACCATGTTAAACTAGGCATTTTTCTACCCCATTTACATATATAATTTATTTAAATCCGAGCTACGGTTATTTAGTTATGAAATAAAGCATTTTAGCATGGCAATTATGCAAATTAATGCAAACAACAATTTTAAACATTTTAATTGTTGTTATCATGATGCGGATGACATATGCAAGTTTTAAGCAATTTTATGAAAAGGTTGACAAGAGCATGTTACGAGGCATTTGGTCACCATGGCGGAACGAAAGGGTGCCACGGCGGCGAAACGAAAATGGTGCCACGGCAACATTTCGGTTCCGGTAGCTCATGGAGATATCGGTGCAAAAGAAAATGTGACGGAAGCGAGTTGAGCAAGATGGTGGGGTGTTCCCGGTTACCGGGTTCCCACGAGACGATGGCATGGCAACGAGGAGGAACAAGCGAGCGACAATTTCGGACACGGTGCAAACGGGCATCTCATTCAACACATGCATTAGGTCACGGGCGCCGCCTCGGCGTTATACCTTCAAGCGTCGTTTATCTCGAAGCGGGTCGAGTTTCAGAGAGGAAGTAGTGGTACTCGCGATGGTAGGGAAGTAGGGTACACGTTCGTTTTGAAGAGGTACTTGACGGGTCCGAATCCTTCGGGTTGTCGTGGTACTTGCGATCTCGGCGATGGTAGTCGTACACGCTCGGAGAGGAACTTGGCGAATCTGCGTAGTCAAACTTGGCGCTCGTGGTACACGTGTCTTCGGGCGACGGTAGATGTACACGGCAATCGTAGTGGTACTATGCATCGGTCGTCGTGGTACTTGGCGTTGCAAAAAAAAGCAACACCGAAAAGCCTCGGGTCTTGGCCTCCTTGACGAATCCATTAACACCAGGCACACGCCCACGGTCAACCCTGATGAGTGTACAGAGGCAAAACTTGGTGCTCCTCGTTGAACTGGTACTTGGCGTCTTGGCGGCGCGACTTGGGCTCCGTGGAGGGCAGCGGCCGCTATAGAGGACCGCGGCGGACTTGGCGCGGTCGTGTCGATGCAAAGGAAGCACGCGGCGGTCGCTGAAGAGGGCTTGAGGACGAATGGCGCACGGGCAGAGGAACGAGGAAGCGGAGACGCGAGGACGAAGCGGTTCGGCGGGCGGCGCGGTGGTCGATGGAGAGGCGACGGCGGGATGGCTCGGACAAGGCCGGAGGTCGGGAAGGTCCTGCACGGGACGGCGAGAGGTGCAGCAGCTGCTGCTGCTGGGCGGCAGTTCGAGGCGGAGGAGGAGCCGGAGAGGAGCGGCTGAGGAGGTAGGCGCGGGCGCCCTGGTCGCAGCGACGGGAGGGGCGACGGAGCAGGCAACATGGGAGGCCGAGGCCGGCGGAGGTGCGGAGGCGGCGTGGCCATGGGCGACGGCGAGGAGGGTTGAGGGCGGCGGCGCTCGCGCGCAGAGGCCACGAGGAGGAGGTCGGGCGCGGTAGCGGGGCGATGGGGATGGACGGAGGAGATGGGCTCGGGCGGCGATGGAGGTCACGAGCGAGGAGAGGAGAGATCGAGAGGAGGAGGCGAGGGATCGAGCGGGGCTCCCCACGATCGGGAACGAGGAGGAGGAGGAGATGGATCGAGCAGAATGCGGCTAGGGTTAGAGGGCACCGGTTGGGCCTTGGGCCGGTGGGTAGGAAAGAAGTGGCGGAGGCCTGGCTCGAGGCTGGCTGGGCTCTCTCCTCCTCTCTCTTCTTTTTCCAAAACAGAAAATTATTAGAGAGAAGAAAAAGAGAGGGGGTTCGGGAAAGAATTTATGACGGGTAAATTTTCCCGGACTCATAAAAATATGAGGAATTTAACAAAATGGCCCGAGGATTTTAGAGAATGAAAATCCACACATGTTGAATTTAACTCGACATGTTTGATTTTGAAACCCATTTGAATGAACTCCAAATGGGTTGAAATTATAGGAGATGGCCCTACACATTAGATGTGATTTATGGGCTGATTTGGAACATTTGTGGATAAAGTAAAATTGCAACTCAATTTTACTAAAAGGGCACCAAAGGAAGAAAAGAAGTTGAGTTGGATAAAAGGAAATTTGAAGAACCGCAAGAAATGTGTTATGGAATGGTTTAATATAGCTCCCTAAATATTGGGAGGATATGTTATAAAGAGAAGTCACCACTGTGAATATCCCTCGATTTAAATGGACCGAAGATCCATGCAATTTATTTGGAAGAGTTTTAAAAAAATTAATGAAATGATGGCATGATGACGAGATGCAATGCAAAAGATGCTAAGAAGAATGCAACAAACAAAACAAATCACACGACAAAACTCGGAAACCCTGGAAGGCAACTGAAGCTCCGGTCTTGGGGCGTCACATGTATGCCATGTATTTTTGTGATCTCTGTGGTGACTACCACAAGCATGCAAACTAGGCTTCATGATGTTGCTGATTTCAGCCCCTGTTTTGCTGATATTTTTATGCCATGTAAACTTGATGCTACCGAGAGATCCATGCTTATTTTGAGTTACTTCAGTAAGTATGTTTTGAACATATGGTTATGCTCTATCCATCCATGCACTTGTTTGCAATTATGGAGTGCCGTAGCTTGAGTCAATCGAGCTCTAGTTTTGCTATAAAATGTTTCTGGCAGATTGTTTACATGTTATTCAATTTTGCCAAGGTTGTTGTAGTTGATCCTAGCATGCTATGTTGTTGTTCTTGCCATGTATGGCTTCTATGCCATGTCTTATTACTGTGAGTTTCCTTGCCATGCCATTTATTGCTCTGTGATGAGTGGTTCAAGCTCACCAACATGCCTACTTATCGTTGTTCCTGCCATGTATGAATCTGTAATATAACTTGCCATGTTTACATGGGTGCCATAATATTTTATGATCCTTTTTGGCTCATTGTCAATAAGGGACTTTTTTCTATGCAATTAGTAGATTTATGCCATGCCTTGTTTTGCCATGATAAGTTCCTGTAACATGCTGTGTGATAGCTCTAAACATTGCAACCTGATGTTATTTCCTGATAAGTCTGAAACTGTTATTATTTGCAATCTTGCCATGTGTTTTTGAGCATGTTCTATTGATTTCTGGAAATAGCTCAGTGTTCATGTTTTGTCATGCTTTACCTGTAAATCATGCTCATGCCTTTTGTTTTCTTGTTGAGGTCCTGTAGCATGTTGTTTTGGTGCTTGCAATATGCCTAGTTGCTGTTTTGGTCAGATTGTTGTTATGTCTTGTATGGAGTGTATGTGTTGCACCGTTGCTCCGTTTTGAGTGTGCTCTATATGAAACTTGCTTGATTTTGAATTTAGTTTCATACTATCATGTTGCATCCTTGTTTTGAGGTGTTTGCTTGATGTTTGTATGCATTTTGCATCAATGCCATGTTTAACTTGTTTTGCTCATATCTTCTAGGCCGTAGCTCCGAATCTAATGAACTTTATATGTAACTTGACTAGAATTTCGTGTAGATCATCGTGGTACATCTTAACTTGCTGTTTAACAACTTGAACATAAAGTTTATTCAGATCTGGACCAATTTCGAAATTTGCATATGAGGACTTACCGGAATTGTTCTATGTTGTTTCCGGCCTCATTTAAACTTCCTTTGATGTGTTTCTCTTGTTTGCATCATCTCTTGCCATGAGTAGCTTCATGTAGCCTTGTCATGCATCATACGTGGTTGAGCATCATGCCTTGTTCATGTGTGGGGTGTTTACTATGTTGTGTGCTTCTTCTTGTTAGTTCCCGTTTCGTTGCGATCGTGAGGATTCGTTCGTCTACGCTTGGTTCATCTTCGTGGCTTCATCTTCTTCATGGACTCGTTCTTCTTCCTTGCGGGATTTCAGGCAAGATGACCGCTACCCTGGGTCTCACTAGTATCATTGCTATGCTAGTTGTTTCGTTCTATCGCTATGCTGCGCTACCTATCACTTGTTTATCAAGCCATCCCAAATTGCCATGTCAGCCTCTAACCTTTGACACCTTTCCCATGCAAACTGTTGTTTGGCTATGTTACTGCTTTGCTCAGCCCCTCTTATAGCGTTGTTAGTTGCAGGTGAAGATGAAGTTTGTTCCTTGTTGGAACATGGAGATGTTGTTCCGTGTTGGAACATGTTTACTTGTTGGGATATCACAATATATCTTATTTAATTAATGCATCTATACACTTGGTAAAGGGTGGAAGGCTCGGCCTTATGCCTGGTGTTTTGTTCCACTCTTGCCGCCCTAGTTTCCGTCATATCGGTATTATGTTCCCAGATTTTGCGTCCCTAACGCGGTCGGTGATTTATGGGACCCCTTGACAGTTCGCTTTGAATAAGACTCCTCCAAAGAAGGCCCAACATTGGTTTTACCATTTGCCTCACCACCACCTACTTTTCCCTTGGGAGTCGCTCTCTCGAGGGTCATCTTTATTTAGCCCCCCCACCGCTAGTGCTTCTCTAAGTGCTGGTCCGAACCGAGCTGCCGCTGGGCCACCTTGAGGCAACTTTGAGGTTGGTTTTACTCGTAGCTAGTCTCATCCGTGTTGCCCTCGAGAACGAGATATGTGCAGCTCCTATCGGGATTGTCGGCGCATCGGGCGGCTTTGCTGGTCTTGTTTTATTGTGTCGAAATGTCTTGTAGCCGGATTCGAGACTGATCGGGTCTTCCCGGGAGAAGGAATATCCTTCGTTGATCGCGAGAGCTTATCATGGGCTAAGTTGGGACAACCCTGGAGGGTATAAACTTTCGAAAGCCGTGCCCGCGATTATGTGGCAGATGGGAATTTGTTAATGTCCGGTTGTAGTAAACTTGAAGCAAACTCTTCTAAAATACACAAACCGTGTGCATAACCGTGAGTGTCTCTTTTCGGGGTTGATCGAGAGGAGAACACGGTTTCTGGGTTATGTCTGACGTAAGTAGGAGTTCAGGATCACATCTTGATCATTGCTAGTTGACGACCGTTCCATTGTTTCTCTTCTCGCTCTCATTTGCGTATGTTAGCCACCATATATGCTTAGTCGCTGCTGCAACCTCACCACTTTATCCCTTTCTTTCCCATTAAGCTTTGCTAGTCTTGATACCCATGGTAATGGGATTGTTGAGTCCTCGTGGCTCACAGATTACTACACCACCAGTTGCAGGTACAAGTTTGAGATGATCATGACGTGAGAGCGATGTTTGCTTGTGTTGTAGTTCTTCTTCTGCTTCTTCGATCAGGGGATAGGTTCCAGGTCGGCAGCCTGGGCTAGCAGGGTGGATATTGTTTGAGTTTCTGTTTATGTTTCATCCGTAGTCGGATATTGGTCTTGTATATGATGTGGATGTATTCTTGTGGCATTTGTGCCTTATGTAAGTATCCCCATCTATTATGTAATGTTGATGTCATGATATCCACCTTGCAAAAGCGTTTCAATATGCGGGTCTATCCTTGGTGGGACCGTCGAGTTCCTTTTGGAAAGGGTCGCATATTGGGCGTGACAAGTTGGTATTAGAGCCTTGACTGACCCTAGGAGCCCCCTTGATTGATCGTGTAGTTTGGCCGTGGTTAAGTCTAGAAGAAAACTATTTTCGGAGTCTAGTTATATCGGAGAGTAGGAATTCTTTTTACTCCTCAGCCCATTCGTCGCTCTGGTGAGAAATCTTGACGTAGGTGTTTTGAATTACTTCTCTTCCCCTTCAATTTTTTCTTTAGGATCACGCAGTTGGTTTTTTCGGTCGTTGGTTCTCATCTCTTTTCATCCGATGCATTTCTCGTCAAGTCGACTCAAGCCTCTTCATCTTTGCAATTTCAATCCTCAGTTGTTTTTCTTTTCCCACCCGCCCTCCCTTCTTCCTCTCAGAACCGGAGTCCGTAATCGAGTATCGATCCTACTCGTGCGAAGTCTTTGCTTTCTATCCTCATTGTTCTCAACCGGTTTTTTCTCTTCAAGTTATTCGTCGTTTTTCCCCTTCCAAGTTGCCTTTGTTTTCCCGCCCTCCCACCCTTTTCTTCCCGGAGTTTGAGTCTGTTTCGACCATCAATTTCGTTCGTGTGGAGCCTCTTCAGTCTTCCGTAAATTATCTCAACCGGTGAATTCTCGTCTCGTTCGTCATTCTTCATCCCTTTCTTTTCTGGTGGATTCAATTCATGTTTTTCGGGTTAATCATTTTCTTTTCCTTCGAAGTGTTCTCTTTGCTCGTTCGCCTCTCGCCAATTTATCCTTCCGGAGTGTTCAACACATCTCAGGAGATTCGTCTATGTTTGAATTAATTTGAGGTTATCACCTCATTCTAATATTTCAATTGTTCCGGTGCATCATCTATCTCTTCAACAATCCTTTCCGACGGTGTTATCTCTTCAGTGGGCCCTAACCCACAGGTCTCTTCCCAGGATCTTACCTAACTCTTTTAATTTTCCCGGAGCTATTCTCAAATCCTTTTCAAGTGTGACGTAAGAATGGATTCCATCAGTCACATGCCTTTTCCAAGATCAGTTTCAAATCATTTCATTGTTGGCTCAACCTCTCTGTTTTTCATTCTTCCAGAGTATCTCATTAATTTGTGTGGTGTTTATCATCGTCCTTTGAAGACCGAAGAAGAGTTCCATCTAAATCTTGTCTGTTCTCTCGAAGATTCGCGGTCCTAGCTCGATGTTATGCTATCAAATTGTTTCTAGTCATGCAAATTCTTTTCATCCATCCGGAGCATTTCAGGAGTTGCTTTCTCTCTCGATCATCCGGAGGCCATCTTTTCGGAAGATTTCTTCGTTCCAAGTTTTCAAAGTCGTTCTCCAATTATTCTATATCCGTGCCCCTTCGTTCATCTCAATATTCTTCCGGTGCCTCGTTCAAGTGATCTTTAATGAGCTCATGATCTCTTTGTTCTTTTGCATCTAAATCCCCTCAGGCATATTTGATCGTCTAATTCTTCCCGGTGATTCATTCTCTTTCATCAGTCTTTTCCGAATTCTAACGGTGGTTCATTCAAGATTCTTTTTCCTTGATTATCACTTTAATTCATTCGTTCTTTCGAATCCTACTGGTGATTCATGAAGACTTTCTCAAGTTTTGCGCTATACCCGCCCTTAATCCTTTTCAAGAAGAATAAGTAGTATGTAAAATCCATTGCTTGTCATCAATTTAAATTTGATGAAGGATATGCATACAATAAATCTTATTCTTATTTCATCCAAGCGAGTAATCCCTTCCTTCGGAGTTTGTTCTTGATGAATAAATTATAGTTCCAAGTCTTTTCATCTTTTCATTTCCGGAGTTCAAAATTTCCTCGGCCATCTTGTCGGAACCTCCGTCTAAATCACCGCAAGGCTCATCTTATTCTTTCATCCTTCATTCCTATCTCATAATCCTTTTTGTTAACGGAGTTCTTCATAGTGGTTCTTCATAATTTAATTCATTCTTCAAGAGTTCAGCAAGATTCTTGTTGGTGGAGTTCAAGTATCTTTTCTTCTCGCATCTCGAAGTGCAATTAATTCTTCGTATTCTTTTGAAGTGGAGTTTTGCATTTCTTCATTCCTCTCAGCTATTCAATCATTTCCGTTTGTGGCCGGTTATCACCTTATGATCTTGAGAGGTTAACCATAAGTCCACATCAAGCTTATTCTTTTCATTGTTGATTTTCTCAACAACTCCGTTCAATCCTTTCTTCTGAGGTTGCTTCTATTTCATTCATGGCACAAGTTGCCATTTTCTTCTCCGTTCTTTTCATTCAACTCTTTCAATTCTTTCCGGAGGTTTTGTGTCATGTCTTCATCAAGTATCATTCCATCTTCTCAAGTTCATGTTCTATTCTTTCCATGTTCAGTCAGAGTTCTGCCTAAATCCTTTCAGTCTTATCCGTTTCTTTTCTCATTCTAACCACTCCGGTTAGAACGAGTTGTTTCATAGTCTATCTGATTTCGTGAGCTTTCGATTCTCGGCATTCTCATCGTTCCTCTCTTCTTATCGAGTGCTCTTGGTTCTTTGCTTCTTATCTTGAGTTCTTGTTTCGCCTCTTCCTCTTTCTCTTCTGTCTCGGTCCTAAGATGTCAGGACGAGATCTCTTGTTAGTGGAGGAGTGTTGTAACGCCCCGGATTCGATGCGCCAGGTGTTTGTCATTTATTCGTCGTCGTTGCCATGTCATGTGCTTGCGTGTTGCACTTTGCCATGTCATCATCTGCATTTCATAACATGTCATCATGTGCATCTCTTTTTGCATACGTGTTTGTCTCATGCATCCGAGCATTTTCCCCGTTGTCCGTTTTCCAATCCGGCACTCCTATGTTCCCCGGCGCCCCCTTTTGCCTCTTTTCATGTGCGGGTGTTAAACTTTCTCGGAATGGACCGAGGTTTGCCAAGCGGCCTTGGTATAGCACCGGTAGACCGCCTGTCAAGTTTCGTGCCATTTGGAGGTCGTTTGGTACTCCAACGGTTAACCGGGTAACCGTAAAGCCTCCTTCCCTTTGCAGCCCAACACCCCTTCCAAAGTGGCCCAAAACCCAGTAAACTCCCCTCCATGCTCTCGGTCATTCGATCACGATCGCGTGGCCGAAAACCGCTCCTCATTTGGACTCTCCTAGCTCCCTCTACCTATAAATATGTGCCCCTCCCCGAATTCTCGCGCAGACCAAACCCTAACCTAGTCCCTCTCCGTCACGGACAAAACCCCGCCAACGGACATGTCCGCCTCCGCCTCCGCAGCCAATCCGGCGCCGCCACATCACCTCAGCCGCCCCACTTCGCCGCCCGGGCCCGTGAAGCCCAGATCGACCCGCCCGGGCGCGCGCCGGGCCCGAGGGAGCCATAACCTCGCCGCCACGCCCGCCTTGCCGGACCTTCGCCGCCGCCTTGCGCCCGTCGCCGCCGACCAACTCCGGCGATCGAGCTCGCCGCCGCCTCGCCCTCGCCGCCACCGCGCCAGCCTCGGCCTCGCGCCCTGCCCGCCGCCCGGTCGCCTGGCTTCGCCTCCGCCGCCGCCCGCCGAAATCGCCAGCGCACACAGCGCCGCCATGGGAGCATCCGCCGCCGCTGCCGCTCCCCTTGCGCTGCCGCCGGTGCCTCCCGCGCCCGAGCCGCCTCTTCGCTGGCCTCGGCTCGGCGTCGTCCCTGTCGGCTCTCCGCTCCGCCCGCGTCCGTCCCGCCACCTCGCCCGGCCTCGTCGCGGAGGTCGCCCGCTCCTCCCGCGACTTCGCGGAGTCGTCTCCGGCCGGATCCGGCGAGATCCGGCCCGGATCAGCCCGGGTGGATGAGATCCACCCATCCCCGCAACCAAACGGCGCCCCGTCTTGGATCCCCTCGTCCCGGAACGTCCTCGTCCACGTTTTTCGCGGGGTATAAAATCCACTAAGTCCCAGATTTCTGTCATTTTCATGCCATATTCATCATGCCGTATATCTGCATTCGTAGCTCCGTTTCGTACGTGTAATATGTAAAATTGTTCGCCTCGACGAGTAGTTCATTTCATATCATTGCATCATTTGCATTTGAGCTCATCTTGATTCAAGAAATGCTGTTAGAAGAGGGCTATGTGATGTTAGTTTCAGATTCTTATCAGAACATGCAATTTTGTCATTTTTGCCATGATTGATGTGTGCACCCTATGATCTTGAGTCCTACATGTGTTTTGTAATATGCCATGCCATCTTTACAGGGGTGTATGCCATGTATTTTTGTGATCTCTGTGGTGACTAGCACAAGCATGCAAACTAGGCTTCATGATGTTGCTGATTTTAGCCCCTGTTTTGCTGATATTTTTATGCCATGTAAACTTGATACTACCGAGAGATCCATGCTTATTTTGAGTTACTTCAGTAAGGATGTTTTGAACATATGGTTATGCTCTATCCATCCATGCCCTTGTTTGAAATTATGGGGTGCCATAGCTTGAGTCAATCGAGCTCTACTTTTGCTATAAAATGTTCCTAGCAGATTGTTTACATGTTATTCAATTTTGCCAAGGTTGTTGTAGTTGATCCTAGCATGCTATGTTGTTGTTCTTGCCATGTATACATTCTATGCCATGTCTTCTTACTGTGAGTTTCCTTGCCATGCCATGTATTGCTCTGTGGTAAGTGGTTCAAGCTCACCAACATGCCTACTTATCGTTGTTCCTGCCATGTATGAATCTGTAATATAACTTGCCATGTTTACATGGGTGCCATAATATTTTCTGATCCTTTTTGGCTCATGGTCAGTAAGGGACTTTTGTTCTATGAAACTAGTCGATTCATGCCATGCCTTTGTTTTCCATGATATGTTCCCGTAACATGCTGTTTGATAGCTCTAAACATTGCAACCTGATGTTATTTCCTGATAAGTCTGAAACTGTTATTATTTGCAATCTTGCCATGTGTTCTTGAGCATGTTCTAGTGATTTATGGAAATAGCTCAGTGTTCATGTTTTGTCATGCTTTACCTGTACATCAAGCCCATGCCATTTGTTTTCTTGTTGAGGTCCTGTAGCATGTTGTTTTGGTGCTTGCAATATGCCTAGTTGCTGTTTTGGTCAGATTGTTGTTATGTCTTGTATGGAGTGTATGTGTTGCACCGTTGCTCCGTTTTGAGTGTGCTCTATATGAAACTTGCTTGATTTTGCATGTAGTTTCATATTATCATGTTGCATCCTTGTTTTGAGGTGTTTGCTTGATGTTTGTATGCATTTTGCATCAATGCCATGTTTAACTTGTTTTGCTCATATCTTCTAGGCCGTAGCTCCGAATCTAATGAACTTTATATGTAACTTGACTAGAATTTCGTGTAGATCATCGTGGTGCATCTTAACTTGCTGTTTAACAACTTGAACATAAAGTTTATTTAGATCTTGACCAATTTCGAAATTTGCATATGAGGACTTACCGGAATTGTTCTATGTTGTTTCCGGCCTCATTTAAACTTGCTTTGATGTGTTGCTCTTGTTTGCATCATCTCTTGCCATGAGTAGCTTCATGTAGCCTTGTCATGCATCATACGTGGTTGAGCATCATGCCTTGTTCATTTGTGGGGTGTTTACTATGTTGTGTGCTTCTTCTTGTTAATTCCCGTTTCGTTGCGATCGTGAGGATTCGTTCGTCTACGCTTGGATCATCTTCGTGGCTTCATCTTCTTCATGGACTCGTTCTTCTTCCTTGCGGGATTTCAGGCAAGATGACCGCTACCCTGGATCTCACTACTATCATTGCTATGCTAGTTGTTTCGTTCTATCGCTATGCTGCGCTACCTATCACTTGTTTATCAAGCCATCCCAAATTGCCATGTCAGCCTCTAACCTTTGACACCTTTCCCATGCAAACCGTTGTTTGGCTATGTTACCGCTTTGCTCAGCCCCTCTTATAGCGTTGTTAGTTGCAGGTGAAGATGAAGTTTGTTCCTTGTTGGAACATGGAGATGTTGTTCCTTGTTGGAACATGTTTACTTGTTGGGATATCACAATATATCTTATTTAATTAATGCATCTATACACTTGGTAAAGGGTGGAAGGCTCGGCCTTATGCCTGGTGTTTTGTTCCACTCTTGCCGCCTAGTTTCCGTCATATCGGTATTATGTTCCCGGATTTTGCGTCCCTAACGCGGTCGGGTGATTTATGGGACCCCTTGATAGTTCGCTTTGAATAAGACTCCTCCAGAAGGCCCAACATTGGTTTTACCATTTGCCTCACCACCACCTACTTTTCCCTTGGGAGTCGCTCTCTCGAGGGTCATCTTTATTTAGCCCCCGGCCGGTGCTTCTCTAAGTGCTGGTCCGAACCGAGCTGACTGTGGGCCACCTTGAGGCAACTCGAGGGTTGGTTTTACTCGTAGCTAGTCTCATCCGGTGTTGCCCTGAGAACGAGATATGTGCAGCTCCTATCGGGATTGTCGGTGCATCGGGCGGCTTTGCTGGTCTTGTTTTATTGCTGTTGAAATGTCTTGTAGCCGGGATTCCGAGACTGATCGGGTCTTCCCGAGGAGAAGGAATATCCTTCGTTGATCGCGAGAGCTTATCATGGGCTGTTGGGACACCCTGCAGGATATAAACTTTCAAAGCCGTGCCCGCGGTTATGTGGCAGATGGGAATTTGTTAATGTCCGTTGTAGTAAACTTGAAGCAAACTCTTCTAAAATACACCAACCGTATGCGAAACGTGAGTGTCTCTTTTCGGGTTGATCGAGAGGAGAACACGGTTTCGGTTTATGTCTGACATAAGTAGGAGTTCAGGATCACTTCTTGATCATTGCTAGTTGATGACCGTTCCATTGTTTCTCTTCTCGCTCTCATTTGCGTATGTTAGCCACCATATATGCTTAGTCGCTGCTGCAACCTCACCACTTTATCCCTTCCTTTCCCATTAAGCTTAGTCTTGATACCCATGGTAATGGGATTGCTGAGTCCTCGTGGCTCACAGATTACTACACCACCAGTTGCAGGTAGAGGTTTGAGATGATCATGACGTGAGAGCGATGTTTGCTTGTGTTGGAGTTCTTCTTCTGCTTCTTCGATCAGGGGATAGGTTCCAGGTCGGTAGCCTGGGCTAGCAGGGTGGATATTGTTTGAGTTTCTGTTTATGTTTCATCCGTAGTCGGATGTTGGTCTTGTATATGATGTTGATGTATTCTTGTGGCATTTGTGCCTTATGTATGTATCCCCATCTATTATGTAATGTTGATGTAATGATATCCACCTTGCAAAAGCGTTTCAATATGCGGGTCTATCCTTGGTGGGACCGTCGAGTTCCTTTTGGATAGGGTCGCATATTGGGCGTGACAAGGCGTTACCTGTTACACTTATGGAGAAGAAGGGCACTATGCCAAGCAGTGCCCCAAGCCAAGGAACTCGACCCCAAAGCCGAACCACGGAGGCAATAATTCGGTGCCAAAGCGCAACAATTTCAACCCAAATAACAACCAGAGGAAGGGTCATCTGAACCACGTGACCAAAGAGGAAGCACATAATGCCCCAGATATCGTACTCGGTACTTTTCCTGTCAACACAATACCTGCCATGGTTTTGTTTGATTCTGGAGCTTCTCACTCATTCATTTCGAAAAGTTTTGCCTTGCAAAATAATTTTTCGATGCTTCCCTTGGAAAAATCTATGATCGTCAAGTCCCCTGGGATTAAGCAAGTTACACAGAGTTACTGTCAAGGTGTGGTTATTGAGTTTGAAGGGTTGAAGTTTCACGCCAATCTTATTGTGTTGGAAAATAAAGGACTGGATGTCATCTTAGGGATGGATTGGTTAACCACCAACAAAGGTTTTATTGACTGCTTCAACCAGACCGTGATTCTCACCCACCACCACGGGAAGACAATAAAAGTTTCAGCCAAAGAAAGAAAAATATCTCGGCAACCAAGATTGAACAAGGTGGATATTTCTGAATTAAGCAAGGTTCCAGTAGTGTGTGAATTTCCAGACGTATTTCCCGAAGAACTACCAGGCATGCCACCAGAACGAGACATAAAATTCAGCATTGAGCTAGCACCCAGAACCGCCCCCATATACAAGAAACCATACAAAATGGCACCATCCGAATTGGTAGAACTGAAGAGGCAAATAAAACAATTATTGGACAAAGGTTATATACGAGCCAGCTCCTCACCTTGGGGTTCACCAATTTTATTTGCCAAAAAGAAGGATGGAACACTGAGACTGTGTATCGACTATAGAGCGCTTAATATGGTCACAATCAAGAACAAATATCCGATGCCACGGATAAATGATTTATTTGATCAGCTCGCTCAGGCCAAGGTATTCTCAAAAATTGACTTGAGGTCGGGATACCATCAATTAAAGGTATGAACAGAAGATATTCCCAAGAAGGCATTCACCTCCAGATACGGATTGTATGAGTTCACCGTAATGCCATTTGGACTAACGAATGCCCCCGCATATTTTGTTCACCTCATGAACAAAGGATTTATGAAGTTTATGGACAAGTTTGTTGTGGTATTTATCGATTTATATTCGATATACTCCAAGACACCGTAAGAGCACGCTGAACATCTCCGAATTGTACTAGGGGAACTCAGAAACATCAATTGTACGCTAAATTCAGCAAGTGTGAATTTTGGATAAGGCAAGTAGGTTTTCCGGGCCACGATCGACCCAAGAAGGTATTGCCGTGAGACCCGAAAAAGTCAAGGCCGATTTGGCTAGAAACCACCAGCCAACAGAACGGACGTATGCGAAGTTTCTTCGCGAATGGCAGGATACTACCAAGATTTATTGAAGGATTCTCCACCATAGCAAAGCCAATGACGAGCTACTCAAGAAAGACAAGAAGTTTGAATGGACGGAAGCTTAGAAAAGTTTCCAAAATTAAAAAGGAAATTAACAACAGCACCAAAGATTAATTGTGCCGTATATACACAAGAATTTTGAGGTGTACAGACGCATCCCGAAAGGCCTCGGATGCGTGTTGATGCAAGAAGGCAAGGTAGTCGCATATGTCTCCAGACAACTTCGCAAGCATGAGGAAAATTATCCTACTCATGACCTGGAGTTAGCAGCAGTTATTCATGCACTCAAAGAATGGAAACACTTTTTACTTGGAAATCGTTGTGAGATATACACGGACCATAAGAGCCTCAAGTATATTTTCACACAACCGGAACTGAATTTACCGCAACGACGCTGGTTGGAATTAGTGAAGGATTATGACGTTGGAATCCACTACCATCCAGGAAAAGCAAATGTAGTGGCAGACGCTCTAAGTCGGAACCCTAGCCCAAACGACGACAACCTGCCAAACCTGAGACCTGAATTTCGGCAGGAGTTTGCTAAACTCAACTTGCTGGTAGTCACCGAAGGCAGCGTATCAAATTTAGAAATACAGCCTACCCTGATGGAAAATATTAAAGAGGCTCAACATGGACACCCCAGCATTGAAGGCATCAAACGGAAAGTGAGTTTGGGCAAGGCCCCAGAGTTCGTTATCGATAAGCAGGGAATATTGTGGTACGGAGATAGACTTTGCGTACCAAATATCAAGGACCTTAAACTACAAATCTTAGCTGAAGGCCACACCGCTCCATATTCAATCCATCCTGGAGGAACAAAAATGTAAAAGGATATTCAGGAGAAATTTTGGTGGTAGGTCTGAAAAGGCACATAGCCACGTTCATCGCTTGTTGTGATTCTTGTCAATGCATCAAGGCCGAGCACCAGAAATCGGCCGGACTTTTGCAGCCAAATTAGATACCCGAATGGAAATGGGACGAGATTGGAATGGATTTTATTGTTGGGCTGCCTCGGTCACGACACGGACATAATGCCATTTGGGTCATCACTGATAGACTGACTAAAGTAGCACACTTCATCCCCGTGAAGACAACCCACACCACTCAGAAGCTTGCTAGGCTTTATCTTTCCCGTATCGTCTGCTTAAATGGAGTCCCAAAGAAAATAATATCGGACAGAGGCACTCAATTAGTCTCCCGATTTTGGGATCACTTACAACAAGCTTTGGGAACTCAACTGGCCTTCAGTACCGCATACCACCCCCAGACTGATGGACAAACTGAACGCGTAAATCAAATTCTAGAAGACATGCTAAGAGCATGTGTCCTCACTTATGGGACCAGTTGGGAAGAAAGCTTACCATACGCAGAGTTCGCGTACAATAACAGTTACCAAGCCAGCCTGCAAATGGCACCATTTGAGGCTCTATATGGGCGGAGATGTCGTACCCCGCTAAATTGGTCAGAGACCGGAGACAGCCATATCTTTGGCCCAGACATGCTCAAAGAGGCTGAAGATAAAGTTAAGGTAATTAGGGATCGACTCAAGACAGCTCAAAGTCGACAGAAGAGTTATTACGATCAAAAACATCGGGGAGTCAGTTTTGAACCCGGTGAATTTGTGTACCTACGGGTATCTCCTATGAGAGGCCTGCAACGATTCAAGATTAAGGGGAAGCTAGCACCAAGATTCATCGGACCATTCTGCATAGTGGAATGGAGAGTCACGGTAGCCTACCAGCTAGACTTACCCGAGGATTTATCCGACGTCCACGACGTGTTCCACATCTCGCAATTGAGGAAGTGCGTGAGCAACCCAGAGAAGCAGGTATCCCATGAAAACATTGATGTGCAGCCAGACCTCACATATTGAGAGCATCCAATAAAAATCTTGGAGGAGTCTGAAAGGAGGACCCGACAGAAAACCATCAAGTTTTTCAAAGTTCAGTGGAGCAACCACACCGAGTGTGAAGCCACTTGGGAAAGAGAGGATTTTCTTCGGACAGAGCACCCACACTTATTTGGGGATCAGCTGAAATCTCGGGGGCGAGATTTTTCCTAAGGGGGTAGGTGTTGTGAAACTCCAAAAAAATTTAGTTGGTTTTCAACAAAAACTTTGTTAGTTTTGAAGAAGGTCATTTAAACCCTTCCAAAAAAAATTTCCTCTCAAGAATTCCCCCTTTTGCAAAGGATTTTCATTTTGGCATCTTCTTCAACGCTGGTATTGGTTATTTAAAAACCTTTCTTTTGATTCTCCCCTTCTCGAATTTATTTTTGGGATTTATTTTCTTTTATAAGAAAAACCCTAGGAGTTTTGGGTCTTCTCTTATATTGAAACCAACCATGATTTTACCATGCCTCATGTGGTAAATCTTCCCAAAACCCCTCTTTCTACTTTGAGGCAATCCAAATGTTCTGTCCCAACAAGTCCAACTCATTTTTTTGGATTTTATTTCATTTATTTCTTTCCCCAAAACAATTCTGTCTATTATTTTGAGCCTAGGCGATTTGCAAAGCAAGTACCTTAATGCCTTTGAACTTTGGACTCAAATCAACTCCTCTGGTTAGTCCCTAGCACCCACAACCTAGAACCATCAAGATCCACTCTTCTTCTTTTCAAAATTTTCAAGTTTCAGCTCCTACAAGTTTGGACCAGATTTGCCAAATTTGGTGAAATTCATATCTCCTCTTCTCCAAAAATTCCTCCAAAATTCAGGCAGCCCTCAGATGCAATGAGAAGCCACTCCACCAAAAATCAGCTCAAGGAAAAATCCCCACATGCCAAAATCATTCTGTCGAACACCTGGCTTGCACTGTTATTTTGCACTTTCAAAGAAATTCAGAAATTCAGAGATTCAGTTTAAATCGAGTCTGGTCATCTCGTCAACTGTGGCGCTCGGGCGTTTTGCGACGCCCCTCCTCCTGTCCAGAGCGCCAGACGCGACTTGGCTGGTTCTCGCGCCGGTGGCACCTGCCCGCTCTGCGCGGCGTCTTCTGCGGCGTCGGGACCTCCCATGGCGGCCGACAGGGGCACCTGCGGCACAACGCCGCTCGCACCGCCCACGCCACCTGCGAGCTCCGTGTGGCCGTCTCCCTTGCCAGCAAGACGATGCCGCCTTCGTCACCGTGGCTCGGCATGCATAGGGCGCGCTTCGCCACCGACGTGCCGCACGGCCGCTCCGCTGGGACAGCCAGAACCGCCCGCCTTGCTGAGTTAGGCACCGGATGGAGTCAAGATTCGCCTAGTCGATGCACAAGCTCCTAAACCATCCGTCCAGCCACAGACCGCCGAATCGCCACCGACTTATCCTGTTCACACGGCAACCGCCTCGGGCCGGCTATAATAGCGCCCGAGCTCGCTCTCGACCCCGCACATCTCCATCACCTCACCAGATCCCGCCCAGCCACCGGAAGAGCCTCGAGGGCCCTTCTTCCTCAACTCCGCCATCTCCGTCTGCGTGGCTCCGCAGCGCTCCTCCGTGAGAGCTCCTCCACCGCCTCGACTTGCCCGTAGCCTCATGGCACCTCTAGGAGACTAACCCCACTCCAATTTGACCTCAAAGAACTCTCTCCGACGAGGCCCACGACTTCTCGAACCACCGTCCGCGGAGCAAGGGTCGTTGCCGACGTGGTGCTCGCCGGCGACCACCACCACCACCCACCAACGCGGAAGGTTGCACTGAGCACAGAGGTACCATCCGATCCCCCTGCGTCGCCGTGGATCGCCACCGGCGACCACCGCGGCTCTCGGGCACCGACGAGCTCTGCTGCCTCTTTTGAATATTCAAACCTGACTGGTGGGACCCGCCACAGCCTCTCTATTCTTTTTTTCGAACTGTTTCAAAACGATTCGCAAATGCGCTTTCTAATCTGAATCGCTTTTGGACTTTTCTCGCTTAGACCCCGAGAGTTTTCTCGTTTCATTACGAGAGGTCCTTGACCAAAACTCTTATAACTTTTAAAGGAAAAGGATTTTTGAGTGATTCTTTTCTGTCCTCTTCAAAATTTTGTCTAGTTTTTTATCAGATTTATTTGAAAAATATTTGGAATAATTTTGTGCACCCCATGGTATTTACGTTAGTACTTGTATTTTTGTATACCGTAGATACCGAAGGAGGTGACGGAACCGCGAACTTCACCGAGCTAGGCCCCGACTAATCCGAACCAGGCAAGCATGTTTGAACTTTTGATATGATGAGTGTTTGGGCATGTTTGCATTAAGTAGTTGCATGGCATGATCATGAGCACCTCGATGGATGTCATATTACGTGCAAAGTTGAGGCAAGTGAATTTCGATAATCCATGAGTTGATGGAAATGAGTTTGCATGGCCATGAGTTGGCATGAGAATGGGTAAGATGGCAGTTTTGTAGCATGCCAGTCTTATGCCAGACCGTTGAACCAGAATCAATATGAATCAGTCCAGTTTCCGTCCGTCTTCCCTTCCGTACTACCACATGTTTTCCGCAAGGGATACGGCTTAGTAAGTTGCAAACCACTTTCTGGTACACACCAAATCGAGAGGCCGGATGAGGGTTCCATGGCCTGGATTAAAGCCTATCATCCGTCAGGGGCATGGGTGTTTCGGTTGGGACCGAGAGGGGGCACCCTTAGAGCGCCAGATATAAAGTTGATCCCATGCTATTCGAGATTGTGATCTCCCCGTCTCAAAGTTTTTCTTGGACGCTGTCTAGGGTGATTCCTGGCAACGTAAGGTGGGATGGGTGTGTACTGGTTAGCTGTGTTTTCCTCCGAAATACCGTAAACGGAACTAGTCCTTTGTGACTACGGAAATCCGTTGGTTGTGGAAAATTTTAGTACGAACTCTGCAGAGTCAATAATCCTTGAAATCATCTTATCCATGTCCAAGTGCTGTGTTCATCTTATCTTGTCAAGTGACAGTCCCGGTGACAGAAACTCCTGAGAACCACATGAGTGTTAAATGTTTATTTCCTGCGGATGGACTAACCAGTTTATTATCATGTGATGAATATTTTCCTATGAGCACTATTTCTTGCAAGTTAACCGATATGAAAAGTGAATTTTAAGCCCTTTCTGCGATGTCGCTCAGACGTCCGACTGTGGCATTGTTATTTATTTACTTTGATATAAGCCCTTTCTGCGATGTCGCTCAGACGTCCGACTGTGGCATTGTTATTTATTTACTTTGATATAAGCCCTTTCTGCGATGTCGCCGACGTCCGATCGTGGCATTGTTATTTATTTACTTTGATATAGGCCCTTTCTGCGATGTCGCTCAGACGTCCGATCGTGGCATTGTTATTTATTTACTTTTGATATAAGCCCTTTACGTGATGTTGCTCCGACGTCCGATCGCGGGCACGCATGTCTTCTCTTTCAAGATAAGCCCTTTATGAGGTGTCGCTTAGACGCCTGACTGCGGCATGCCTTACTTATTTGTTCACCCTTCGAGGTGTCGCTCCAGACACCCGATCGGTTTTCAGTTTATTTTATTGGGTTTTCGAGCGGACTACCGCCGACTCCCTTTTCGCTTGCCTTGTTATACTAATTTGAATGTGCATTATTAAATTAATCATGATGCATTCATGCATACATTTGTTATATCTTTTGTCCGAACTGTCTTGCGAGTACTTTCAAAGTACTCACCTGGCTTGTTGATTTGGCCAGATGCCGACGAAGGCGATCTCATGGATGAAGAGTTCGATAGCGAGTCCGACGCCTAGAGGAATCCCAGTCAGTCTCGTGCGACACTGGATTAGTCGCCATGTTACTTCCGCTTCCGCTACGCAAATAAATCCATCGAGCTTCACCTCGACGCTCGATGAGCCGCCAGTGTAGGAGTCGTGTTATCCACTCCACCGTGTTATTCCACCACCACTTTACCTCGAGTCAGTAGTATGCCACCACTCCACTGTGTCATATCCGCCACTATGTATAATTATTGGCGTGCTTGTAATAATTTGTTGAGCAACCTCAGCTCGACCCTGTAATTTATTAAATGCTACTGGCTTATTGTATCAAGGTTTTGTCTACCAGTAAGGACGATTTTTTCCTCGTACTGGACTCAAAAGGTCGGTTTCTCAATAAACATTTTTATTGAAAAACCGGTCGTGACAAGCTTGATACCAGAGCCAGGCTGACTGTAGGAAGCCACTAGGTGCGATCGCTAATCGGTTATTAGCATAATAGAGCTAATTCTTATATTTACAAATGTAGTCATTTTTTGACAGTCAGCATAAATTTATGATCTGACCATTCAGAATTTTTGCCTACTTTTGTAGATGGCTGGCAACGACTGTGAGTTACAGATGTTCGCCAACATGCCTGATAGGTTCGTCAAGCTTCTCTCCTTCATCGTCCAAGTCGCGATGGGGCCATCTGTGCGCCCAGTCTTCTCACTCTCTCAGCACAAGGTCAATGACCGTCTAACCATGCACCAGGCCGCGGTTCAATTCAAGGGAGGGCGAGTTGAGCGTTTCCGATTCTTGGGGAGAGCCATGCCTACGGAGAACCATGCACTACAGATGGCAGCCCGTGAGGCGATAGCTCGTCTCAGGGATGTCCTTCCTTCGATGAAGACTCGTCGTTACCGCTACCTTCCATGTCACGTGCCATACACCTGTCACTACGCGTTCTCTTGCCCCAGAGGAGAACGAGACGAGGCTTTTGAGATGCTTATCGATTATCTCCGGGCTTTGGTGGCAGCCTTCGACAACCTGGTGGATGACTTTGTGGCTGCCCGCATGGACTTAGTCCATGGTTGTGCCGCCAACAGGAGGGAGCTCCTGCGCACCGCACCGCCACTGACTTCTTCTCGTCATCATCATCTTTTGCACCTACTACTCTCGCCACTACTCGTCGCCTGCCTACCACTGAGGAGTTCAACCATGTCATTGCGCCTACTCCCGTTTGTTCTGCACCACCCCTCGCACCCGCTCAGGTTCGTGTTGTCCCGCATAGGGCGCCTGCTCCACCAACTCAGTGCAGCACTTCATGTCTGGAGCCTATTACCGAGGAGGAGGTTGAGTCCCCAGCCTCACTGCGCCTCACCCTCGGCAGGCCAAGGGAAATCCTTACCTTCTCCTCCGACTGAGTACGCTTAGCCGCCATGAGATGTACCGCTTGTAAGATATGTTTATATGTACATAGGCTGTGAGAAGTAGCATGTTTGCGCATCATGTAGGAACTGGAGGAGTGCACTAGCCTAAATAACATGTCAGGAATATGTACGCATATCCTGAGTGATGTATTGTATAATTACTGCTTGCGTGTAAGATATGTAATGAGCAGTCCTTCTCCGTGCGCAAACGTTTATTCTCTTGAAAAATCTTGGAGCATTTGAGTCCTTTTCCGTCTTCATGAATTTATTGACTTTTCCGTCTTCATGGTTTTGTCTACCAGTAAGGAGGATTTTTTCCTCGTACTGGACTCAAAAGGTCAGTTTCTCAATAAACATTTTTATTGAGAAACCGGTCGTGACATCGGCTAGGGTTGCGGATTGTGGTTGAGACACGACGGATGACTCTGCGTGATTTGCAGCAGTGGCACAACACCAACGGCAGCGGGTTGCGATGAGCAATCGGCTGCGGTGCGCGTGCCGGCAAGGGTGTGATGAGACCCACAGGCGATGGTACGGGTGGCGACTTGGCGCATATCTGGTTGTTGCCTGCTGAAGAGCAGGTGGACGAGCAGCCAGCGGACATGGTTGCTGCGGCCAGAGCTTCTGATGCTAGGCAGAGTAAGTAGAGAAGAGGAGAAGCGAACATTGGATATGTCGGTTTCATTACTTGCGAGTAGCATAGCACCATATATAGTCATAGTCTAGGTTTGATTCGATCCAGCTACAGTGAGCAAGTCTTTCTTTTTCTAAAACTCGCAACGCCTCTTTACCGGTACACTAGCTTGTTCTCAGACGCCTTCCCAAGTCTTTGATTTTCTTTCCCTTTTTGCGAGGAAGGAAGGAGGACAAAATTGAGAGTTCCTCGGACTCGAACCCAAGACCTCTCGGTTGAAAACCAAGGGTGCTAGTCACTTATGTGGCTTAACGCTCCTCGTGAGGAGGACGGCAGACGACGCATTTTCCTCGCAGTTTTCTTCCTATATATAAAAAGTATGCTACCGTGTCCGCTTAGTCAAAAAATGATTGTGCCAACCTTGACCGCTCGATTGACATTCAACGCCTGTCGTGTTTCTTCATCTCTTCTTCCTCGAGCCGCCAAAGCCAAACCAGCGCCAAGGGACCGCTTCTCCCGCCTCCCACGGCCGGCTGTGATCTTCCACGGCTCTGCTCGCTCCGTCCGAGGCCTCACCATCGCCCTCCGCCTTGGTTCGCTCGCCACAAGCCTCGCCCTCGGTGTTGTCAACATGGTCAACAACCAAGAGGAATAAGGAAATGACTGTACATGGTGAGGATGACAAGAGGGACCCAAAGCAGCCTGCAGTAATTTTGTTTTTTTCATGGAGAAGGGTATCAACTGGTTGTATGGGACCCGTGGCCTGCCTAGCCTGTGCTTTTATTTCATATGTTTAGCACATGACCAGCCCAGATTGTTTTTTTTTTTCAAAATGGCTAGCCAACTATTTTGTTTTTTGCGAATAACCAACATAGGCCTACTTGCTTTTCTACGCTCACTGGCAATGGAAATCTTTCAAGACGAGGAGGGATGCATTTTGCCTAGAAAATGGGCTATAAGTAATAAGAAATGGGCTATAAGTAATAATAAATGGGCTATAAGTAATAAGAAATGGGCTATATGTAATAATAAATGGGATGTAAAATGAAAAAAATATACAGCAAACAGGCAATTAGTTCCCAAATAATGTTTTCTTTCGGATTTTGATATTTTAAATTTCATTGTTTTTGTGTGGGTAAAATTTCAGTGAATTTAAATTAAGGTATATTTAGATTTAAAATTAATTTGAATCTGGTTAGAAATTTCGGGTTGTATGCTGTTTGGTACAGATTTGGAGGCTGACTTGTGGGTCTACTAGGTTGACGTGTACTCTGGCTTTGTCAACTTAGTCCACAAACGATTCAAATTTAGTCCACAACGATTCTAGCAGCGATGACTGCTGGATGTTAATCCAACGGCCGTCTTCTTCTTCAATATCCGATCTTCTTGCTTCAAATTACCAAACCAGCTCGGTTGGACTGCTCGCTCCCGCCTCCGTGGCGGTGTCTTGCCAGCCGCACAGCCGCACCGCCTCACCCTACTTCATTGCTGGCCGTGCCATTCCTCTACTCACCCACACCTCCTGTTATTTTCCGCGATGGCAGCGGACTAGTAAACCTCGACTCCCCAATCGCGTGGCAACCATTGCCGAGTCTTCCCGGCCCGTCGCTCCTTCCTAGGCCTCGCCATCATCCACCGCCATGGTGCTCTCGGCGTGGCCTGGTCAACATGGTCAACAAACGACATCCATCGGCCGTGGAATGTACGCGCAAAATAATGATTCCTCCACCTGACTGCTGGGACCCACCGGAAGGGCCTCTGTATTTCGCGAAGAAAACGTTCCCCCCACTGACATGTCAGACCTTCCAGCTATATCTTCGCACGCAAGGAAGTGCCTCCTTATTACGCACAAAAAAATGAATACCCACCCTGCTAGATGGGACCCACCATAGTGGGAGGATGACTTGTGGGCCAACTAAGTTGAGGGGATGGAGGGCTTTGTCAACTTAGTCAATATGAACGATTCTAGCTCCAGTGACCGTATGATGTCCATCCAACGGCCATAGTTCTTCTTCAACCTCTGGTCTTCTTGCTCCTGCCGCCCAAAGCAGCGCCGGTCAAGCCGTGTGCTCCTGCCTCTCGTGGCCGGCTGTGATGCCGCGGAGGCCTCACCGCCCCCTACTACTCCCACCGTTGGCCCAGGGTATCCCTCTACTCACCCACACCCCCTGTTATTCTGCAGCGACGACAGCCTCACGCCGCAGCCGAACCAGTGAACCCTCGTACTCCTCTCCACGCGGGTGGCAACGAGAGTGGTTTTATATCACAGCTCCCAGGGGCACCAAGTGGGTGGCGCCTCCTTCCTTTCGCTCGGGTCCTCCCCCGCGGCTAGCGTCATGGGTCAATAAAGGGCTTGACTGGGGGCCGTCCAAGGACATGCCCTTGTTGCAGGGCCGCATTCAAGATCTCCTGGAAAGAGACATCAACCTGGCCGTAGTGGCGCAGGTCATGTTGATTCGCCGCACTTTGGCCTGCAAGCGCCGCCCCCTCTGCCTGTGGGAGTTTAATCCGGAGGGACCACGAGCTCTCCAACACTTTATGGGCGTGACACCCATGGAGATGTATAAATTGTTCTTCGGATCACAAGCAATGTGTCCGGACTTGACCGAGGACGCAGGTCTAAGCTGCAATCGCCTTGATACTCAAGTAAGTAGCCCTGCATCTTTACATGCTATCTCAGATATTCGTCATAGAATTGCCCTTAGAAGAGCTGTCCCTTTAAACAGGAGTGGATAGCGAAAGCAAAGCTGATCAGGTGTCCGGCCCCCGTCCCCGAGACCACGCCGGATCCCGTGTTAACCAGGATGCTGGAGGTTGCGCCTTTGGAAGAAGGCGAAGGGGGGAACAAGGAAGCTACTGTCTCCTCGAAGGAGGCTATCCGGAAAGGAGGGATCGAGAATCCCTCCATCCAGGGAAACAAGAGGACCGCCTCTGAAGACCTGGAGACCATGGTCTCAAAGCGGGGGAAGAGATCTTCATCAGAGGGTCCTGCGCTGGGAGGTGCCTCGGCCGCACTGTGCCCTCAAGGGGATTAGCCCTCCAGCGAGCCGTAAGTAGAGGGGGGAGTTTTAAAATAAGAGACATCCCTATACTATTCCTGAGAAAGACAACTGAATTCTCACCTTGTAGTTCGGATCTCAGCCTTTCTCAGCAGAGCTCATCTTTAGGGGATGTTCGTCCAGAGATGATGGAGAGCAGAACGCCTCCCCCTGCCGTACCGCCTTGCGAGGCGGGCGACCCTGAGGTGTCATCATGGAGGGTTTCTCCGAATCCGGCAGGGCCGGAAATCAGCCGTATGGCTCCCCAAAGCCCTCTGTGTCCGGCCTTCGAAAAAGGCCATCGGACGAGTTCGCACCGTCCGGCACGGTCGGAGGAGCTGAAGGATCTGCTCGGCGAAGCGCCTATTCAGAAGAACACCGTGCATCGATGGGCACGGTGATTGAAAGGATTTCATCCATGAAAGCGGGTTGCACGAGGCCGTCGGAGTTTATCGGTTTTGAGGTACGCTAAATGATGTACCTTTTGACAGTTCCCCATATAAAAGATGCACCTCAGTATAGATAGTAGCCCTCGAGACTCGGTGCATTGTCAAAATGACAGCGCTTGAGGATCATAATCCTGTATAACATGTCGCTCTTCCTATGTAGGTGGCGGCGTCCGTGGCTAGCTGACCGATGAATTTGCCGAGCTAAAGCGGCAACTTGACATGGCAGATGCCGACATCGCGCTTGTCAACGAGCGGCTTGACGAGTCACAAGGTATGCAACATGTATGCTTGATGCAGATGGTGCCGCTGTCATGGAGAACCTTCGGGTGGAACTCGCCCGAGCCAAGGAGCAGGCCAGAAAAAGTGATGCGGCTGCCTTAAAGGCGGTCAAGAGTCAAGGCCGAACAGCTGCTCATCGCCAAGCAGGAAGGAAATGGCCGAGATGGCTTTGAAGTTGAAGGATGCTGCCGACCGTTGCAAGCTTCTTGAAAAAGAAGATCGGGCGGGACAAAAGGACCCGTAAAAGGCCACTACCGAGGCCAAGGATGCTCGCTCTGCAATGAGAGCCATGAAGCAGTTGCTACGTCAGGCTGGAGATATCGCGGCCAGAAAGCCCTTTATGCTGCCGATGAAGTTCGGGGATCCTAAGTATGCTCAGTTGGACCGGCTGTGGAGTGCGGCGGATACTTATCTGGACTTGGCGGCAAGTGCCATGACGCGCCGAACACTTCGAGATCAACAGGATCACGAAGTGGAAAAGCTTTTTGGTCGCAGCCCATAATCCAGCGCCCCTTCCATTATCCGGCGGTTGGCGAATGGGCGGAGCTGAATAGGTTATCCGGACTCGCCATGAAGGATGTCGTGAGTCATCTGTGGCAGGAAAGGCCCGAGCCTAAGAGTTATTTTGGTTTGGTGCAGTAGTTCCGTGGTGCGGTGCCGCATATCAATGCGATGAAGAGGTCAGCATGCATAGAGGGTGCGTGGATGGCTCTTGCCCGTGTCAAGACATACTGGGCGGAGATGAAGGCCACCGATGTTGCATCCCAAGATTTGGACGGGGGCCGAGTACCTGCCGAGCACTATTTTCAGGAAGTTCTGCAGGGCGCTCGTTTAATAGAGACGCAGTGCTCGAAGGACATCATGTTCGAATAACATGTATAATTGTAAAGCAATGTTTCGATGGAATATAAAAGCTTTTTATACTTGTGCCTTCAAGAATTAAAATACCTCCCAATGCGGCCGCTTAATGTATATGTGTATATAACTCGAAAGATGGCAGTCTTGACCCCCCACGCATATAATGCGGGGTGTTCGCATAAAGCGCATTTTCACACTTGATCCAACGTCTTTGTCCTATAAAGGAGGTGATAGCGTAGCGGACTAGGCAACCGGACTATAATGCTTTATCACTTTCACTTAGCCATAGGAGTTTGACAGTGGGGCTACTATATTGCCCCTAGGGCACCGCCTTCGCCAATTCGGGCGCATGTGTGCCTGACCGGGAAACGGCCCTTCGTTAATGCGGAGGAATCCTAAAGATTCCGGTGGGTCATCGAGTGGTTGACCAGTCCCACACTACATCATGATAGTCAGTTTTCACTTTTCTCTACTGAGGTGCTCGCCCGGCCGAACAGGGGCACAATCGCAGTAGTTCTCCTGGTGCCGCCTTAGACGATAGAGCGGAACGTAAGGCAGCAAAACACAGGAGCCGGGCAAACCCAACATTTGACCAAAGACATGATTCGGAGCTGATGCATATAAGGCCAAACTCACGATGCCGAACAATCCCTAAGGCATTCGGTATTTATGAAAACGGGTTGAACAACGCTGAGGGAGTCCCGGATTAGGGGGTGTCCGGATAGTCGAACTATCACCGTTGGCCGGACTCCTGGACTATGAAGCTACAAGATTGAAGACTTCGTCCCGTGTCCGGATGGGACTTTCCTTGGCATGGAAGGCAAGCTTGGCGATACAGATATTTAGATCTCCTACCATTGTAACCGACTCTGTGTAACCCTAACCTATCCGGTGTCTATATAAACCGGAGGGTTTTAGTCCGTAGGACGAACAACAATCATACCATAGGCTAGCTTCTAGGGTTTAGCCTCCTTGATCTCGTGGTAGATTTACTCTTGTACTACCCATATCATCAATATTAATCAAGCAGGAGAAGGGTATTACCTCCATCGAGAGGGCCCGAACCTGGGTAAAAACATCGTGTCCCTTGTCTCCTATTACCATCCGCCTAGACGCACAGTTCGGGACCCCCTACCCGAGATCAACCGGTTTTGACACCGACATTGGTGCTTTCATTGAGAGCCAGGGTGAGACTTTCATAGAGTTCCACCGCCGAATACTGGGAGCTACTTCGGAATCCGGATGTTGCTAGTCCTTAAGATAAAAGAAGAGTCGCCACATTGCTCCTCTATCACAGCAACATGATGGGTAGCCTGGGGAGAGTTGATCTCTCTCAGATCGGTTTTAGGCCCGATCCGGTCGTAGTCTGTGGCGACTCCTGTATGCGATGGCGCGATCCAAGAGCTCGTTTACGGAGGAGAGATCAATCGGGTCTAACTATTCGGCAAGTTCCGAATTAACATGGAGATTGGTTTCGATGACTCGAGAGGTCATCGTCGACGCGGTGGCCGGACTGGCGGTCATAAGAAAACCACCTAGTCAAGAGTCTTGCCAGCCGCCAAGGCTCCTTTGATGACGATCGCCTTTAAAAGACGAGATGAGGCATCCTACCTGACGGCGACGGCACAGAGGAACTCTCAATGAAAGCACCAAAATGAGGCTCGCTGCATAGTACAGTGATCTAAAGCCTACAAAGTCCATGAGGGAGAGATTTACAAGAAAAGCACTACCGGAGTCCTTCAAAGGTGTATCTCCGAAGAGGAAGGGCGAAATCTCCTGGCTGTTGCCGGACTGGGTGGGCACCACGCCGCAGCCCGGGCCCTTGTAGCCAAGGCCTTCCGTACATGATTTTATTGGCCGGCGGCCCGGGCAAATGCGCAGGACTTAGTCCAACGATGCGTTGGTTGCCAGCTTTTTTCTAACCAAAGCCACATGCCACCCACCGCCCTTAAAACTATACCCATCACCGGCCGTCATGGTCCGGGGCTTGACATGGTTGGACCCCTTAAGGGAGGAACCCACAAGCAAAAATACCTATTGGTCATGGTGGATAAATTCACCAAATGGATAGAGGCCAAGCTCGTTAAAACGGCGAATCCGGACCGGCGATAGACTTCATATCAGGGTAGTGCACCGCTACGGTGTCCCCACAAAGATCATCATCGATAACGGCACCAACTTCACGGCCGATGAGGTCAAATTATGGTGCAAAAACATGGGAATCAAGCTCGATTATGCCTCAGTCTATCACCCTCAAACCAATGGCCAAGTCGAACGAGCAAACGGTCTAATCATGAGCGGCATTAAACCCAGACTAGTGCGGTCCCTCAAGGAATCTAACATCCACTGGGTTGAGGAGCTCGACTCCGTACTCTGGGGGCTGCGGACCACTCCGAATCGTACTACCGGATTCACACCATTCTTTATGGTGTACGGTGCAGAGGCAGTCTTGCCCTGCGACATAATACATGACTCACCTCGAGTGCGCATGTATGAAGAAAGAGAAGCCGAGCTCGATCGGAAGGACAGTATGGACGCATTGGAGGAGGAGCGCGACGTGGCAAAAGCCCGTTCCGCATTCTATCAACAGCAGGCTCGAAGATATCAAAGCAGGGAAGTACGGGCCAAGGCCTACAACGTTGGCGAACTAGTTCTACGCCTGCCGGACAAGAAAAAGGACAAGCTCAAGCCCAAATGGGAAGGTCCCTTCATCATCGACCAGGTCCTGACCAGCGGAGCATACCGTCTGCGAAACGCATCGGATAACCGACTCGAGCCGAACCCATGGAACGCAGCCCGTCTACGAAGATTCTACGCCTAAGCGCCGGACTCCAAGTTCGTCTCCTTCCTCCGTCCACATTTGCTATTTTTGTTGTCTTTCATTTATCTCCTTCCTTCTCCTTCTTCTTGAAGCATCTAGAGGCTCATTTGCGCTTTTTTCGCACATACTTGACGCGCTGTCCGTGCTCATTATACACGGGGCTTCTTTAATGTGCTTATTTATACGGGCTTTATGCCCAACACATGCGTTAAACTTCCGCATGTACCTTTTATTCACCATTGTATGCATCGATATGACTTAAGTTTGGCCAAGCTGGGTTGCTCGCTCTCGTGCTTACCCCTACGCTCCCGATTGTTCGGCTAGGTGGTAAAGGGAGCACCTCTGCGATTGTTATTGCCGGTCGATGGGATGTGTACCTCGACTAGGTGAAGCCGAAAGCTAGCGTTCTTAAGGGAATATTCGGTCGGTGAACTGAAAGATGATTTTTAATTATTTACCCATCTGCCCCCAGATGATTTTCTGCTTTCATAGCAGCTTTGGCATGCACTTTAGAGCATGCATCCCAGCGAAAGGAACCCTTGACGGAACTATTCTCCCTGGAAGATGTTTCTTACTACCCATGTAATATAACAGAACTAGTTGGGCACTTGTCTGATACAGCAATAATGACCCCTACGCGTTGTCTCCATGCATACCTCGGTTCTTATATATCCATTAAGGTATTCGGACACACTCCGGCTATTGGGTCCTGAGGTCGAAGCGAAAAGGTCCGCTATGACAAATGATCTACAATCTGGCTAGAAGACATTTTTTCATGTCATATTTTTACATAGTCAACTCGACTCATTGTATTCCTCCTCAATGCCATCTAACAGGCTATCTAATTTACAATCTTGCTGGGAATACTTGGCGGCCAACTCTACTTGGCCGTACACTAAGCTTACAGGGTTCTCCATCCCATCAGACCAAACAGGTCCGACCTCGGCCATGTGGTTTGGGCCAGCCTTCATGTACCGCGTCTTTACCATGGCCCAGGCCTCCCTGGCGCCTTGACGGGAGGCCAATATCTTCCATAGACGGAAGCGCCACCGTGCTCCTTGAAGCAGCTCTGCCAGCTCCCGAAGGCCTTCGGGCAGGGAGATAGATGGCCACAATGCCTGGCCGATGCCTTTCATCACCTGCCGGACTCGTTCGTGCAGCTGACGCAATTCGGGAAGAAGATCACCCGAAGAACTGCGCATCTCCTCTTCAGGACGACCTGTGAGCAAACCTACATACATGTTTATGTTAGTCGCCTTCCTCGCCGAACTCTTTCAAAGTTCGCTCAAGCACTTACCGAAAATGCCGCGACGGCCGCCGATTCTCCTAGAACGAGTCGCATAACCGGGCACGAACATCCTTTAGTTCCTCACCCAGCTTGGTGTTGGCATCTTGGAGGTTATTTTTCTCCTGCCGCACCCTTGTAAGCATGCTCTCGCCGGCCTTTAGCCGGCGCAAGAGCTGTTGCTTGTCCGGATCTAGTCCGGCGCCATCTGCAATGTTTTTGTCAGATTTACACACCCGCCGCACTTCATAAACTATTTATCTTTTAGGCGATATTACCGTAAGGGGTCTCTGTGGCTCCCCCTGTAGCGGCTAGTGCGGCCTCAAGTTGGCCCTTGCACTCTTCAAGCTCCTGGGACAGTCGGGTATTCTTCTACATAACAAATGATCCTTAAATCAGTTATTCTAACTATTTTAAGTCTCGGGGGCTACTGGCATATATAACTGTCAAATTTCCTTACCCGTATGTCCTTTACATACTGCTCCGTGGCTCTGGCTAGACTATCTTGAGCGGCACAGAGGTGCGCATCTCCCGAATTTAAGGAATTCAAGGCCTCTTGGGAGAAACATGCGTCACGAAGAACTGTCCGGTGGCGCCTGTGATTCAAGGCGCTCTCCACCTCGGAGTTGGTGGCGGACAATATGTCGGCATCCTCTTTCGGAGGAGCGTCCGGCGCACGCCTCGTGTTCACTTCCGCTTCTGGACCCGGCTTTGGAGCCTGGCCGGCGGAGGTTCGATCGGCAACCTCTCCGGACTCAGTCCGGCAAGCGCTCTTTTTCCTGAAAGGAGCGTCAGTGTTAGTATGCCTTCCAGGAATCAATCCTATGAACATGGTAACGCACCGTACTGTTGCGGCGGAGTTTCGATCCGGACCGCACTCCTTTTTAGCCAGCGCCATATCGCCTTTGTTGGCTAGCCACCATGAGCTCGGCTTCCTGCCTCGAAGGTACCCCCTGCGAACCACCATTGGTATACGGTGATCAAGAAATAAGCACGGATGGGTCATTATCAGAATATTGGGACCTTGGTCTCAGTTACCTGTGAGGCTGGAAGTACTCCGGGGTAATCGGCCGTGATGGCAACCAAAGCATTGTCGATGCTAAGTTGGTGGAATACCCCGTCGATCAACTCCACCTTTATATCCGGATCCTCTTCGAGGTCGAATCGAGGACCGCTCCGATCCTCGGGTTGTGGGGCGGGCTGTATCTTCTCCACAGTCCGCGTAGTTCTCTGCGAAAACCACAAATGAGATATTTAACCATGGGAACATGGATCGACAGGTCACAAAGATGTTTGCTTACCCGGCTTCGAGGATTATTCGAAGCAAACTCCTTCAGTGGATTGATGCGGAGGAAATCCTCCTCCTCCCCTTTATATATGGCAGACAAAATCTTCACCAATTCGGTGACCGATCCCGCCCTTTATGCCATGGCGGGTGGCATCGTCCTCCCGCTGAAATCCCACATGGGTGGCCCCTATATTGGGCGGCTGCACTCGTCATAATACGATTGCCATGACTCCAATCATGGTCAATCCGCATGAGCCAAGAACCTTATTCGCTCATCGACAGAGGACATCCCGTCATTTTCCCTCCGGGGGATCCGAGGGCGCCAGCTTAGGCGCTTCTTCAGTGGAGCATTGCTGAACTCCGGAAGGCCGATCCTAACAAGATCTGGCAGCGGGATGTCCTCCATGTAAAACCATTCCGAAGGCCAGTCTTTGGACGCCTTCTTCGGGGTTCCGGATAGGTATCCGGTCCCGGCGATGCGCCATAGATCGGCTCCGCCCACTTGATATATTGACCCCTCATGAGAACGGGGTACTAGGCAGAATAATCTCTTCCACAGCCCGAAATGAGCCTCGACGCCCAAGAACAGTTCGCAAAGGGCCACGAAGCCCGCGATATGCAAGATAGAGGCAGGAGTAAGGTGGTGCAACTGGAGGCCATAGAACTCCAAGAGCCCCCGGAGAAACGGATGGATTGGAAATCCGAGTCCTCTTACTAGATAAGAGATGAAGCATACCCGCTCTCCTTTAGAGGGATCGGGGACACTCTCCGCTTGCTTTCCGCCCTTGTAGGTGGCAAGTCCGCTCGAACCGGGACCACGAAGGCCGGGGAAGAAATCCCTTGGCTTGGAGTATAACTAGCTCAGATCTTGGATGAGCATCTCTCCCAATTTCAGGCTAGGGGCTGGGAGCGCGAGAGGAGGAGCCGCGTCGACTGTCCATGATGGAATGGGCTTTGGTAAGAGGCGCTCCGATGAAAGCTCGCAAAGGGGGGTTGGTGTGAATCAGATCTAGATCCTCGCCCCTTTTATAGGCGGCTCATTTGCGCAGCTAGGGGGGTAAGTGTAAAACTACCCTGGCTCTTCGCATTCATTCAAACACGTGGAAGATGACCATTATTGGGCGTAGAAGCCAAGGAGCGCAGCATTTATCAGAAGTCGGACACTATTCGACAAGTATATGGAATTTGGAGAGGAACCCGCCTCGCAATGCCGAAGACAATCAACGCGTCGGACTCATCGTCATTGAAGCCTGGTTCGGGGGCTACTGAGGGAGTCCCGAATTAGGGGGTGTCCGGATAGCCGAACTATCACCGTTGGCCGGACTCCTGGACTATGAAGATACAAGATTGAAGACTTCGTCCCGTGTCCGGATGGGACTTTCCTTGGCGTGGAAGGCAAGCTTGGCGATACGGATATGTAGATATCCTACCATTGTAACCGACTCTGTGTAACCCTAACCTATCTGGTGTCTATATATGTAAGTGCATCTAGTGCCCCTTAGTGATTTTGGTGTATTGAAGACTTATAGGTTAAGGGTCTAATGCGTTTGTAAGTATACACAGGTCTATAAGTCTATGAGGAGTTTGATGTTTACAGAGAAAGTCGACCCCTAAAAATGAAGTTCTTCGACTGAAGACTTTGATATTCTGAAGAGTTTCTGAAGACTTTGAAAGTTAAGAAATTGGTGTGACCTTGAAGAGTTGGTATTCATTTGAGGAACATGAAGCGTGAAGACTTTCATTTTCGTTGTTTCATTTTCTCTTTCTTGAGTCATAGGAAACACCGTACTGTTAAAGGGGGTCGAGGAAATACTAAGGAAAAATTTCCATGTGATGCTCAACTCAAGATCCTACACCTACCAATCCCTTCGAATGAAGCCTTTGGAAATCTCATACAGTTCAGTCAATTTCTTTAGTGACAGAGATGAAGTTCTTCTGGTCGCTGAGGAATTTGTTCTGACTGAGGAGTTTGGAATTCGCCAGTGCGGATTGCCTACATAGTGAGGAACATGATAGCCCTGAGGAATTTGAGATTCAAATTTCCGACCGTTCTTTGTGTTCATGCGCCACCTGTCCCAAAATATCTTATCCACCTAACGGTCATATCATTGAAGGGCATTTATGTCTTATCATGTCGGGCTACTCCCTAGGCTATAAATAGCCGCCCCCTACAACCACTAGCTGGTTGGCTGCTCCGAGTGAAACTTGACACTTGTCATTTTGAGAGCAACCCATCCTCTGAGGACTTTGAGCGAAAATCATCAAGTGAGGAAAAACCCAAAAATCAAACCTCTACAAACCCAAAGTGATTGAGCATCACTGAAGAGATTGATCCTGCATGGATCCGACGCTTGTTACCTTTGAAGACTGTGCTTCTTCCAGACGGTTAGGCGTCATGGTCTAGAGCATCCAAGAGGAATTGTGGATCGCCGAGTGACCATGTCTGTGAAGGTTTGGAAGTCGCCTGAAGACTTACCATGAGTGATTGGACGGGGTCTGTGTGACCTTAGTTCAAGGAGAATATGGTGAGGACTTGGTGTCCTGAGCTGCGTGCTCAGCGACTGGGTGTCCGGGACTGTGTGTCCTCGAGTTTAAATACTCAGCCGCTCCAACCAGACGTACAACTGAGATAGCAGTTGGAACTGGTCTACCAAATCATTGTCTTCACCAACCTTTACTTGTTCTATCTCCTCAACCCTTTCATTTCCTCATTACTGTATTGAGTGTTTATTCATATCTGTGTTTGAAGACTTTGACTCAAGACTTTCTCAATTTCCTCGCCAATTTCTTCATCTGTTTGTCTTCTTCTTGAGCTATCCTGTGTTTACGCTTTTCTGTACTCTATGTTTGTCTTCATTTCATCATGATGACCATGCCCGCATTCTGTTATGCTTACTTCTGAGTACTTATTCCGCTGCAAGTAGTTCTTTGCTAAGGAATTTCCTCACCGCAAATTCCTCGATGAAGAATTCATAAAATCGCCTATTCACCCCCCTCTAGTCGATATAACGACTTTCAATTGGTATCGAGCAAGGTACTCCCTTGTTACGTGTGATTTTGGTTTAACCACCGAGTTTTAGTTATGTCGACCGCAGGTATGATCAAGGTCTCAGCAGGGTGTCCTACCTTTGATGGGACGGACTACCCTCTTCGAAGAACAAGATGCGAATGCATCTTGAAGCAATTGACAATGATCTCTGGTATGTTGTGGAAAATGGTGTTCCCTCAGTCACACCTTCTCGAAATGCTGCCGATGTGAAGAGATTCAAGCAACTCAATTCTCAAGCGAAGAATATCATATGTGGCCATCTGAGCAAAGGTCAATATGGAAGAGTGAGTGCTTTGGAAACTGCCAAGCTCATCTGGGACAGGCTGTCCAAAGTAAATGAAGGAGTCTCAACTCAGCGTGACTCTGAGTTGATGTTCTTGGAATCTCTTCAACCGCTTCAAAAGACTCGACAACAAAATGTTCAACAAACCTTCGATCACCTCACTTGACATCTCAAATGAGCTTCAAGCACTTGGTCCACCGACATCACCGACCATGAGGTGGTGAAGAAATTGTTGAGATCGCTGATTCCTCATTTGATACTCCGCACCGATGATACAAGAGCGTCTGACTACAAGTCACTTGATCCAGCTGATATCCTCGAGAGGCTAAATACTCATGAGTTTCAGCTTGCTGAAAAGAGAGATCTCTATGGTTCTAGCTATGGAAAACACGTGCCTCAAGGCCAAGGCTGTGTCTCGAATCTGAGTGTGAAGACTCGTAGTAGCCTTGGAGATCCTCAAGAATTAGGCCAGAGCTAGCACTCGCTCGTGAAAATTTCCGAAGTTCTCAAGACGTGGTCGCTTTGGAAAATCCTCAAGAAGCAGTGATTCCTCATCCAAAGGACTATAAGAGAAGACTTTGTCACAAATGCAAGAAACCTGGTCACTACATCCAAGATTGTTCTCGATGGGAAAAGGAATTAAAGAAGAAGAAACACAAGGATTACAGTTCGATGACGCCAAGAAGAAGAAGAAATCATCGAAATCTTCATCATCAAAATCCTCAAAGCCTTCTTCTAACAAGAAGAGCATCTCCAAAAGGCTCGGGCATTCATTGGCATGGAAATGGACTCGAAGCTGAATCGAGGAACATGAGGAAGAGGAGGCATCGAAGAATCTGAGTCCGGTGTGGCGAGTCTAGCTCTCGCTCGCTTTCGTCATCAAGTCCATCTTCAACTCTGAAGAAAATGACCTCACCAACAAAACTGATGAAGATAGTGATGACTACGCTCCCACCTATTGCTTCGTGGCAAAGGGTGCCAAGGTACTCAAATATAACTCCTCTGAATCTAGTGAAAATGAATCTGATGATGATCTAAAGCCCAGTTACTCAAAACTTGCTAAGATTGCTGTAAAACAACAAAGGGCTTTTGAAAAGGTTCAAAACATGCTAGATAAGAGTGATGATATGTTAGGTGAAGAAATGGATCGCACTAAAGCCCTAACTGAAAATCTTCAGAGACTTCAGTCTAGGTTTGACAGCCTTCAAGGTCATCATAACACTCTCTTATCTGATCATGAGAAACTTTCTTATGAATTTCTTCAAAGAAAGCAAGATCTTGAGAAGCTAAGAGTGAATTATGAAGATCTTCAGAAGGAGCGCGATTCATTACTTGCTCAACAAATCAGCGCTTCTCAAGAAGAATTTGTTCCTCCATGCTTAAAGTGCATTGAACGTGAATCTGCTAATTCTTCACCTGAATGTTCAAATGCTTCAACTGTTACAAATTCTTCACCTGCCTCTGCTATCACTAATTCCTCATCCGAGGACATTGCTAGTATCACTGATGATGCAGGGCTGAAGGAATTGTATATGACAGGCATGTACAAAAGCCTCAAAGGGCATCGACTTTTGTGATGTGCTTAAAAGCAGATCCTCAACAGAACCCTAGGAAAGAGGGTATTGCCTTTGAGAGGAAACTCAATGCTGATGGAACATATTGGAAGCCTGAGTAGTATCCCAAAACCTCATGGGTTGCTGCAAAGGGACCTCCAGTTGATCCATCTAACTTATCTGGCTTTACATGTGAATCTCCTCATTCTTATGATGAGTCATTTGACTCCAACTATAAACTGTTCAAAAATCAGAATGGTGAAGTATTTGCTAGATATGTTGGCACTAACTGCAGGAACGGTTCCCCTATGAAGAAAATCTGGGTTCCCAAGAAGTGCCTTGAAAGTCTTCAGGTGAATGTCCTCATGACACCACCTGTGAAGAATAGAAACCCCAGATCAAATTCTTCATATGGATCCAAGTCCTCATACGGACCAAATTCCTCACATGGATCAAATCCCTCAAAAGGATCAAAGTCCTCATATGATTATCATTGTGCTAATAACTCTGTTTCGCAGGGTAGAGCTGAGGGCTATGAATATGTGCATTATTCTTCAAACCAATATGTTCATAAGTCCTCGAAGAATTTCTCTGCTTATTCATATGCTTACCCTAACCCCTCTTATGTGAAACGAAATGGATTGGCCTCTATGCCACCATTCTTATATGGTGCTCGCAGAGTGATGAACTCTTTGCCACCCCTTCAGATGTGGGTGGTGAAGAATAAGAACTAATCTCTTCTGCAGGATCAGGTCTCCAGATGTGCATTGAACGTCTGAAGAATTTGCTGGGGGCCTGACAAAATGCCTGAATGGACGCATGCTAATCATGATGAAATGAACTTTCATTTCACACGTCCTCATACTGCTTATCTGTTAATATTGACTGATGAAATTCATCTGATGAACTTGATATCATATTCTTCACTGATGAAGTATATGAGATCGTAAGTTGCACTAATTCATCTGCAGGATGATCAACCCAAAGCCACTGAGTGGGTTCTCGATAGTGGATGTACAAATCACATGACTGGTGACAAGAATCTATTGATGGATGCTCCTTATCACCGCCACATCTAAAGCATATCATCTTTGCTTTGACAAAGGCAAAAGTCGTATTGGGTCTTGGTAAGGTTGCGATCTCTAAGGACATACACATGGACAAAGTCATGCTTGTTGAGTCCTTAGGATACAACCTCATGTCAGTCTCAATGCTTTGTGATCTTGATATGGTTGTTATCTTTGGCAAGTATCGTTGTGTTGTGATTATGGAAGCTGACAATTCCAAAGTCTTCAAGGCTTTAGGAGAGGAGACTTGTATATTGTTGATTTCTCTAGGGACCACAACCAGCCGTGTGTCTACTTGCAAAAGCTTCAGAAGGCTGGCTATGGCATCGGCGACTTGGTCACGCAGGCATGAGGAATTTGAACACGCTTGCAAAGAAGAAGCATGTCATTGGCATTGAGAATGTCAAATTCCGCAAGGATCACTTGTGCGGAGCCTGTGAAGCTGGCAAAATGACCAAGGCCAAGCATCCAGCGAAGACTATCATGACCACTACTCGTCCCTTCGAATTGCTTCACATGGACCTCTTTGGTCCTAATCATTACTCAGCTGTCGTTAATGATGCATCTCTATATGGCTTTGTTATTGTTGATGATTACTCTCGTTACACATGGGTACACATTGTTACTTACAAAAATCAAGTGCGTGAAGTCTTCAAACGATTTTCCTCGAGGGCTTCAACTAACTTTGGTGTGAAGATCAAACACATCAGGAGTGACAATGGAACTGAGTTCAAGAATTCCGGTCTTGATGCCTATCTTGATGAACTTGGTATTACTCATGAGTTATCTGCTCCCTATACCCCTCAGCAGAATGGCGTCGTGGAGCGCAAGAACAGAACTCTTGTTGAGATGGCTCGCACTATGCTTGATGAATACAAAACGCCTAGTCGTTTTTGGATTGATGCAATTGATACTGCGTGCCACATCATCAACAGAGTATATCTTCACAAATTCTTCAAGAAGACTGCCTATGAACTCCTCACTCACAAGAAACCCAATATGAACCAGCACCTGAGGAATCTATCAAGTTCAAGGCAACTGAGGATGTCATTCCTACTGAAGAATCTGCTGATGAATTCATTCCAGTACGCGAAGAATGTCGAGCTGATGCACCTGAAGATAATGCTGAAGACAATGGTGCTGAGGAAAATGATCAAATTCCTCAACGACAACCAGCTCATCCTCGCGTTGCAAAAGAAGTGCAAATTGACAAGATCATCGATGACATTGAAGCGCCATGTCCTCTCACACGCTCAAAAGCTTCACATTTATCTAACTTTTGTGGGCACTATGCTTTTGTCTCTATCACAGAGCCCACTAAGGTAGATGAAGCATTTCTGGAATCTGAGTGGATTCAGGCCATGCAAGAAGAATTACATCAGTTCGAGCTCAACAATGTCTGGGAACTGGTCAAACGTCCAGATCCTCGCAAGCATAATATCATTGGCACAAAGTGGATCTACCGCAACAAGCAAGATGAAAATGGCCTTGTGGTGAGGAATAAGGCACGACTAGTAGCTCAAGGCTACACCCAGGTTGAAGGAATTGATTTCGATGAAACTTTTGCACCTGTTGCTAGACTTGAGTCTATTCGCATATTACTCGCCTATGCTAACCATCACAATATCACTTTATATCAAATGGATGTGAAAAGTGCATTCCTCAATGGTAAGCTTGAGGAAGAAGTATATGTTGCTCAACCCCCAGGTTTTGAAGATCCAAAGAATCCTGACAAAGTCTTCAGACTCAACAAGGCCCTCTATGGTCTCAAACAAGCCCCACGGGCGTGGTATGATACATTGAAGGAATTCTTCGTGAAGAATGGCTTCACACCCGGTTCACTCGACCCTACTCTCTTTACTAAATCATATGATGGTGAACTGTTTGTGTGCCAAATATATGTTGATGATATTATCTTTGGCTGTACTGACCAACGTTATAGTGATGAATTTGCCTATATGATGAGTGAAGAATATCAAATGTCTATGATGGGAGAGTTGAAATTCTTCTTAGGTCTTCAAATTCGTCAACAACACAATGGCATATTCATATCTCAGGAGAAATACCTCAAAGATGTCCTTAAGAAATTCGCATGCAAGATTGCAAAGGTGTCAAAATTCCTATGCCCACAAATGGCCATCTATGCAATCGATGAAAATGGTATTGACTTCGATCACAAGGTATACCGCCCATGATTGGTTCTTTATTGTACTTATGTGCATCTAGGCCAGATATAATGCTTAGTGTTTGCATGTGTGCCCGATTTCAAGCTACACCAAGGAATCACACCATAAGGCTGTGAAGCATATTCTTCGATATCTAGCTCACACACCAACACTAGGATTATGGTACCCCAAGGGCTCTACTTTTGATCTCATTGGATATTCTGACTCGACTATGCTGGTGATCGTGTGGACCGCAAGTCAACATCTGGTACTTGTCATTTCCTCGGACGATCTTTGGTCCGTTGGTCCTCGAAAAAACAGAATCATGATCACCGCTCATCGGAAGCTGAATACATTGTTGTTGGCTCGTGTTGTGCTCAATTGCTGTGGATGAAGCAAACTCTCAAGGACTACGACATCAACGTGAAGAATGTGCCTCTCATCGTGACAATGAGAGTGCCATCAAGATTGCTCACAACCCAGTTCAGCACTCAAGACAAAGCACATTCAAATTCGTCATCATTTTCTTCGTGATCATGTGTTAAAGGGCTTACATCTCCATCGAGCATGTGAAGACTGAAGAACAACTAGCCGATATCTTCACTAAGCCCTTGGATGAGAAGAGATTTAGCAAGTTGCGGTGTGAGCTAAATATCTTAGAATCTTCGAACGTTCTTTGAAAAGGACACACATCCTGACACTTATGCAAAATTGATGACTTAGATGTGCAACACATGAAGAAACGTTTTTCTTCAATCCATGAAGAATAACACTCTAAGTGTGAAGAAATTAATGAAGAATTTGATTCTCAGAACCCTACGACAATTGTACGCGGTGTCTGAAATCGTCATTCTTATACGGTGGGTCACGCCACCACCAAAGTTGAAAAATCTTCAATTTGAGTTTTTCCTCAGTTTTTGAAATTCTTCAGTCTTTAAAATTCTTCAACTTTGCAAAATCTTCACTGTTTCCGTCGTTTTTCTTCTTTGGCAATACATATATATGGGTTTATGTCCTCGACAACATTCACTTATGGCTATTTCTTCAAGTCGCTTTTTCTGCTAAGTGAATGTGATCGGACCCTTCCCCCTCTATGCTATACTCAACCCAATCTATTCACAAATTCTTCATGTGCGTTCTATTTGAAACTCGTTCAAAATCTTCACTTTGTCCTCGTCAGCTGAAGAAATTGCGAATGGAACTTTAAAACTGATCTTATCCAAATTTTCGGTTTTGCCGCTCAAACCGTTCCGCATCCCAAGATGCATTATTTTACCCACCCACAATCGCACACGATCTCCACTATATAGTACGTGGGTGACACATGTCGTGAGAAGGAGAATGGTCAGGGGCACGTTCGTCCTAAATCTTCGGGAGAACAGTTTTTCACTGCCTCTATAAATACCCCTCTCTCCATCCTCACTTCTTTTACTCCGCTCGACTTCTCTCTCCCGTTCGAGCTCCTCAAACCCTAGCGCCGCCGCTACACCATCGTCGCCGGTGAGGAAGAGCTTCGCTGCCTCGACCTCTTCGCCAACGCATCTCACTACCGATCATGGAAATCCTCACTCCGCTGCCGCCGTAGCTGTCTTCCTCCGCCAAGTTAGGGCGTGGAAGATCTGAATGATTTAGCTTCACATCTACAACACCCAGTTAAATCGTGTTCTTCATTTAGGTAAATAAAAGTTACTTTTACTACCCTCGTTGATCCAAATCTTACACTACAAAATCTTCAAAGGTGTTTTATTCTTCAAATCCTCACACACAAACACCTCACAAGTTATATGCTCTTGATTCGTTTCTCTAAGCAATCATTTTCTTCAAGATTCCTCAATTGTGTGGATCCTCGATCTTTACATCTCTAGAACCTAAGAAAAAGAACGCTTAGTGAAATTCTTCAAGGCTCATCTGGTCAAAATCCTCAAAACTTGTTCTTTTTGAAAAACCTTCTGAGAACGCATATGACCTCTCCAAATTCCTCGCAACTATACTCTGTTCACAGGTACTCATGTCCGCTGCTGAATCACTAGGTTCTCATCAACTTAACTCATTTGCAGCGTTCCTCGAAGAAAAGTTGCATACTTCTTCAGAGAATTCATTTGTTCAAATTCCTCAGCTGAAGATTATGGCAGAAGGAAAGAAGCCACAGAAAGGAGGAAAGAGGCCTGAGGTGATGACTGCCTTTGAAATCCCTGAGGAAATATATGCTCATTACTGCACACCTGATGAAGCCGAGTTCGGCAAAGAGAACAAAAATCAGCGCAAGGTGCGCATACAAAGGATTGAAAGGAGATGGGCACGGGAATGGAGGAGTACAGATATGTAACTCCAAAGTACATGAAGAAATTCGCACTCAATCCTCCATGCCCAAGAGCTCCATTGGCACCGGTCAAGAAGTCGACCCCACCAAAGATCAAGCGTGGTGAAGACTTTCTGAAGAATGGGCCAAGCGCCAAGCCAAGTTGGCAAGACAAGCCAATGAGGCAATGAGGAAATTCAATGAGGACTCTGCTACATCGCTGCCCATGAGGCCTCTGTTAAGCCAAGAAAATCTATGCCAAAGAAGCCCGCTCACAAGCCAAGTGCTTCACCAACAAGCCCTCACGGCCAAGTTCTTGACATTGCCCTCACGGCCAATTCCTCATGCTGCTCCTGCTCCTCCAAAATCCTTAGCTCCTTCAAAGTCCTCAGCAGCTCCTCCAAATCCTCAACAGTTCGACAAAGTCCTCAAGACTGTGCATCCGCCACGTACAAAGGACTGCAGGCTTCTCCATTGCCTCCGTGTCTCAAAGAAGTTCCTCACCTGCAACAAAGTCTTCATCCGCCCGACTCTGCTGAAGACTAAGGCCGAGCTGGACGAGGTCCTCGCCAAGTCCCAAGAAGAAACAGGTTGCTTTCAAGAGCCACCAAGATGATGAGGCTGATGATGATGAACTTGCGGAAATCATCGAGATCGCCAAGAAAGGGCCATAGAGCCAAAGGCACATCTGCCTCTCGCTTGTTGGATCCGAGGAAAATCCTTGATTATATTGATCTCGGCACAAGGATCCAAATACCCTATGCCTGATTTTCATCTCGACCTGGACAAAGTCATATGTTGACCCATTTCATCACCAAGAGAAATGGAAGTTTGAAAAGGCAAGAGAGATCAAGAAAGCTCAATACAGAAAGGAGAAGTTCCTGAAGAAAAACGTTGTCAAAATGACACCTGAGGAACTTCTCAAGGTCTAGAATGAAATACAAGCCCTCAGCAAAAACTTCGATGCTTATTATGCTGATTGGCAAGGAGCCAAGGTCAGATTCGTCAACCTTACAAAGAAGTTCACAAATGTTGCTGCCCCAACGCAACATGAAATTCCTCAGGCTGGAGCCTCAGCTCAGCCAACTGAAGAACATGCCAGCACCGCTGATGAAGTTCAGGCTGCTGAAGAAAATGCCAGTTCCTGGGCTGATGATCCCATTCCAGCCGCTGAAGAAATTGCCAGGGCATCCACTAGTGGTGCGCTGAAGAAATCGAACAACAGTGGCAACCGCATCGCCATACCGAGGAAATTCAACCAGATTCCTCAGCTCCTCCTGCGCCAACACCAACTCCAATTCTTCCATCTGCCTCTGATGTGAAGAAAACCAAGGCTGCAGAACGAGCTGCTGTGAAGAAATGGAAAGCATCACCAAGCGCCAAATTCTTCGATCACAAGAAAATGAAGCCTATGACCAGCTCCTTTGAAAATCCTATTGATGTCGTTCCAATTTCCTCAATTCCATCAAAGGACCTTGTTCCTTTTGATGAAGATTATGTGATCCCAAGCGGATCTGATGAAGAAAATCATTTTGCTGCTTCGTCAGAGCAGATTGATGAAGAAATTGAAGTGGAAGCAATCCCTTCAACCCCAGTCATTTCCTCACCTATGCCTCAGTTCACAGCTGAAGAGGCCGGTGTTGAGGAACTTGAAGAAGATGTGGATATTGGAAGCGCAACGCCAGTGATGAATGATGACTTTTGGGAAAGTCAGCATCCAAATTCTCCACTCTTCACCCCAATCCAACAGATACCTCAGTCCCCTGCTCCTACTGTTCAAATGGGCTCTGAAGAAACTCATCCCACTTCATCTGTCCCTGAAGAAATTCCAGCCACTAGCGCTGATGAACCTGCTGCTGCTGATCCTCAGACTGCACCTATTGAGGAACAAGAAATTCCTCAGCCTGAAGAACCTGAGATTGCGATTCCAGAGGTCGTGATGCAACTCACTGACACTCCACTGCCAAAGCCCAAGGATCCCTTCTCAACAAAGCAAAAGTTCAAGGCTGAAGACTTCTTCAGCGAGCACGTATTCTTCACCGATTACAATCCATATGATTCTGCTCACATAAGGAAGAGGCGTTTCTGGACTGCCAGCCAAGCCAATTTCTATTCCTCAGTGCTTTTCAATAAAGACAAAGTCTTCGATCATGCTCATATTCCTCATGTGGACATGGAGTCTCCGCCAGCTTCGAGCCAGTCCTCGGTGTTCTTCACGATGCAGACTTCAATTTCTTCACCGATATTCAGGATCGGAATGAAGAACTCGTTCTTCAATTCTATGCAACGCTGCACATCACCGGAGACGCTCAAGACGTGAACTCATGGGTATTAGACTGATGTCCGAAAATACTACTACAAGGCACCGAGAACTGAATTGCTTCGTGCTCTACCACTCGATCCTCCACTTGATGGTGCTCGTTGTATCTACAACGAACCGTAACTTTCAAATCACTATATGCAAGTACCGATGAAGCCTTTGAAGCCAAGGTAGGCCCTAAGAACCAAATTCTCGTCAAGGAATTATTGTATGTGCCCGGACTGTCTATCGGATTCTGACAAAGACAATGAGTCCTATCAAAGGCCACGACTCGAATGATGAAGAGGTCGTTGGCATCATGAAGAATATGCTTTTCAACATCATCCATGGCGTTCCTGTCAACTTCCATGATTTCTTCATGAGGACTATGGCAAACATTGCTATGTCACCATTTGAGCTGAAGCCTTATGCGCCTTGGATAATGAGATTCATCAGGACAAGGTCTTCACTCAATTACAAGGCTGATACTATGAACCACTGCAGCTACTTGCCCCCGATTGAAGTCCTCAAACGGACATTTACCTCAGCTGATGACAAGGGCAAGGCTACTGCCAGATCGATGAAGGCATTCGTCCATTGATGGACAATTTCGCAAGCAGCATCCTACTCCACCAATGATGACTCGCCACACATGACTCTCCGCAAATACCTCGGTCAAGCAAAGTCCTCAAGCTCTCAGACCTGTGGTGATGACTGATCGTGAGTTACTCCTCGCCTTCATCGGAAGGTTGATCGCAATCATAAATGGGTCAAGCGTCGGTTTGGTTCAATTCTTCACAACATGACCTCAACACACAATGCAGTGAAGAAAACCACTTCTACCTCCATGAAACCTTCAAACGCACCTGGGCTGTTCTTTCACATGTCTCCAAAGTTGGAAGAACTGACGACAATGGGACTCAAGGAAGAATTTGACTGGTCTGCACCTCCTCCAAGAAATACAAGAAGGTCAAAGTTCCTTCCTTGGTGGCTAGCTCCTATTCTTCATCGCTGACAATCGATGAAAATGAAGACTTGGGCGACACCGCAAGCAGGCCCTACTACAACAACCGACCCCAACAACGCTGGCACTCCTTCTTCAACTTGCAATTCTTCAGGCGTTAGTCCTCGCCGATCATTTTGGTCATTCGATGACAAAGGGGAGAAATTTGAGTTAGTCTTCAAGCGGGTCTATTATATGGGCAATTTATTTTGTTAAGTTACAACTCTCTCTTCTTACGAAACTTTTATTGGATCGAGTTGTAATCTTAAACCCGATGGTGCTTTGATACTTTTGATGCAATCGTGCTCTTGCACTATGCTCGATTCTCTTGAGCTTCTTGAGCTCGATACTCTTGATGCGTTATTTTGCATGCTTGTTCCTCATTAATGTTATCGCACGCATGCTGAATTACGTCAAGCACCATATCTCATCATGCATTTCAAATTCTTCATATTATATGTCAAATGCGTGTATGAATTACAGGATATAGGGGGAGATCTCCATGATTCAACTCTTCAAATGTGCATTGCCTCAAAAGAAAATTCCTCGCTATGCACATCTTCAGGGGGAGTTCTTCTATATCTTGCAATCAAATTCCTCAATATCAGTATTTACACTTCATATGTTTATCCCCGTTGAGCACTTAACCTATATTGTCATCAATCACCAAAAAGGGGGAGATTGTAAGTGCATCTAGTGCCCCTTATTGATTTTGGTGTATTGAAGACTTATAGGTTAAGGATCTAATGCGTTTGTAAGTGTACACAGGTCTATAAGTCTATGAGGAGTTTGATGTTTACAGAGAAAGTAGACCACTAAAAATGAAGTTCTTCGACTGAAGACTTTGATATTCTGAAGACTTTCTGAAGACTTTGAAAGTGAAGAAATTGGTGTGACCTTGAAGACTTGGTATTCATTTGAGGAACATGAAGCATGAATATTTTCGTTTTCGTTGTTTCATTTTCTCTTTCTTGAGTCATAGGAAACACCGTACTGTTAAAGGGGGTCGAGGAAATACTAAGGAAAAATTTCCATGTGATGCTCAACTCAAGATCCTACACCTACCAATCCCTTCGAGTGAAGCCTTTGGAAATCTCATACAGTTCAGTCAATTTCTTCAGAGACAGAGACGAAGTTCTTATGGTCGCTGAGGAACTTGTTCTGACTGAGGAGTTAGGAATTCGCCAGTGCGGATTGCCTACACAGTGAGGAACATGATAGCCCTGAGGAATTTGAGATTCAAATTTCCGACCGTTGATGTCTTGCTTGCGCTACCTGTCCCAAAATATCTTATCCACCTAACGGTCATATCATTGAAGGGCATTTATGTCTTATCATGTCGGGCTGCTCCTAGGCTATAAATAGCCGCCTCACAACCACTAGCTGGTTGGCTACTCCGAGAGAAACTTGACACTTGTCATTTTGAGAGCAACCCATCCTCTCGAGGACTTTGAGCGAAAATCATCAAGTGAGGAAAACCCAAAATCAAACCCTATAAACCCAAAGTGATTGAGCATCATCAAGAGATTGATCCTGCGTGGATCCGACGCTTGTTACCTTTGAAGACTGTGCTTCTTCCGCACGGTTAGGTGTCATGGTCTAGAGCATCCAAGAGGAATTGTGGATCACCGAGTGACCAAGTCTGTGAAGGTTTGGAAGTCGCTCAAGACTTACCACGAGTGATTGGACGAGGTCTGTGTGACCTTAGTTCAAGGAGAATACGGTGAGGACTTGGTGTCCCGAGCTGCGTGCTCAGCGATCGGGTGTCCGAGACTGTGTGTCCTCGAGTTTAAATACTCACCGCTCCAACTGCATTTATAACCGAGATAGCAGTTGGAACTGGTCTACCAAATCATTGTCTTCACCAACCTTACTGGTTCTATCTCCTCAACCCTTTCATTTTCTCATTATCGTTTGAGTGTTTATTCATATCTGTGTTTAAAGACTTTGATCAAGACTTTCTCAATTTCCTCAGTTCAATTTCTTCAGTCTGTTTGTCTTCATCTTGAGCTATCCTGTGTTTACGCTTTTCTGTACTCTTTGTTTGTCTTCATTTCATCATGATGACCATGCCCGCATTCTGTTATGCTTACTTCTGAGTACTTATTCCGCTGCAAGTAGTTCTTCGCTAAGGAATTTCCTCACCGGCAAATTCCTCAGTGAAGAATTCATAAAAATCGCCTATTCACCCCCCCCCTCTAGTCGATATAACGCACTTTCAATACAAACCGGAGGTTTTTAGTCCGTAGGACGAACAACAATCATACCATAGGCTAGCTTCTAGGGTTTAGCCTCCTTGATCTCGTGGTAGATTTACTCTTGTACTACCCATACTATCAATATTAATCAAGTAGGAGTAGGGCGCAACATGCTTTGCCTGGCAGGGTTGGGTATTACCTCCATCGAGAGGGCCCGAACCTGGGTAAAAACATCGTGTCCCTTGTCTCCTGTTACCATCCGCCTAGACGCACAGTTCGGGACCCCCTACCCGAGATCCGCCGGTTTTGACACCGACAAACGCCCTTAGTAATAAGCTCCTGGTGTCCAGGTACGCGCAAAGACCTGACGTGGCCAATGCCAAGACGGTAGCCTCCACCTCGGTTATAGCAAGAAACTGGGGGATGTGTATCAACAAGAGACAGTAAAAAAGGTTTACACAGGGTCTTAATATGAAAAGAATCCTTGCAACGGGTCCCTACTGCACGCTCTGTCTCCGTTGTGCCATATCAGCTATATCCTCGGACGGTGTAGCCTGGTGTTCATCTGTAAAAGAGAAGAACTTAGTTGAAAAAGATCGTGCAAAAATGTACGTTATATTAAATAAACAAAGTATGTTTTTTTAAAATGAATAAAATTGAGCTTTATTGTCTCTTGTTGTACATGCGCAAAGCCCCTTGAACGGGGGTATGCGGCTAGTAAGCCCGTGTATGTTTACGCCGGACTTGTCTAGCCATGTCCGGGGTCTGAACGACCTGTTTAGGTGCTTTCATTAGTGAAGCCGGTTTATGTGTGGCTGTTGAGGCAGCCGCACAATCTTCCGCGCTCGAGGAACACTCGATATTTTCCCTTTAATGAGATGATGCCTCGTGGACCGGGCATTTTAAGTATAAGGGATGCATAATGCGGTATTGCGTTAAAGCGATTTAAAGCTCAAGGCCCCAGAGTGCTTGATAGCTACTTGTAAATGGGGCGATGTGGAAGGTCAGCTTTTCGCGGCAGAAGTTGTCGGGTGAGCCGAACATAACTTCTAACAGGAGAGAGCCCGTACAATGGGCATCTGGGCCTGGCGTTACCCCTTCAAAGAAAGTGTTGCTATGGTGAATTGTTGTTGGGTCCATCCCCATTTTGCAGATTGTGTCCTGATATAGCAGGTTTAAATCACTGCCGCCGTCCATTAGGTCTTGTGTAAAGCGGAGTCCGTCAATTATCGGATCTAATACCAAGGCAGTCCAGCCTATGTTCCGGATACTTCTAGAGTAATCCTGATGGTCGAAGGTGATTGGTTTTAACAACCAGTGGCGGGACTCCTCTGGGATAGGCCGTATGGCGCATATCTCTATGGGCGCCACTCTGTTCTCCCCTTTTGTCACGTGAAGTGAATTTACTGTTTTGACTTCTTGTGGGAAGTTCTTTTGTTTTCCGGTGCTCTGCTTGTGGGGTTCATCATTGTCCTAGCTTGGTGTGTCGAGCCCCTTGTGTTCGGCGTTGAATTTGACGGATTGCTTGAAGACCCAACAATCTCTGTGGGTATGGTTTGCAGGCTTCCCGGGAGTACTGTGGATTTGACATATCTTGTCCAAGATTTTGTTTAAGTTAGCTAGCTCGTCCCTGTTATCCTTGGGGGCAGCTTTTTCTGATTCTGTTGAGAGCTTTTGAATCCAGCGTTGACTGTCGTGCTCTTTGGTCTGTTTCCCTTGGTCCGGCGCTGGTCCTTGCTGCGTCACGGTTTCCCGTTTCCATCCCTAACTTCGGATGTACTTGGGTCGCTGGAACTGCATATTGCCAACCAGCTATCCTCTCCTGCACAAAAGCGGGTCATGAGGCTTGTTAATGCGGCAATTGTTCTTGGCTTTTCTTGGCCGAGGTGTCTGGCAAGCCATTCCTCTCGAACGATGTGTTTGAAAGCTGCTAAGGCTTTGGCGTCCGGACAGTCGACTATCTGGTTCTTTTTAGTAAGAAATCTATTCCAGAGTTTCTAGGCTGACTCTCCGGGTTGTTGAGTTATATGACTTAAATCATCAACATCCGGAGGTCGGACATAGGTCCCTTGAAAATTTGCTCGAAAAGCATCCTCAAGCTCTTCCCAACTTCCAATGGTGTTTTCAGGAAGGCTTTTAAGCCAATGCCGGGCTGGCCCTTTGAGTTTGAGGGGTAAGTATTTTATGGCGCGGAGATCATCTCCTCTAGCCATGTGTATGTGGAGGATGTAATCCTCAATCCGCACTGTGGTCTGTTGTTCGTCAGATGCCTCTATGTTTACGGGCTTGAATCCTGCTGGAAATTCATGATCCAGCACCTCATCGGTGAAACATAGGGGGTGTGCGGCGCCCCTATAACTGGGTGTACCGCGATGTTCGGATATTTGATGTGTTGCATTGCTTACTGGAGCTTGCTTTCCGGCCCATAGATAGATATGGCTGGGCCATCTTTTGATGCTAATCTCAGCGGATCGCGTGCGGCTTGTGTGGGCGTCCTTGGCCGCATTGTGTTGGCCATGGGGTCGTTTGTCTGACCGGGTGGCTTCCTTATTATTTGATTGCGGAGGCTCTAAGTCCTCATCATCAAATTCCGGCAGTAATTTTTGCTTCGGATAGCTCTTTGTGTGGCGTCGTCGCCAGATTTGTCTCGCGTGTTGAGTACTTTGCTCCATCTAATTCTGAGTGCATCTTCTGCTGTTTTGAGCTTCTGCTTCTGCTTTTTCAGGCTACGCGCAGTGGCGAAGAGCCTTTTTGGAGGTTCTTCTGCTCCAGCAACTTGTCCGGCGTGAGGTCGTCCGGACTGTTGTCTTCGCCAGGGACGGGTTGTTTATCCGAGTTGCCCTGTTCGGACGGTTGCTCGATGGCATGTTCGTCGTCCGCCGGTTCACCCTGCTCTATGTCTGGGTCTGTATGGCTGCATTCTCTATCGAGGTGGGGTTTGGAGCGGCGCTTACGCCACCGCTTTGATTGCTTTTCGAGGGAACGATTCCTCGTTGCGTCCCTTTGTTCCTCGTCGCCGTTTCCTTTAGGTGTGTCCACCATGTATACATCGTGAGATGGGGTGGTTGTCCAGTGGCCTATAGACGCTGGTTCCTGTTCGTCTCCTACATCGTCGTCCATACCGTCGATGTCTTCAGAGTCTAAATCGAGCATGTCGGTTAAATCATCGACAGTGGCTACAAAGTGGGTGGTGGGTGGGCTTTGAATTTCTTCGTCGTCCGCATCCCAACCTTGCTAACCATAGTCCGGCCAGGGCTGTCCTGATAAAGAGAGAGACTTTAGCGAATTCAGAATGTCACCGAAGGGCGAGTGCTGAAAGATGTCCGCGACGGTGAACTCCATGATCGGCGCCCGATCGGTTTCGATTAGCAGGGGCGCGGAACGTTCGGAGTCCGGAGAGGAGTTCGACGCCTTGGAGTCGCGAGCTTCGCAAAGGACAGGTATGGTGTTCGCTCGATCACCGAGAGATTGCAGCCCCGAGGCAGTGTCCAGCCACCCGCCCTCGACAGTGCGGTCGGCCCGAGCTAAGGGTCGGAGCGGACACTAGTGCGGACCTCGTGGCACTGCTCGCGGCAGAGCTAGATCATGCCCACCGTAACAGTGCGGCGCGCTTGGCTGTGGCTCGAACCCGTCGAAGATCAAGTCTCCGCGGACGTCGGCCGTGTAGTCCAAACTTCCAAACTTGACCTAATGGCCAGGGGCGTAGCTTTCGATCTGCTCCAGACGGCCAAGCGAATTGGCCCGCAGTGCAAAGCCGCCGAATACGAAGATCTGTCCGGGGAGAAAAGTCTCACCCTAGACCGCATCACTGTTGATGATCGGAGAAGCCATCGGGCCTATAGGTGACGACACAGAGGAACTCTCAATGAAAGCACCAATGTCGGTTTCAAAACCGGCGGATCTCGGGTAGGGGGTCCCGAACTGTGCGTCTAGGCGGATGGTAACAGGAGACAAGGGACACGATGTTTTTACCGAGGTTCGGGCCATCTCGATGGAGGTAAAACCCTACCCTGCTTGATTAATATTGATGATATGGGTAGTACAAGAGTAGATCTACCACGAGATCGGAGAGGCTAAACCCAGAATCTAGCCTATGGTATGATTGTTGTTCGTCCCCACGGACTAAAACCCTCCGGTTTATATAGACATAGGAGAGGGCTAGGGTTACACAGAGTCGGTTACAATGGGAGGAGATCTACATATCCGTATCGCCAAGCTTGCCTTCCACGCCAAGGAAAGTCCCATCCGGACACGGGACGAAGTCTTCAATCTTGTATCTTCATAGTCCAGGAGTCCGGCCAAAGGTCATAGTCCGGCCATCAGGACACCCCCTAATCCAGGACTCCCTCACTCCCCAACACTCAACTCTCTCTCATAGGATTGGATTTGGTGGAAAGATGATTTGAGTGTAAATCAACTTGGGGAAGGCTAGAGATCATGATTTATGTGGTTGGAATGGAATATCTTGACCTCAACACAAGTGTAGGTAGTTCTCTCTTAGAAAATGTATGTTGGAAGTATAGGCATGTTCTGATGGCTCTCTCCATGAATGAAAAGTGAGTGGAGGGGTATATATAGCCTCCACACAAAATCTAACCGTTACATACAATTACCAAACTTGGTAGGACCGAATCAGAAAACTCGGTCAAACCGATTTAGTTCAAAATTTGAATGTTAGGATTTTCGGTGGGACCGACATGTCAACTCGGTTGGACCGATTTCATTAGGGTTAAGGCATAATGTAATCTCGGTGAGACCGATTACACAAACTCGGTGGGACCGATTTTGGTAATAAGTAAACAGAGAGTTGGTCAGGCAAACTCTATGGGACCGATTCGCTCATTTCGGTTGGACCGAAACGTTACGAAGGGGAAACAGAGAGTTTGCATTGCGAACTCGGTGGGACCGATTGCTCATCTCGGTTAGACCGAAACATTACGAAGGGAAACAGAGAGTTTGCAATCCCATCTCGGTGGGACCGAAATCCCTATCAGTGAGAGCAAAGTGACTAAGGTTTGTGGCAATGGCTATGTCAACAGAACTCGGTGGCGCCGGATAGAAAGTTTAGGTAGGGCCGAGTTTGACTTTTGGTTTGGGACATATGTGGATGTGAGAAAGTGGTTGAGGATTTTGGAGCATATCACTAAGCATTTTGAGCAAAAACCACATTAAGCAACATCTCATCCAGTTTTAATAGTATTGGATTTTCCTATGGACTCAATGTGATCTTGGATCACTGAAAGTAAGATGTAGAGTCTTGAGCTTGAGCCAACATGTGTCCTTTGCATTTTGAGGGGTCCACATTCCTAATCCATGCCATGCCAATCATTGAGCTTTCCTGAAATATTTATCTTGTGATAGCATTAGCTCAATTAGCTATATGTTTTTAGTAATTACCAAAACCACTCAGGGTTAGTTGCACTTTCAATCTCCCCCTTTTTGATAATTGATGACAACTTATAGTTCAAAGCTTCGACAAATGATAATAAGATTGAAATACATCATCGCTTTGCGAAGTATGTGATAAGCAAGAGCTCCCTCTAAATTTGTGCATTATTTAAAATTTGCTTTTGAATGCAAATGCACAATCGATTAGGATCATGGGTCACTCTTCCATGTCACATACATCTTGGTGGAGCGCTCAAAATGATAAACATTAAAAAACATGCACTCATCACCAAATAAAGTGAATGATCATATAGAGATATAAAAGATAGTATCATCCAGGCAAGCATTAAAGTAGCATATGATCAATCACATGATCACACAAGTATCTCACACAAGGACATAAAGTATCTCACACAGGCACAAAATAAAAAGTTCAACCAAAAACAAAGAAGCAAAACACTCTCTCGAGGCCTATGATCTATACATATTTCTCCCCTTTGGCAACAAGTTACAAAAAAGTTCAAATATGCATAGTGCTATGCGTCTCTCAGGCTTGGTCTTCAGGAGGTGGTGTAGAGAGAACTCCAAGGACGAAGGCATCAGTTGATGTAGTTGGAGATTGTGGAGTGGCTGCTGGGGGTGGCACTGGAGCTGTGGCTGCTGGTGCTGATGTTGTTGCTCTTGTGTCAGGTACATGCACTGCAGCAGACCTCTATCCTCTAGGCACTCAAGCAAATGCATCAGTAGTTGCCTTTCCTCTCTTCTCTTCTGCTTCCTCCTGAGGCTGCTCAACTGGTGTTTGAATCTCAGTTACCTTCAGATCAAGATCATAAAATTTGGTTTCTATGATCCTATTCAAGCTCTCCTGGTTTTGAGTGAGGGTGGCCAAGCCCTTCTCAATCCTAAGTGTAGACTGGATCAGATATGCAAGTTGATCTTGCTTGCTCTTCAGGAAAACTTGAGATGCCTCTTCAACACTTGGCATCTTGGCAGCTTTCTCAGCCTTTGCATTAGCTCTCTTCTCCTGTGCTTGAGCTGATGATGGTTCCTCCTCATTCATCACTACAGTGTTGTCTTCAAAATCAGGATATAAGGGTAGATGTTCCTTATCCAACAGATATGTTCCTGTGCGCATCTTGGAGTTGATGAGCTCCTGAATGTGTGGAGCATACCCACAGCTTCTCTTCTGGTCAGCAGCAGTCCTCTTGATTGTCTCTACAACCAGACTCATGACCTTGAACTTCATCAAAAAGCTGTAGCAGGTTGATAGAATGCCCTCTGATCATCTTGTGATCTCCTGACTTGGGTAGCAGAGTGTGCCTAAGGACTGTGTTGATGGTAGGCAGACGAGACGACAAGTAATGTACTGATCCAAGCTTGTGAGTCTCCAAAGCTTTATCTGGGATCTCCTTGTACATGTTTGCCATAGTGTTGTGGTCCTTCTTCTTCTTGGCATACACATCCAAGTCATCTTCATGTTCTTCTGGGGCATTTATCAGCTTGGCCCACTCTTCAACAGTGGATTGGTACCTAGTACCTTCTGACATCCAAACTATCCTCCCATCTGGATAGAAGTAAGCAGTGGAGTAAAACTGCATGATCAGCTCGTCATTCCATTTTGTGAGCTTCTGCCCAACAAATTTTCAACTGTACATGCTTTGAAGCTGTCATAAAATCCTAGAAAGTAATCTTCTTCCTCCTTGATGTATTCCTAATCAACCCATCTCATGTCACATACAATTGGCTTCTTGTCAAGCAAAATTGTTTCATAGAAGTCTTGCTGTTCCTTTGTATGAAACCTGTAGTCAACTGCGGTCCTCCTCCTTACAGCATAAGGATCAGACTATCTCCACAATCTCAGGCCAGCATCCTTTCTGATATGCATGTTTTCAGCCACTGGATGAGCATCATTGTGGTATGGAATCTTGGGCTTCAATTTTCTCAAAATAAGAGAATCATCATCTTCTTCTTCAGCTTGAGGCACTAGGGCCTTGTTCTTTTCTTCAGCAGGAATACTTGTGGTGTTCCTCTTGGGCTTAGGAGGTTTCTGAGCTTGAGCTTTGGGAGGAGACTTGGGCTTTGATGGAGCAGACCCTGACTTTATAGCATCTCCCATCAGCTTCTGAGCTTTGGGTCCTAGTGCAGCAGCCTCTTCTCATTCTTCTTCAGAATCTCTCATCATCGAGGGCTTGCCAAGAACTTTTGCAGTTGGGGTTCTTGCCCTCTTCTTTTTCTTGTCATCTCCTGCTGCTTCACCATCATCGAATTCTATGGTGAATTTCATTGTTTCTCCTATTTATACCTTCCTTGGCTTTGACATTGGGATCTTTCTGGCAAGTGTCTTCTTGTTCAAGCCCGACTTTGTTGCAGCAGCTGTGCCATACTCCTTTTTCAGCACCTTCTTCTTGGAGCTTACTTCTTCCTCAGTAGCCACATAGTCCTCATCCTCTGAATCTGAGGTTCTCTTCTTCCTAGATCTGGTGGCTACCTTTGGCAAGTTACTTGGAGTGCTCCTGCTGCCATTATGAGAAGTGCTTGAGGGATCTGAACTCTCACTCAACTGCACATGTTCCTCATACCTGTTCTGACTGTCACTCTGATCAGACATCTTTGGAAACTTACTGACAACAGACCCTATGAATAGATGTAGATGAGGTAGAGTGGATGAGCATCACAATGTGTAGAGATTTTGCAAAACAGATGACTCAAAACTTAGTTTTAGTTCTCCATCAAAAGCATTTCGGAGCTACCGATTTGTAAACTCGGTGATACCGAAGTAACATTTTGAACCTAAACTAGTGAACTCGGTCAGACCGAGTCACAGTTCGAGGGCACCGAGATTGCTAGGGTTTCACAGAGAATCGAACTCGGTCACACCAATTTGCAGTTTTCGGTCAGACAGAAAGTTGCAAGTGCTATGGCCTAAGACAAATCGGTGAAACTAATTTCTACAACTCGGTCGGTCCGAGATGAGTTCGGCGGAGACGTAACCCTAAATTTTCAAATCAAATCTAACCTAAAGGATGTTTTCAGTGGATAGAGTGTTTGCATACGTGGTAAGGATCATGGCAAAACAATGTGCTATGAATCAGAGGTATAGAATAGCACAAAAGGTCAAACCCATACCCTAGTTCGGCAGGAGTTCGCTACGGCAAGAACGGCGGAGAATATTTTCATTGACGGCGATGGAAACCAGTGGCGGGAGGTCGCTGGCGGCGAGGAGACAATCCGGAGACCCGAGGACTCAGAGTAGGACACATGCGCGGGCTGAGGAGTTTGAAGAAATTTCCCAAATCTCACCCGTGGGTATATATATCATGACCCTATCTGTGTGACCGAGTGGAACAACTCGGTGGCACCGAGATGCAGAATTGCAAGCAGTTACTGCAACTCGGTGTGACCGAAAAGTTCAAATCAGTTGCACCGAGATTGAAAACCTAGATCAACTTAGTGAAGTCGGTGTGACCGAAGTGGATGACTCGGTCATACCGAAATGAACAAAGAGGTTTTGGAAGTTTAAGTCTATGACGAATCGGTGACTCCGAGTGCTCCTCACACAGAGTGGTTCGAATCTGACTTGATCAAACATTGTGATGTAGCATGAATAGAGTTTGATACGAGAAAAGCATAAATAGCTAGAGGGAGTTCTTAGGCATTCTTGTCCATCCATTTGGCAAAAGAGAAAAAGCCAAACAATCAAAGCAACAAATGGATGTCCTCGAATGAGTAAAATATGCATCCAACATGCTCACGCAATAAGATGGCAAATGAAATATGTGATGAAGCATGCACAATCACTGTAGCATCTATCAAGCAATTTGGCGATGACTAGGTCATCTATATATGAGTATATTGACTTTGGAGTCAAATGAGAACATTTGATGATAGGTCATACTCTTAAGCACAAGTGGGGTTACCACTTTTACATAAAGCATTGTTGTGTTCACATTGTTAGAGTTTCTTTAGCTCAATTGATTAGAGTAAAGCTCCCCCTAGATGTGATATCCCCCCTAAGAAGGATGAACTAACCTTGGGTTTTGTCGATGATGACTTCATGTAGGTGTTGAAGATGTACATGCTCGATGTTGATGTGGATCATTCGGAGCAATCTATTGGAGTGAGTTGCACTTTCAATACCTTCACGGATTAGTCCCACAAGGAACAAACAAGGATATCCATAGACATAGAGTGATGTTCACATAGGATGATGTCCATGAAAGCATTAGGTTACCTTTTCCCTTGTCTTACCAACAAGAGGGTTTGTGACTCCTTGAACTAGTGGAAAATATGGAAGTTATTTGCAGTTGTCCTTGCCAAAACGGTATGAGTGAAGTATGTTGGCGGAGTCACTCTCAAGAACTCTCTAGTTCTTGTTCTTCAGGATCCACACCATCTTGATGGGAATCGTTGGAGTTGTAGTCGTACTTGATGAAGTAGAACTTGATGTAGTCTTGGGAACCCAGTTGACCAATGCCTTAGGGGCTTCTTCAAATGCATCAATTTCCTCTTGAAGCTTGTCCTTGCCCTTTTGCTTGTGGTGTAGTGGTGGAAGATCATCTTGCGCTTGTGTTCCTTGGAAAGAAGTAGGATCATACTTCTCATGTTGAGGAACAAACTTTGTCTTGGGGTATTGATCTTCTTCCCATTCAACTCCATTGGCATTGAACTTTAGTTCAAAACCAACACCTTGATTCTTCCGGTGTCTTCCTTGCTTGCATACAATCTCCTCAAATTGCCTACTTCCAGCAAGGCTCTTGTAAACACCTTTCTCTATAATTCCCTTCAATAAGCTATTTTCTTGCTCAAGTGTAACTTGGCTAAGAGAATCATTAGTGGAACCAAGAGAACTACTTGAAGCAACAACATTGGTTTTAGCATGATTATTGTTACTACTAGAAGAAGAATCTTTCTTGTTCTTGTTGCTAGATTTAACTTGTGGCATGTAAGTAGACAAGAGTAAATGCTTGGCAATGTAAGAAGAACTTTTCTTGTGAAGATCATCATTGATTAACTTTAAGAACACATGCTCTTGCTCAAGGTTGAGCTTTTCAAAGCGTAGCTTCTCATGAGTCTTTAAAAGTTCTCGATGATCTTCCAGGGTAGTTTCATGAGCTAACATAAGAGTGTTTAGTTCTTTAGTTAGACGATCAATCTCCTTCTTATCATTGTCATTCATTTTATCTTGATTAGCATGATTAATAGCAAGTTCATCATAGTTTTCATAACTAGAGTTGTCAACAAGTAAATCATCATCTCCTAGCAAATCATCTTCATCAATATTGAAATCAACATACTCGGGGTGTGATACCTTTGGGCCTTTAGCCATGAAGCATCTTCCAATTCCTTCATTTGATGAGTCAAATATGTCATAGGAGTTGGTTGACACAAGTGCTAGACCGGCAACACCTTCATCTTGAGTATATTCGGAGTCGGAGTGATAACTTCTTTCGGAGTGATGGTCGGAGTTGGAGCCGGATATCCATTCACCAACATGAGGTTGATGTCTTCGTATTGTGTAGCTCTTTGATGACTTGTCCTTCCTTTACAAATCCTTGCTTCTCCGAGACGGTCTTCATTCATAACGATCATCTCTACTCCTCTTGGTGGTGATTCTTCTCTCCTACTCCTTCTTTTGGTAGAATCTTCTCTTCTTTTGTAGGGAGCCGTGCACTCATTGGAGTAGTGTCCGGGTCTTCCACAATTGTAGCAATTTCGTTCACGACTTGAAGATCTTTTGTCATTGTAGGACCTTGACTTGGAACTTCTCTCCTTGCTTCTATTCTTGTAGAACTTGTTGAAGTTCTTCACCATTATGCTCAATTCTTCATTGAAGGTTTGCTTCTCGCTTGATGATGTGGGAGCATCGCATGATGCTTTGTAAGAACCGCCTTACTTGTTGTGGAGCTCTTCCTTATCCTTAAGTGACATCTCATGAGCAACAATTCTTCCAATGACTTATGTTGGCTTGAGATCTTTGTAATTGGGCATCATTTGGATCAATGTGCACACAGTATCATATTTTCCATCCAAGGCTCTTAGGATCTTCTTGATGATGAATCTGTCGGTCATCTCTTCACTTCCTAAGCCGGAAATATCATTTGTGATGAGAGCAAGCCTAGAGAACATTTCAGTGACATCTTCACCATCCTTTATTTTGAACTTGTGAAGCTGACTTTGAAGCACATCCAATTTGGATTGCTTGAAGGAGTCGGTACCTTCGTGCATATCAATCAGATTATCCCAAATTTCCTTTGCATTCTCAAGACGACAATTTTGTTGAATTCTTCGGGGCACAATCCGTTGAAGAGAATATCAGAAGCTTGAGCATTGTATTGCAGCATCTTCAACTCTTCCGCGGTAGCTTCACGGTTCGGTTCTCTCCCATCAAAGAATTCACCTTGCAATCCAATACACACAATAGCCCAAATGGTGGGGTTATGTCAAAGAATATCCATTTTCATCTTATGCTTCCAACTAGCAAAATTAGTACCATCAAAGTAAGGACCTCTAAGGTGGGAATTTCCCTCGCTAGATGCCATACTCTCCTAGCTTGTGAAACCAAGGCTATGATCACCAAAGTTATTGAAATCAAGGCAAATGGAGATCAAAGCTCTGATACCACTTGTAGGATTGAAAGTATGTCTAGAGGGGGGTTATTAGACTACTTGACCAAATATAAATCTAGCCTTTTCCCAATTTTAAGTCTTGGCAGATTTTAACAACTTAGCACAAGTCAAGTAATCAACCTACACATGCAATTCTAAGAGTATAGTAGCAGAATGTAAAACAATTGCGTATGAAGGTAAAGGGAGGAGTTTGAGGGAGCAAACGCAATTTAGACACGGAGATTTTTGGCGTGGTTCCGATAGGTGGTGCAATCGTACATCCACGTTGATGGAGACTTCAACCCACGAAGGGTAACGGTTGCGTGAGTCCATGGAGGGATCCACCCACGAAGGTTCCACGAAGAAGCAACCTTGTCTATCCCATCATGGCCATCGCCCATGAAGGACTTGCCTCACTAGGGTAGATATTCACGAAGTAGGCGATCTCCTTGCCTGTACAAACTCCTTGGTTCAACTCCACAATCTTGACGGAGGCTCCCAACTGACACCTAACCAATCTTGGAGACACCACTCTCCAAAAGGTAATAGACGGTGTGTTGATGATGAAATCCTTGCTCTTGTCCTTCAAATGATAGTCTCCCCAACACTCAACTCTCTCTCATAGGATTGGATTTGGTGGAAAGATGATTTGAGTGGAAAGCAACTTGGGGAAGGCTTGAGATCAAGATTTATGTGGTTGGAATGGAATATCTTGACCTCAACACAAGTGTAGGTGGTTCTCTCTCAGAAAATGTATGTTGGAAGTGTAGGCATGTTCTGATGGCTCTCTCCACGAATGAAGAGTGCGTGGAGGGATATATATAGCCTCCACACAAAATCTAACCATTACACACAATTTACCAAACTCGGTGGGATCGATTCAGAAAACTCGGTCAGACCGATTCAGTTCAAAATGTGAACGTTAGGATTTTCGGTGGGACCGACATGTCAACTCTATGGGACCGATTTCATTAGGGTTAGGGCATAACGTAATCTCGGTGAGACCGATTACACAAACTCGGTGGGACCAAGTTTGGTAATAAGCAAACAGAGAGTTGGTCAAGCAAACTCGGTGGGACCGATTCGCTCATTTCGGTTGGAACGAAACGTTACGAAGGGGAAACAGACAGTTTGCATTGCAAACTCGGTGGGACCAATCGCTCATCCCGGTTATACCGAAACGTTACGAAGGGAAACAGAGAGTTTGCAATCCCATCTCGGTGAGACCGAAATCCCTATCGGTGAGTCCGAAGTGACTAGGGTTTGTGGCAATGGCTATGTCAACATAACTCGGTGGCGCCGGATAGAAAGTTACGGTAGGGCCGATTTTGACTTTTGGTTTGGGACATATGCAGATGTGAGAAAGTGGTTGAGGATTTTTGAGCATATCACTAAGAATTTTGAGCAAGAACCTCATTAAGAAGCATCTCATCCCCTTTTAATAGTATTGGCTTTTCCTATGGACTCAATGTGATCTTGGAACACTAAAAGTAAGATGTAGAGTCTTGAGCTTGAGCCAACATGTGTCCTTAGCATTTTGAGGGGTCCACATTCCTAATCCATGCCATGCCAATCATTGAGCTTTCCTGAAATATTTATCTTGAGATAGCATTAGCTCAATGAGCTATATGTTGTTAGTAATTACCAAAAGCACCCTGGCATAGTTGCACTTTCACTAAGCCTACCGGGCGAAAATTGTGATCAGGGATCAGCCCCCCGCCAATCTTTTTCACCAAAGGCCACTACGACCATCTTGACCGAAGCAACATTCGTGTCAAGGGATGGGAGCACCTAAGTCTCAAAAAGCAGCGAGGTTTTATTATGCACAAGTATTTGCTTACAGAACACTTAGGAACAAGAGATAGAACTCATCAGTTTGGCTTGCCGGAGATCGCAGTATTGGTCCATCTTTCCAGCTTCCAGTAAAGGCCAAGGACACGGCAGGAATCTGTAGGTTTATGTAGATGGAAATGATGCAAGATGCGATCCTATCTATATGCATATGCAATGCTCATGAAATGCTCATGCAATGCAGATGGTATGATTATGCAATGCTGATGATATGCTTATGCATGCATGCAACTTGTCGGGGGCCCCCAGCGCATCATTTAGTTTTTGTTGCTCAGGGTCTGCGCCTGACTTTGTACAAGGGGTTACATGCAGCTGAGGCAAGGCCTATACAAAAGGGTGACTACCGGGCAGGGCTTGACTGTCGCGCCTTATGGGTAGAACTTGCGGAGATCCTCAATATTCCATGATTTTTGCAATTGAATGCCATCTTTGGTCTCTAAACGGACTGCGCCAGGTCTGGTGACTTGAACTGCCCGTTAAGGGCCTTCCCACTTTGGCGTCAACTTGTTTGTACCCTTGTGGACTGAACGCACCTAAGGACTAGGTCGCCTTCCTCAAAACACTGGGCATGAAATCTGCAGCTGTGATAGCAACGCAGGGCTTGCTGATAGCGTGCAACACCCGTAGCAGCCCGGAGACGGTTCTGCTCGAGAAGCACAGCGTCGTCACACCGGTGCTGATCCTACGCTACTTCATCGTAGGCAAGCACTCGAGGTGACCCGTAAATCAGTTCTGTGGGTATAACTGCTTTTGCCCCATAGAGAAGGGAGAAGGGAGTCTGCCCGGTAGCTCTATTTGGTATCGTTCTGAGGGACCAAAGAACTACTGGAAGCTCATCGATCCATCGCCTGCCGCACTTCTGTAGTGTATCAAAGGTTCTTGTCTTGAGTCCTCGCAGCACTTCAGTGTTCTCCCCTTCAGCTTGTCCATTGCTTCTGCGATGCGCAACAGAGGCGAATGAGATCTTGCTTCCGAGGGCACCAACATATAGCATGAAGGTGCAGCTCCTGAATTGGGTGCAATTGCCGGTGATGATCCAGGCAGGGGCCGCGAAGCGGCACACCAAATCATTCAAGAACTTGATAGCTGACTGAGCATTCACCTTTCTCACGACAGCTACTTCCGGCCACTTTGTAAACTTGTCGATGGCAACGAACAAGAATTCAAAGCCCCCTGCAGCTCGGGGGAAAGGCCGAGGATATCGAGCCCCCAGCCTGAAAATAGCCATGACAAAGGGATTGTCTAAAGTGCTTGTGCAGGCAGATGGATGTTCTTGGAATGGAACTGGCAGGCTTCACACTTAATGACTAGCTCGACCACATCATGGAGGGCTGTGGGTCAATAGAATCCTTGCTAGAATGCTTTCCCAACTAATGCCCTTGATCCAATGTGGGAGCCGCACATGCCTCTCTGTATTTCAGCCAGTAGTTCCTTTCCTTCTTCCCGGTAGATGCACTTCAATTTCACACCATTGGGCATCCTTCTGTATAAAGTGTCATTGACAAACTGATACATACTGGCCCCCCGGGGCTCTTTCAGCTTCATCTTGCTCATCGGGAAGTTCACCAGTTTGGAGGAAATGTACTATGTGCCTTGCCCAGGTTGGAGCCTAGGGCTCAGCAACAAGGACTAGCGGCACCTCCTCATCTACGGGGGCTCACTTCTCATCCGCGGGGGCCAGTGACCCGGAAAGAGAGCACAGCCCGTCAAGGACGGGGAGATGTTTCGGGCAGGTTCCCTACCAGGAGCCCCGAGAGGCTCTACCGGGAGAGGCTTACCGGAGTCCAACTTCCTCCTCTTTTTGGCCATTGTTGCTGAGGATACAGAGGGCTGAGTAAGATGGAGAACAAAAGTTCCTGGTTCCAGAGGAAGTTTTTGCACAGCACACTTTCACATATGATCAACTATGCTGTTTTCCGCATGGGGTATGTGCTCTGCTTGTAATCCGTCAAAGTGCTCCTCGAATCTTCTCACTTCCTCAGCGTATGCCTCCATCAATGGACTTTGATAATCCTTGTTGAGTTATCTCACAACAAGCTGTGAATCTCCTCAAATGATCATCTTCTTCATTCCCAAGTATGTTGCAATCGTGAGTCCAGTAAGGAGCCCTTCATACTTTGCTATTTTGTTGGTTGCCTCCTCCCAGGGAAAGTGCATGTGGACGACATACTTCAAATGCTCCCTTGTAGGGGCGATGAGAAGCACAATAGCCCCGGCACCTTGTAGGGAGAATGCACCATCAAAATACATGCCGGGAATAACCATTTCCAGCACTTCTTCATTAGGGGTAGGCGTCCATTCTGCAATAAACTCTGCCAATGCCCTGATCTGAATTGTTGATGTGCTCTCAAACTTTAGGCCGAAGCTGGATAACTCCAAAGCCCACTCCACTATTCTGCGGGTAGTCTCAGGGTTTCGGAATAACCTTTGCAACGGAAAGCTCGTGACAACTATGATCGCATGGGCTTGGAAGTAGTGGCGCAGTTTCCTTGAGGCCATGATGAGGCCAAAAATAAATTTTTCTGCACACCAAAGTACCTCGATCTAGCCCCCTGCAGCAGGGAACTAATGAAGTTTACTGGGCGCTGCACCACTTTCTTCCTTGCTGCGTCCTTGGGGTTGCCCTTGTTGCCTTTGTCTTCTCTATCCTGATCCTCGTCTGGTCTTGTCGGGTCTGCCCACTCTCTGCTTCCTCTACTTCCTGCTGTGCGACTTGATCAGTTGCCGCCATGTACAGCAGCAATGACTCTTGGGGTTTAGGGGAAACCAAAGTGGTCACAGAGGACAAGTAGGCCTTCAACTCTTGCAAAGCCGCGTCCCCTTCTAGGGTTCACTTAACGGGCCCTGCCTTCTTTATAATCTTGAAGAATGGAAGGGCGCGCTTGGCAGACTTAGAGATGAATTTGCTAAGCGCAACATCGCACCCTGTCAGACGGCTCACATCCTTAACTGTCCTGGGTGATTGTACATGTGGTAGAATCTGGTAGAATGTAGATGATATCCATTGGCTGGTAGTGCTTGGATTTGCCATCTCTACACTGTCGGATTGGCTTCATCCAATGGCCATCTTTCGAAGTTATTCGCACACTATATAGGGGTATAGATATAGATATATATGTCGGTGTTCTGGGAACGGGGGTACCCAGACTTGCCTGCCTGCGGCCTGCGGCGTGGCTCAAGGGGTGGCCCAGCACGGCCCATCTTCATCAGCACAAGCTCAAGACCTCGCGAGGGCCAAGCCTCACGGGCGGACATCGGAAGCTTCCTCAGCACGGCCTCGCCAGGTTGGCTCGCGAGGAGGCGGAGAGATCAAGGCGGGGTACCTCACGAGGTGCCCATAACGCAAGCCATGACGACCAAGGACGCCAGGCGGGCGCCAGCCCGCGCAGTGTCCTCATTTCCTCTTTCGTGCAAAGGAGGCAAGCGCAGGCGAGAGTATCAAGCAAAGGCATCCGTTTCGGTGCAACAAGACCAAGGCCGTCGCAATGGCAGGAAGGAAGTCATCGTGGAGCCCAAGCCGGCGTCACCACCAGAGCCTTTGACAGGCGAGGACCAACTTTACTCAGGATAAGTGTACAAGATGTTCCCCTTCAAAATGGTCGATTGTTGGCGCCCTTCCCACTCAATATTTGGGAAGAGGCCCAGGGCCTCCGCCTATAAATAGGACTAGCCACCAACAGGGTAGGAGGATCCGGAATCTGGAACAGAGCTAGAGATCAAGCAATCTAGAGAGAGAGAGAGAGCGACTGAACTCCCCCTAGGAGTTCATCGCACCGGCCAAGAACAGACCCTCGCGAGGCTGTTCTTCCTTGTATTTTTCTTCATCAGCCCCTGAGGCAATCCACCACACCACACACTGGAGTAGGGTGTTACACCACAATGGTGGCCCGAACCAGTATAAACCTTGTGTCTCTTGTGTTGTCCCTTTGGTAGTTTAGATCCTAGCGAGGCGACAAGGTGTAGGTAGGTAGGGGGCGAAATCTCCGTGCGCACCCCAGAGTTCAAACCTAGAGGCTCTGCCGGTACCCGAAATCCGACATTTGGCGCGCCAGGTACGGGTGCGCTCGAATTCGTCTTCCGCCGCCCTGTTCTTCGCCGACCATCGCATCCATGTCAGACGCTCGTCGGGCCCGCGCCGAGCACCGAGCCGCTCTCGCTACCTGCGTCGCCCAGACGGCCCCCATCGGCGGCCGCCCCCGCCGTTCCCCGTCGCCTACCGTCAACGCCGCCACCAGCCCGGCGGGGAACAAGCAGCAAGAATCGTTCCAGCATCCGCCCGTGAGGTGAGACGGGCGTACCGCTACTACTTCAGTCGCCCTAGCTGGTTCTTCATCTCGCGCCCTCCGCGCGCCCATCGAGGCTCGAGCTGCACTCATCGCGGCAAACGAGCTCCTGCGCTACCGCCCTGCCGACGACATCTATGAAGAGTGGCTCGACCGCGCCGCCGAGCTCGTCACGCCGCAGGGGCTCCCTGCGCCGCCCTTCTCGCAGCACAGACCGCTACCGCTGCTGGCGATGAAGCTCCAGGAGCGCCTCAGCCGCCTCCCCCTCAAGAAGGCACCTTGGCCCCAAGGCGCGTCGCCCCTGGGCGGAACCCACTTCGTCCGGCGCCAGTGCAGCAAGAGCAGAGCTGTCAAGAGGTCCCTCGCCCCCAAGAAGCTGCCCGAGTGCTCCCTCCACCGGCTAGTCACGACCGCGCTCCTGCTCCAGCACGCCAAGACCCCGCGCTGCTCCCAGAGGCAGCGCATGGGGACCCGCAAGACCAGGCTCTTCATCGCCAAAGGCCCCCCGTGGCCACGGCGGGCTGCCGCGCCTTCACAACCGAGCTGCGCAGCGTCGCGTGGCCCGGCAAGTTCAAACCAGACCTGCCTCCTCGCTACGACGGCACGGCCGACCTTGCGGAGTTCCTTCAGCTCTATGAGCTAGGCATCGAAGCCACCAACGGGGACGAGAAGGTCATGGCGAACTGGTTTCCCATGGCACTCAAGGACGGGGCCCGCACCTGGCTCCTGAACCTAGCTCCTGGCAAGATCTCCCCCTGGGACGAGATGCGCACCCGATTCATCGCTAACTTCAAGGTACTCGTGACCGGCCTCCTGCCGTGAGCGACATGCGCAGCATCGAGCAGCAGCCAGGGGAGACCGTGCAGAAGTACATCCAGCGCTTCAACAATGCACGCCTCAAGATTCCCAAGGTGACCGAGGAGGCCATCATCTCAGCCTTCTCCGATGGTGTGCGTGACGTCAAGATGAAGGAGGAGCTGGCGATGCATGAAGATCTGTGCACATCCTTGGAGCTGTTCAACTTGCTACCAAGCGCGCCAGGCTGAGGAAGGACGCCTTTCCTCCTCGAGCTGCCAGCCGCAGACCCAGAAGAGAAGAAGCCCAAGGCCAAGGACGTGAAGCGCAAGGGGGCTGCCGTGCTCGCGCGTAACCAGATACCAAGCAAGGCAGAGATCAACCCGGTCTTCCAAGGGCAGCCGGTACTGTGTGTACCACGACCTCCACACCCACAACACCAACGAATGTCAAGAGCTCCGAGCCGTGCGAGAAGGGAGAATTGGTCGACGCCACGACCGCAACGATCGAGGCTATGGCCGAGGAGGAGGAAGAAACTCAGGACGCTAGGAAGACCGTGGCCCTCGCCAAGGGTGGCGTGACCGACCTCGCGAGGATCGCTGGCAGGATCAACCTTGCGAGGGAGGCTGGAGGGATCAGCCTCGTGAGGATCGCCCGCAAGGAAACGCAGGCCTCCCTCCTCTGCCGCCGCAGCCAAGGAGAAATGAGGACCATCATCAGGACGAGGGGGCTGGGGGCTTCGAGGAGCACCGCGCGATCGCTTGCATCCTGGGCGGAGCTCAAGCCCCAGCCTCTCAACGCATCTTCAAGCAGTTCGCCCGCGAAGTGAATGCAATACTCCCCAAGCTCGAGGCCACGCGCCCTCTCAGGTGGTCAGCATGCGCCATCACGTTCAGCTCCGCGGATCAGCTCAAGTGCGCGACCACAGCTGGAGTCCTCCCGATGCTTTGTTCCCCAATCATCAGCAACGTGCAAGTCACCAGGACCCTCATCGATGGCGGAGCAGGGCTCAATGTCCTGTCCGTAGAAACAGTCAACAATCTCCAAGTGCCTTACAATCAGCTTCAGCCAACCAAGCCTTTCTCTGGAGTCACCGATGGCTCCACAGTTCCGATTGGGCAGGTCCGCCTCCCCGTCACCTTCAGTGGCGCGCGACAACCATCAAGACTGAGCTCATCGACTTCAAGTCGCCCACATTCGCCGCCATACAATGCCATCCTCGGGTACCCAGCTCTGGCCAAGTTCATGGTTGTGACTCATCACGGCTACAACGTCCTCAAGATGCCAGGAAGCGGCGGAGTCATCACGGTGCCTTGTGAAGAAAGAGACGCAGTGTGCTCCCTGGAGCAAGCTTTTCAAGCCACGTCATTTGAAGACCCAGATCGCAGGAATGGGAGGCTCCCCGAGACTGCTCCCAAGAAGAAGAAGACATCGCCAGCCCGCCCTCAGGAGGCAGGCCCCTCGTGGTCCGCTACTGCTCAGGGGCACCTCCTTCTGTCGCATAGGAAGGCATGCCCGGCGCCCTCCTCAAGCAAGGCTCGGGGGCTCTATCCTGGAGGGCCACCGACCTTGCTAAGGTCACGAGGGAGGCGCTTGGGCACCACTTGGAGGTGTGTCTCAGAGCACGTTTCCCTCAGGAAGGCCCGAGGCAAGGAGGGCCAAACCCTCAGGAGTTCATCAGCCAGATCATTCAGGAGCTGCAGGAGTCAAGTGTCATGAGTGGCAGCCGCCGCTTACCCGCCGTAGCTTCCCATCCAGGCGAGGATGGTGGGCTGAGCACTTCTGGCCCTCACACGCGGGGCGCTGTGAAGGTCCACCCCACAGCTATGTTCGCACGCCCTACGGCGTGCCGAACGCGGCCGCCACGCGCCAGCACCTAATGGGGAGCATCCTGGAGGCTCAAGAGGCCAGGCGTTCCGCGGTCCTGGCGGAGATGGAGATGGTCCGTGAGGAGCCACCAGCGCCTCCGGAGCCTCCCGAGGCTCCTGGGCCTGGGGGCTCGTGAAGGTCGGCTTCCACGGCCCACGACGTCCGCTACTTCAGCATCCCTTCATCTTCGACATTATCAGGTGACATCCTTGAAGTTTCATTTCCAACTGGGAGCGCCGCCCAGGGCTGCATCATTCCCAGGCCGTGTGGGTCCGTCCCTGAGGCATGTATCCCTTTTACTTCATGTTCCTAGCTTACCTTGTTGGGGGCGCCCGTCGGGCTGCATCATCCCCAAGTCGCCGGGCTGCACCCAGCGGCATGTACCCCTCTTGCGCTTATTTCGGTCATGCGTCACCCATCATGATTGTTATTTGATGCCCGTCCGTGGCACCCCTTCTTCCTTCATGTCGGCCGCTTGCACGCTAAAGGGGGTACCGAGCATCGCGACTCATGGGCTCCTACCGCTCTCCAAAGACTCACCCTCCGCCTTGTCCACGGCATCGCGACCGCATACCAACGACGGCCGAGACCCGCTCGAGGGCCGGGACCCGAGGATGTAGAGCATCGGCATCTAACCAAATTTGCAGGAACACATCACAAGTTAAGGCCCAGTGCCAGGCGCAACCCGCCTTGAGTTAGGGCCCCGTGAGTCCCGCGCTGGCTCACGGGTGCCCAGACACACCTCGTCAGTCCCACCGTGCCAGCCACGTGTCGTATGGGCTGTACACGCCCGGAGGCTCCTCCCGGAGGGGAGCCCCCTCCCACGCACCAGTGGAAGCACCATGCTCCGTGCTGGCTGACGACACTGCCGAGGAGCGGCTATGCCCGTACACATACGGAAGTGCTATGCTCCGTGCTGGTGATAAACAACTGAGGGTGGCCCCCGGCCACATCAACCTCAGGGAGCCCAGAGCTCAATGTCTGGCCTCATCGCAACGCCTCCCCTTGGGAGTGCCGCGCAACGGGGCTAGGCACGGGGGCTACGCCTGGTCACGCCAGACGACGCCACCCAGCCAGCCCCCTCGGCCTGGTTCGTCGACGCCCCTCCCCGAGCGGAGCTAAGGTACGGAGGCCGCTTGAACGCCAAGGGGACTCTGAGCATCGCGACTCAAGAGCCTAATCTGGTCACGTAGCCCTCACTCCTTAGTTTCGAAAGGCTAACGACGGTTGAAGTATGCGCGGGCCGGGCTCGCAGACGAGAATGGTAAAATCCCCATACATCTCACCTCCCTACTTGCTGTTCAGGCGCTAAGGGGACTCTCGAGCATCGCGACTCAGATCCTAACTTGTCACGTAGCCCCTCACCCTTGGTCCCGCCTTGGTTTCCGGTCGGGCTAATGGCGGCTGAGGTATCTGCAATGGCCGGGCTCTGCCGGCGTAGAACATAAGCAAGTAGGAAGGAAAAGCGCAAATCTCAAGGAATTCAAAAGAAAATATTACAATCCATAACTGTTTTCCCTGCGCCAAACGCAAGTTTAAACGCGTCCCCGAGGCATGATGCATGTTGCAGGAGCTGAAAGCAGAACAGGAGCCACAAAGGAGTCACTTGTTGACGGCGGAGCTGCGCGGGGCGGGTTCGCCTCGTGAAGCCTCAGGACCGCAGCGCCGCTCGCTTGGTGCTGAAGGCCCGGAACTTCGCCAGCAGAGCCTCCGCTCGACCCTTCACGGCCTCAGCAGCGGCAGCGGCAAGCTCGCCGCTCACGGGCTCCAGCAGGCTGTCGAGGTCGACGTTGGGATCGCGAAGGTAGACGTGGGTAAGGACGCGTCCAGCCGCGTAAGACAGACACGTGCCTCGCCTCACCAAGGCCAAGGCCAAGGGTGACATCTTCAAGGGCAAGGATCAGGAAGGGAAGCAGCTTGGCAGGGCCGTCCTCGGCGCCGGCCAGCGGGCTTTCCAGGCTGCTGTCGTAAAGCGACCTCAGCAAGGTGCGAGCCTTCACCTCCATCTCCGCGAAGGCCACGCGGTCCTTGGCGAGGACCCGCGCCTTGCCGTCCAGCTCGACCCTCTTCGCCTCCAACTCCTGCTCCAGCGCACCCAGGCGGTCACGGCGCTTGTTAAGCTTGGCGTCCCGGTCCTTGACGGTCGCCTTGCGAGCCTTCAAGTCTTCCTCCTTCTCATGGCGAACGCGGGACTCCTTGGCAAGCTGGTCACGCAGGCCCTGCAGCTCGCTCTCCAGTGCCTTGCAGCGACCTCGGACATCGGCTACCTCCCCCAAGGCGGCGTCGCGAGCAGCCTTTGCCCCAAGGACGGCCTGCTTCTCCTCGTCGCAAGCCTTCGCGGCCTGAACCAGCGCCGCTCGAATCGAAGCGTCAGAGCGAACCCAGCCGGAGGCCAGCTCCAAGCGCCCGACCACCAAGCGAGGGTCGGCGCCCAAAAGATCTTGCCGCAGCCGGTCCAGTTCAGCAGCAGCGGGATCCAGGACAGTGGGAGGAGTCGGAGAGACAGCAGTTGGTGGAGTAGGAGGAGAGGACGGCAGCGTAACCACAACATCCTGAGGCGGGACCTTCTGCGCCCGACAGCTGCGGCAGTGGCATCAGGCAAGGATACCTCGGGAGTCGCTTGGGCCATGGGGGCTGAGCTCGCCCCAGCTAGCTCCGCCAGGCCTCGCGAGAATGACCGGGCAGGAGAGGCCCGTGTCTTGCCGTCACCTTCTTTCGTGGGGAGAGGCACTGCCCCAGATGAAGCCTCAGAAGCTCCCTACAACTTCTTCGCCGCAGGCGCCGACCTAGCCAAGGAATACAGATATCAAGCCTCAGCGACAAAGCAAGGAATAAAACAAGAATCAAGCACTTACTGGTCATCGCTCGCGGGCTCGAGCAAACTCCGGCCATACATGAAGCCCGAGAGCCGACTGCAGGGATCAGCCTCAAGAGGCCCGGGAGCCGGAGGCACGTCTGCGGATCGCCTAGGAGCTGGGGCAGACCGGGTGGAACCAGCCCAGTCCTGTCCTTCTTCGGGATCGGGGGCAAGCTCTCGCCGCCCCGCTCATCGCCATCCTCCTCGTCGCTCGGCAAGAGGCGAAGAGCGCGGGACCTGCTCCAGGGGAGGGGCGCTCTCGACTCCCCATCGGTTGCCTCGGAGTCAGGCCCCTCTCCTCGCTCCTCTTCTTTCTCCTCTCTGCTGGAGTCGCCGGAGGACACGTTCACCGTCGCCAGGGCCGCGGGTCCTCGGGAACCTCCGCGGGCACGGGCCCGTCCCCATTGAAGATGGGCATGGAGTCCACCGCCTGCTCCCAATCATCTCGAAGGAACAGGGGTACAGGAGCGCCCTCCAGCCTCGCCACGTCTCCGCCGACCAAAGATTGGAGGACCGCGGCTAGATCTCCGTCGACCCAGACTGCGGGGCTCGGGCGGGGCCTCCACAGCGGAAGTGAGTACTGACGAAGCGAGGCCACCTGGTGCTCCAGGAACTCCCTCAGGAGCGACGCCCGGTCAGCTTCGGCTGCCGCCATGTTGCCTGGCCACAGGTCCGCTTCATCTTCTCCAAAGACTGCTTGCTGGGATCCACGAGTTCCATGAGACCAATCGTCGGAGGTCGTGGGCTGCTCCGTGGGCAGAATCAGCCGAGGATGGATGCGCCAGGCGTCTACCATGACCCACTTGCTCCTGAAACCTCAATCTTCTTCCCGGCTTCGAGATGGCGTTGAGCTGCCATACGCGACAAAGCTCACAAGACACGAAGATGGGCCCGCGGGAGGTCCGGAGGTAGAAGTAGTGGCGCAGCAAGGCCACTGAGGGTTGCACCCCGACATGAGCCTCACAATAGTAGGCGAAGATCACCAGAAGAAGAACAGAGTTGGGGTGGAGGTGCAGAGCTTGCAGTTTGTAATGGAGGAGGACAAAAAAGAAGAACTCAGAAAATAGAGGCACCAGACCGGCAGCAATGGCGCTCACGAAGAGCGGATAGGTGCTTCCTTGGCCCTTGGGAAGGGCGGAGCCAGCCCTGAGCACCGCTGCCCCGTCATTGCCTTGCGCCGCCACCATCCGGCGCGCCCGGGCAAGGCCCTTCTCCGATATGTTTGGCGAGTCCGAGGCGGGTGAGTACCAAGCTCCGGCCGAGGTCTGGCGAGGCGTCATGTCTTGCTAGGGCACGCGGTCGAAGTAGATCTGGAGATTTCGGAGGCAGGAAGGAAAGGCGCAAGAAAGGGGATCTGGGCAATGACCGGAGGAGGCAAAGGAAGCAAAGCCAAGACAGATGCTACTCTTTAGTTGATTCGCACAGTTGCTAAGGCGCCCACGTCCAATCAACCGCCACGCGGCGCCGAAGGCCGCAGGCTATTAGGGCCCGCGGCGCTTCGCACTTGCCCCTTCGCTTCTCTGCTCGGCCAAGTCCAAGCGCGCCTTGGGCCCGGGGCTACGCCATGCTTAAGGAACGGGGTACCCAGACTTGCTCGCCTGCGCCTGCGGCATGGCTCAAGGGTGGCCCAAAGATGGCCCATCTTCATCAAGACAAGCTCAAGACCTCGCGAGGGGCCAAGATTCATGGGCGGACGACAGAAGCTTCCTCGTGCACGGCCTAGTCAGGTTGGCTCGCGAGGAGGCGGAGAGATCAAGGCGGGTACCTCACGAGGTGCCCATGACGCAAGCCATGATTTACCAAGGGCGCCAAGGGGCGCCAGCCCGCTGAGTGTCCTCATTTCCTCTTTGGTGCAAAGGAGGCAAGCGCAGGCGAGAGTATCAAGCAAAGGCATCCGTTTCGGTGCAACAAGACCAAGGTCGTCGCAATGGCAGGAAGGAAGTCATCGTGGAGCCCAAGCCGGCGTCACCACCAGAGCCTTTGACAGGCGAGGACCAACTTTAGTCAGGATAAGTGTACAAGATGTTCCCCTTCAAAATGGTCGATTGTTGGCGCCCTTCCCACTCAATATTTGGGAAGAGGCCCAGGGCCTCCGCCTATAAATAGGACTAGCCACCCACAGGGTAGGAGGATCCGGAATCTGGAACAGAGCTAGAGATCAAGCAATCTAGAGAGAGAGAGAGCGACTGAACTCCCCCTAGCAGTTCATCGCACCGGCCAAGAATAGACCCTCGCGAGGCTGTTCTTCCTTGTATTGTTCTTCATCAGCCCCTGAGGCAATCCACCACACCACACACTGGAGTAGGGTGTTACACCACAATGGTGGCCCGAACCAGTATAAACCTTGTGTCTCTTGTGTTGTCCCTTTGGTAGTTTAGATCCTAGCGAGGCGACGAGGTGCAGGTAGGTAGGGGGCGAGATCTCCGTTCGCACCCCAGAGTTCGAACCTAGAGGGTCTGCCGGAACCTGAAATCTGACAATATAGACTAGTGGCACATCGTCTAAAGCCTTTCTACACACTCATTTTGTATAAATGTGCTCCACCGTGCACCCACGCGTTTTTATTTGGGAACGAGTGTGTGTGTGCACCTCTTCTGTTTCATACACATAGTCCGTGTATGTGAGAGATACTGAGATATGGTGAGGGAATACATGTCAATGCAATTTTTGTGAAGGAGAAGCCTATATACATACATGTATGTGCATGGGGGTGGGGTGATATACGAGAAGGGAGGGAACGGGTCGACCACGCGAGATATCGATAGAGACAGATAGAGGGAAGAGCTCTACGAACATAGAAGCACTGGGATATGGGGGGTGCTAGAAGATGGTGTGAGGGGCCAGGTGGAGGGATACTGGGAACGAGTGCACAAGTGTGAGACCGATATTTAAAGAGAGGGGGCGAGAACGTGTGCGGTTGCACGCAGTGGCGGAGCCATGAAAATTACTTAAACCATTTTACCAGCAATTGATATACTGATCACATTCATATTAGCCTCAATACAGTGATGTTAGGGGGGCTAAGGCCCTTGTTGCCCCTTGTCTTCGCCACTGTGCGCATGTCTGAGAGATGAAGCGGAAGGCAGGGATGATGAGAGGGAGATGATGAATAGATAATGTGTATGTATTAGCTCTGTACTCCTATATAGAGAGGTAGATTTGATCGATGTGTACGTGGGAAAGAGCAGGGTGAGACCAGACTAGAGATATAGATCGATCGATTTGTGTGGAAAACTGGGAAAGACCTAACTATATATATAGACACATAGAGGAACATCGATCATTGTGCATGCAGGTGAGAGATAAAGAATGGTCGAAGTGATGAAGAGGGGGAGGTGTGTGTGTGTGCATGCATGGGAGACCGACCTGAAGAAAAAGATTGTGTGTGTGCGATGGATAATGCCGAGTGGTAGTGTGTGTGCATGCATGCACGATAGAAAGTAACTGGTACAACTATAAAGAGAAGACAACTGTGTGGGTGTAAAAAGACATGGTGAGGTCATAATCAATGTAAAGTAGAATTCAAATATTTGAATAAGAGATCATGATGTTTGAAACCCATGCATGCATGAATATAATTGAGTATGCGTGGTGTGGTTTTGAAACGAGCATGCTATACTATAGACACATTAAAAAAGCACTACTGAGGGATGCTGCTAGCGTGACACTACAATCAGAGATCCTTCGAGGAAACTATGTGCGATGCAATAATCACAAACGGTGATGTAAAAAACCGTCAAAAAAGATGCAAAACGTTTGTGATGGCGGATACATCAAACATAGTTAGGATTTTAGTTGCGTGTGCGATGCGGGGAATACGATTTAGTACAATGAACCATTTGTGATGAGGCAAAACAACAGAAACGGGAAGTTAGATGAAAGTGTGTGTGATATACGGCATACAGTTCACTTGGATGAAATGATTATGATTAGGCAGAACAAAAGAAATGATCAGCCAGATCAGGGTGTGTGCGATAGAGGGCAAACAGTTCACTCGGATGAACTGTTTGCATTGAGCCAAGAGAATAGAAACAGTTCAATTTAACAAGATGCGTGTGACACGCGGCAAGCATGTCTGTAATCAGAAATGTGTGCGAAGACCGATAATAACATAGACGATTGCTGCTAATAAGAGGTGTGTGTTGTGCGTTGGGATTACATACAGAACAAGAACATATATATACACACTTGTAAGGACATGGTTGCATAAGAAAATTAAACATCCAATTACATAGGTGGCTAGTACACACATGACATTTCCACACACCAAAGTCAACTATATATTATGTGCATTATTAACTAGGATATACGATCATCTGATCATCATCTACTTCCTGTGACGCTTGCCGCTACTCCTCTGCTTGTGGATCGATCCGGCCTCGTCGATTTCAGTAACGAGGCACTTCCTCATGTCAACGATCCGCTTGTGCATCTCGTAGCATGTGTACACACTCTTGGCCGCGAACCTGAGGTGAGGTTCATCCAGTTGCCACGTCCAGGGCCCGTGCCAGCATACGGGAATTGTTCTCTTGGCATCATGCTTCATCTCTTCGTAGTAGGGGTAGATGATGGCCGAGGCGAGTTCAACTAGGGAGTCCTTCTTCGTGCTGCCCTAGACCCTGTAGTGGTCATGGATTTGGACAAGATTCTTGAGCGCCAAGACCGAAACCTTGAGCGCCTTTACATCGTTGCAGGTTTCCACCATAGCGGACTTTTAGTCGGTGCTTTTGACAAACCAGGCGAAACGATCACAAGGCTCTATGGCCACGCAGTACTGGAAGATGAGGACATGATGGCGCACGCGCAACTAGGCGATGGCAACCTTCTGATCTTTGCTGGGATGGCCGCCGGTGTACTGGAGCTCCATGTCGACCACCTTGTACTTGTCTCGAGAAAGCAACTGATCCACGATGTTCATGTAGTCCTCTACCATGGCCTAGTCGATGGTGTACACCACCGAGAGACCCATCTCCCTCGCGTGTGTCTCCACTTTATGCTCGCTGAACTCCATTGGACCACCGCTAGATATCCTCTCTATATGTGTCGTCATGGGTGTGGTTGTTGTGTTGTGAGGCGAGATCGAAAGGTTGAAGAGACTAAGGTTATAATGGTCGCGGGAATTAATGAGGAAGCCGGACGCCCTGGAATATCCGCACCCCCAGCTGGCAGTTCTAATTTGCAGCGTGTAACTCCATCGTGTCGTACGTAACTGCATCGTGGCGACGCGCGCAACGCAACCGCATGCATATGGGGGCCCCAATGTGATCGTGAGCCGGCCCCAACTGCTGGCAGAGCACGCGTGCGGGGACACGAGTAGAGCGCTCCGCGGTCGCCTCAATGGAAAACAACCATATATATGCATAGAGCAGTTGAGCACGCAAGGAAAAGCTATCCACAAGTGGAGCGCATGGAGGTACGTGAGAAGAGCATGCGACAGGCGCGAGCAGAGCGCACCGCGGCGCCTAACGGCGAGCCGAGCGCGCTGAGGGACGCGAGCAAATTTCGGCATAGTGAGACGTGGAAAATAAGACGGACTGTGCAAGCGATGTCGGAGACATCAATCACGAATCAGATTAGTGTTGCGTGTGCGATACATGGCATACACTGGATCCACCCGAGTTGTTCGTGATGGGATAAGCCGTGTGTGTTGTGGGCAAATGCTTGCTGATATACAACCGTCTATGAAAGATGAATTCATGACCGACGGTTTCCCTAGTGTGGTCCATGTGCGATGTGATATGCTCTGTCTATAGAACATCTACATATATACTTATAAGAATAGCATTGCATAACCAAATTAAGCATACAATTACATAAGTGACTACACACATAACATTTCCACACACCAAAGTAAGCAATTACATGCATACTAAACTAGGAGAAACGGGCATCTAATCATCTACATCTTGTTGCGATGACGTTTTCCATTGCTTTGCTTCCAGCTGGATCCCTGGTCGTGAATGGTCAATAAAATCTAAGTATATTGTATATTAAGGTAAAAATAGTACTACTAATATACGAGTCTCATACAATGCCATTTCAATGATTGTACCACAAAAGCTGAAAATTTTACAAGGTTCAATTTACGGAGTTACATGGCTCAAATTCTATGATAACAAGGTTCAAACTGATATTAGAAATGAAATTCAGCTCATTTAGCTACAAACGCCCGTGCTGATTAGCTGAACATGGATATAAGAGAGGTTCAAACTAAAATTACAAAAAGTAAGGCTGGGTTCGAAACCTCGTCATTTCTGCAAAGGGATCAGCCGTTGACAAGTCATGTATGGGCTGACACAATGACTTCCAATTACTCTGTCATATGCAGTTCCAATACAAAATTTAGCTTTTTTGGAGCCTCTTCCATTCATATTTTCTATATAAATGCATATTCAACCTCATTACCTTAAGCACCATTGCTCTGACAACAAATAACCTGGCGAATATAATATCCGGTTAGGTCCCTCGGTAGGAGTTCAAAGTAATTTTTGAGAGATGCAGATCTAGGCATTCGATGTGATTGTAATTATATTGTATCACATTATCCACCATCGTGCCTATTAATATCTGTAGAAGAAGAGAACGTGTTAGTGCAAACATGCACTTTTGAACACTACTACATGCCTATTTAGTTTGCAAGATTTGCCAAATGCACCAACGTGCCATCTTTGATCTGTCATGATTAACAGCGGCATTTGATTACAACTAGAAAAATGTAGCCTTCTTCACAAGAGGTTGGAGTGGATGAAAAATTCCTAGAAAACTAGTACAGATGAATCCAAAGGAGTAATGCTTATGGATTGTAACCATATGAATCAAGCAACCAATATGCGGTGGGGGTGTATGTCCTAAAATCCTCCAAAATTCCTTCAGAAATCATAGTACATTGTCATTGTAAACTAGGAAAAGGTGCCAAAAATTGAACTCCCTTATGGTTAACATTTAACGGGAAAGGAACATCACCTTGATATACAACTTCTTCAGGCACGGAAAGCATCTCAGGAAACTGACAACTTCGTGCAGGTTGGGGCTGATAGATTCTAGTACCAAGACCTTCACTATGCGCAGAATCTGGGTCTAGCTTTTCTGGATGATAGACGAACATACACCTTCCAAATTAGAAATAATTTTGATATCAACAAGGAGAGGTAGAAGGTGGCTGTTGTACCTGAACGGATGTGGATCCAATAACAAGTTCAGAGTATTTGACAGACAAGTAGCTCACCACTATCAATTTCGGTGCATAAATGGCATTTATTCTTGTTGGACCTTGTTGATAACCTACAAGTAAGCTCAAAAGTGAAGGTTTGTCCTCAATGGCCATATTGTGATCCACCTTTTGTGATCTCTTGTTGCAGCACAAGCAACATACATAAATAGTCCGGAGAGTCATGGACGTGATGTGGAAGCTACTCAACCAATTCATCACCTAAAGACGAAGGAACTTGAGTGCAGTACAACAACGGAGTAGGCGCTCCATGTCATCCTTTGGGATGCAGATGGCGATGAGGTCAAGGTGCTTCAGTCATGGTAGAAAAAGAGCGGGCGCGTCATTAAGGGGGATGGCTGTCGGTGTCAAACCGGTGGATCTTGGGTAGGGGGTCCCGAACTGTGCGTCTAAGGTCGATGGTAACAGGAGACAAGGGACACAATGTTTACCCTGGTTCGGGCCCTCTCTATGGAGGTAATACCCTACTTCCGGCTTGATTGATCTTGATGAATATGAGTATTACAAGAGTTGATCTACCACGAGATCGAGATGGCTAAACCCTAAAAGCCTAGCCTGTATGACTACGGTAATGAGTATCTCCACATCCGGACTAATTTCTCTGGTTTATATAAGCACCAAGAGGATCTAAGGTTACACAGGGTCGGTTGCAAGGAAGGGAATCTACATATTTGGTCGCCAAGCTTGCCTTCCACGCCAAGGAGAGTCCCATCCGGACACGGGTGTAGTCTTCGGTCTTCATATCTTCACAGCCCATCAGTCCGGCCCATGGCTAATAGGAGGACGCCCGAGGACCCCTCAGTCCAGGACTCCCTTAGTATCCCCTAAAACTGGCTTCAATGACAAGGTATCCGACACATAGATCTGTCTTCGGCATTGCAAGGCGGGTTCCTCCTTCCGAATCCAAGATAGTCTTCGGACGTATTGAATGTGTTCGGACCTGTAACATGCACCACACAACCACAGAGGGAATATAATTGTGTCCCATCTGCTGACAACTTTTACAACATGACATCATGTCAGTCCGGTCATTATTTCGAATCGTTGTTTCACCTGCGGCCCCATGTTCCAAGACGCAGTTGTCATTGGCACATCTTATCCAAGCAGAGATCGTGTCCCCTTATTAAGGGATGCCTTTATCGACACAGACGTGGGTAACCCAACCGTCCTTAGGGTACAACTCCTTGGGAATAGGCAAATTTTAAGTCCCGCGAGGAGGCGTTCGATATTCTCGGCCTTTATAAAGGGGCACAGACCCGCCTTTCCTCTCCATGCTTGCTTCTTCCTTGACTCTTACTACCTCGAGTTCCAACACCCAGGTTTCACCCTCCGCAAGCCTCAGTCATGTCCGGATCCAGCCGTCAAGGCTGGTGGGTGGCTTCTTCTGTCAAAGAGGAGGATATCGCGAAGCTTCGAGCGGCAAGATATCTGACCGCAGAAATCCCCCATCGGCTTGCCACGAAGGGGCAGGTTATCCCTACCCCTAGATTCGGCGAGAGGGTTGTGTTTGTTTCCCACTTCCTCCGAGGGTTAGGGTTCGCCCTTAATACCTTCGTCCGGGGGCTCATCTTCTATTATGGACTAGATTTTGACGATCTCACCCCGAACTCGGTTCTTCTCATATCGGCGTTTATCGTCACGTGCGAAGCCTTCCTACGAACTCCTCCACACTTCGGCTTGTGGCTCAAGACCTTCAATGTGAAACTGCAAATGATAGAGGGGGAGCAGGCAGAGTGCGGTGGTGCCTCAGTGAGCAAGCTTACCAGCGCTATTTGGCTAAAAGGATCTTTCAAAGAATCTTCTGACTTATGGCAGCAGGAGTGGTTCTATATCACCGAACCCCGCGGTTCCAAGTGGGCAGCTGCGCCTGCGTTTCGACCCAGCCCCCAATTAAGCTTGCATCATGGATTAACAAGGGGTTGGACTGGGGATCAGTTGATGAGGTGCGGACTCTGCAAAGTTGCATCCGAAGCCTCCTTGAGAAGGATATCGATCTTGTCAACGTTATTCAGGTAATGCTAGTCCGCCGGGCCCTGCCGTGGCAGCGACGGCCTCTCCGTATGTGGGAGTTCAACCCAGAAGGGCCACAGACTCTTCATCACTTCTTTGGCACTACACATCAAGGAATGTGGAAATTATTTTTCATGAAACGAAATCAATGTCCGGACTCCACCGAAGATACCGGCCTAGACTGCAACCATCCGGATACCCCGGTAAGTACTCGTCCGCCGAACACATCATAATCAGATATCCAGTGGTAAGACACTGAGAAACCATCTTTTTCCAGGGCTAGATAAAGAAAGCGGAACGTATTAGGTGTCCGGCCCCTCTTCCCGAAGACTCAGCGGACCCCGTGTTAATAAGGATGCTGGCACCGGCACCGTACCAGGCGCCGGTAGGGGAGATCAAAGTGGAGAGTGAGAAGACCCGGGGTGACCTTCGTTCCGGAGGTAAATTAGATACTGAGTCCGGAGAAATTGACATTTCCTCGCCCGAAGACAAAGGCGAAAGAGAAGCAAGTATCCCTTCTCCATTTAGGAAGAAAAGGGCCGCCTCCGAATGTAGGGAGGGGCGGTCTCCTAAGAGGGGCAAGATGCCACCGTCGAGCGGCTCGGGATTGGAAGGCGACGTCGTTGAACAACTCCGTCATGAGGACAAGCCCTCAACCAAATCGTAAGTGAATCTGGGGTGCTTTGATAGCATCCCGCTCATTTTCTGTTACCGAAGAGACATGTAACATGCCTGTGTATTTTTACAGTTCGACACAGAGTTTTTCTAGGCAATCCTCTTCTTCGGGAGATCTCCTCACAGAGATGATGGAAAGCGAGACGCCTCCCCTGACCTCCTCGCCCAATAAGGCGGACGACTCTGAAGTGTCATCTCGGAGGGTTTTTCTTGATCAACAAGCGGTGCAGGGGATGAAAGAGGCAGTACCCGAAGGTGGACCTCCGATCGTCCGGGATTCGGGGGCCAATAATGAAAGCCCCGGACTGTCCGGTTTTCAGCCAACAATGATTCTGGACACGGGTGAACAAGTTCCTTCAAAGGATGTTCGTGTTCCTACACAGGCTTCCAGAGACCCAGCGGCGCCGGATATGTTGAGGGATATGCTGCGAAAAGCATCTTCCTCGGGGGAACAGCGTACCTTCATGGGTACGGTGGTTGAGAAGATTCTGTCCGCGAAGAGCGGATTGAATGAAGCCTTCATGAGCCTGCTCAGAGGCTTCGAGGTTTGTGATGTAATGTATTCAACTATATTTTATTCGCAAAGATGCACCTGTGTATAGGTAGTAGCCCCTGAGACTCGAGTTGGCTTCCCATGGGAGGCGAACGGAGGATCAAGAAGAAATACTCAAGGACTAATCTAATTAACTGGAACATAGGCTGCTTCCCCCTGGCTACTTCCCGGACTACGGATATTGCCGAGCTATAGCGGAAGCTTGATGTGGCAGGGGATGACATTGCGTTAATCAATATGCGTCTTGACGAGTCGCAAGGTATGTATTCAGAGTAGTCCTTTCCCATATATTTTTGTAATATAAGCATGACGCTGAAAGTTATATACTGGGATATGCATGGCTGCAGATGGTGCTGCCGCCGTTGAGATTCTTCGGGTGGAGATGGCCTGGGCCAAGGAGCAGGCCTGGTTTAGTAATGCGGCTGCCGAAAAGGCATCGGCTGAGTTAAAGGCCGAACAAGCTACTCGGCGCCAAGACGAGGAGAAGATGTCCACAATAGTAGTCGAACTGAAAAATGCTACTGGCCGCTATGAATTTCTTGAGAAGGAGAATGAAGCCAAAACGGTTGAACTTTACAAGGCCTTATGGGAGGCGAAAGAAGTGCGGTCTGAATCCTGAGCAGCCCGTGAGGAGATTCGGCAAGCTGGGGAGATTGCGACCATTAAGCCCTTTTTGCTGCAGGCTAAGTTTGGCGATCCGAACTATGCTCAGCTTAACCAAGTGTGGTGTTCTTCGGACGAGTTTTTAGACTTGCTGAAGAGTTCTTCCGATGCGGCACAGTTTTACCATGCGCGAGAGGGGAATGCAACGGAGAAGCTTTTCTGGTCACAATTTAGCGCGTCAAAGCGCCCTCTGTTGCTGAATGAACAGTTGTCCCAATGGGTCGAGCTTCATAGGATATCCGGCGCTGCCATGAAGAACGTCATAATCCAACTGTGGCCAACTGAGCCTGTTCCAAATAGCTACTTCGGCTTGGTGCAACGGCTTGTTGATGCAGTGCCACGTATCGACGCTGTGAAGTGGTCGGCGTGCATTGAGGGTGCACGGATGGCCTTTGCCCGTGTCAAGACATTCTGGGGGAAGATGAAGGCCATCGATGTTGCGGCGAGGAGTCCACCCAAGGGCAAGGACCATCACGCACCGGAGCATTATTTTGAAGACATCTTAGAGGTTGCCCGCTTGATAGAGGGTCAATGCTCGAAAGACATATTATTCGAGTGAGGTGTAAGGGAATTGTAAAAGGCAATTTTATAATTAATCTATTTTTTTGTTTTGCTCGAAAGCTTTTTGTTCCTCCTATGCGGCCATTTTTATATAATCTGAAAGTTTTCCAGTCGTCGGCTTCAGCCCCGTCCTAGGAAGTACGGGGGTGTTCGGAAAAGCATTTGATCACTCTTGACCCAACTTCTTGGTCCATGAAGGAGGTGACAATGCGGCGAACCAACCAATCAGACTATAGGGCGTTAACACTTTCACTTAGCCATAGGATTTTTATGGTGGGTCTACGATATAGCCCCTGGTATGTACACGGCTTATATTTAGTATGATGCGCTGTACAGATGATCTGAAAAGATTCTTCGTATAACACGAAGAGAATCGCTAAAGATTCCGATAAGTCGTCGAGTGGTTGACCAGCTCTCGCCGCATCGTGATAGTTAGTTTTCGGCTTTCTCTACTGAGGTGCTTGACCAGATGAACCGGAAGCACAATCGCAGTAGTTCTCCCTTTACTACCCTAGCCGATAGATCAGAACGTATGGTAGCAAGCACGGGAGCCGGGCAACCGAACTATTGACCCAAGACATGATTCAGAGCTGATGCATATAAGGCCAAACTCGTGACGCTGAAGTACGCTACAAAGCTGTTCGGACTTGCCGGTAACTCATTTGTTCCCATACCGAGCCCCAGGCTAGTTATGCCGAGGTGTGTGTGTAAAACAACCACAGGAGCAAAAATTTGGGTCGATTAATAAAAAGTCGATACTGGACACTGGTTAAGTGTACTGGGAGCTGAGTGATATGCCAATTATTATATAGATAGCAAACCCGCCACCCTGGCTATTTGATATGCCAGGGGTCGAAGGCTGAGGAAAAAGGCACTTTACAGGATCGGAATAGAGAGCTTGGTCTACAAATGGTTATTTTGGACCTCCTGTCGCACGTCTGTGCTGCCTGTCCTCGGTTAAGGGATTCCTTGACAGCAATAACCCTTGGATGATTGTACGAACCCGAACTCTAGCAGAGTCCTCAGGGTGACCGGCCCTTGAGCTACCTGTGGAGGGGATAATAAAAAGGAAAAAAGGGCAGTTAGAAAAGTAGGGGGGTTGCAGGCACACCCGTATTGTGCTTCCGCCGGTGCCCAGGGTATTTCAAGTGCATAATTATGTATGCGCGGTAGCCACTTCGAAGGCATGTTAGGTGAACGGCGGAAGCCGAATTGCTAGTCCAATATGGACATTGATCGGTCATGTTGAATGGAGACCGGCGCCGTGATGACCGACGTGGTATGCGACGTGATAAGGCCGATGTGTAGTTCGGCTGAGATGGCCGTAGTATGATCTCCTGTACGGAGGGAGTGTTTCGTGCGCTCACCTCTAGGGGTGTGTGTCACGTATACCATGTTTACTGCTTTTGCTTTGGGGGGAAATTGCTTCTGACCCCTGGTATTTGCTTGGTGGATCTCTTCGTCATCCCTATCACCGGGCGGCCTCCTCCCATTGTGTTCGGCGTTGAGCTTGCCGGCCTTCTTGAAGACCCAACAGTTTCTGTTGGTATGATTAGCTGGTTTATGGGGTGGCCGTGAATCTGGCAGGGTCGATCCAATATCCTGTCTAGATTGGATGGTCCGTCTCTGCTCGCCTTGAATGGCTTTTTCCGTTGACCGGACTTAGGACTGCTGAATCCGGCGTTGACCGATGTGTCGCGTGATATTTCATTATCATTCTGACTTTTGTGTTTGCTGTGTCGTGGCTTGCCATTGCCATCTCGGATTTCGTAAGTGCCCGGGTCGCGGGCGTTGTTGCTTCTACGAGCGAGCCAGCTGTCTTCTCCCGCGCAAAAGCGGGTCATTAGAGCGGTATGGGCTGTCATGGATTTAGGTTTTTCTTGGCCGAGGTGGCAGGCAAGCCATTCATCCTGGATGCTGTGTTTGAATGCCGCAAGGTCTTCGACAGTCGATGATTTGGTTCTTTTTAACTAAGAACCTAGTCCAGAGCTTCCTGGCTGACTCTCCGGGCTGCTGGACAATGTGGCTTAAGTCATCGGCATCCGGTGGCCGGACATATGTTCCTTGGAAATTGTCACGAAAGGTGTCTTCCAAATCTTCTCAGCTGCCAATAGAATTTTTCGGCAGACTGTTTAACCAGTACCGAGCTGGTCCTTTGAGTTTTACTGGTAGGTATTTGATGGCATGAAGGTCATCTCTGCGGGCCATGTGGATATGGAGGAGGAAGTCCTCAATCCATTCTGTGGGATCCGTTGTTCTGTCGTATGATTCGATATTCATGGGTTTAAACCCGTCTGGGAATTCATGCTCCATTACTTCGTCTGTGAAGCAAAGAGGGTGTGCGGCACCTCTATACTAGGCCACACTGTGATGTACCTCCGATGGAGTCTATTTGCAGTTTATATCCCGGGCATGGCTAGGTTTGTCACGTCCGAATAGGTAGCCGTCGTCGCGTGTCGAGGCACGTCCTCGCGATCCATAGATCGATCTTGTGTGTCCTGCTTTACTGTCCAAATCCTATCGATGGTCGTATGTACAACCCCGAGCTGTTTTATTCCTGCCTTTACGGCGAGGTGGGGCGGTCTGGTGTTCGGCTTGAGTTGCTGCTTTATCCTGACCTCATGGCGGTCAGTCGGCCGCGTTGTGCGATGATGGCACGGGCTCCGGCGCCTCGTCATCGAACTGAGGTAACAATTTGCGCTTCGGGTAATTTTTGGGTGGGCCATTGATGCCGTATTCTTCGGCGGCCAGGACTTCAGTCCATCTATCATTGAGCAGATCTTGGTCAGCTTGAAGCTGCAGCTGCTTCTTTTTCAGGCTCCTTGCAGTGGCTATTAGCCAGCGTTTAAAGCGCTCCTGCTCGAGAGGTTCTTCAGGCATGATGAATTCTTCGTTGCCGAGTTTCTCCTCTTCCTCGGAGAGCGAAAGATAATTACTATCCTCCGAGTCTTCGTGTATGGCCTGCTCATCAGGGCTAATGTGCCCGTCCTCTCGTTCATCCTGTTCGGAGATTGCCCCGACAGGGTCTTCATTGTCTTCGGCTTCGTCCGGAGTATTATTTTCTCCGGTGTTGGTGTCGTTGTCTTTTGTACGACGTGACTTAGACCAGCGCCGCTGACGCCGGTGCTGGAACCGTGTCTCAGGAGGTTTGTCCTTAACTGGATCCTCTTTGTCATTGTTGTTAGTTTCTTTAGTTCTAACCTCCATGTATACGTCATATGGAGAAGTGGCCGTCCAGCGTCCGGTAAGCGGCAGGTTTTGGCACTGCTCCTCGTCGGCATCGTCGTCCATACTGTCGATGTCGTCGGAGCTATAGTCAAGCATGTCGGTTAAGTCTTCGACAGTGGCTATGAAGTGGGTGGCGGGTGGGAAGCTGAATTCTCCCCCATCATCAGCCTCTAGTTCAAACTGGACATAATTCGTCTGTGTGTCCCCCGCTAGGGATAGATTCTTTAATGAGTTTGGCACATCACCGAAGGGCGAGTGTTGGAAGATGTCTGCGGCGCTAAACTCAAAGATCGATAAGCGATCAAATTCGGCGTCCGTGGATGCACATGGCTCGAAATTTATGACCAGAGACGAGTCCGGAGTTCCGGTGACGAAGACGTCGTGTGACTTCGGGTCTATATTCGGCTACAACGCCGTGGAATTTGTGGCCTCCACGGTGGGGGTGAGCCTCCCGTCCTTGGATGGCGCAATATGTTCCGGATCTGCAGCCAGAGCAGTTACAGGAGCAATCTCCTAGATGCGGTCCGATGACAGATTTAGGTCATGTTCATCGAGGTGACTAGGAGAGATTGCCGCGGTCTCGAATCCAGCGAAGATCAAGTCTCCACGGACGTCCGCGACATAGTTCAAGCTCCCGAATCTGACCTGATGGCCGGGGGCGTAGCTGTGGATCTGCTCCAGACGGCCAAGCGAGTGGGCCCGTAGTGCGAAGCCGCCGAATACGAAGATCTGTCCAGGGAGGAAGGTTTCTCCTTTGACAGCGTTGTCATTGACGATTGAAGGGGCCATCAAACCTTTTGGGGACGGCATGATACGTCTCCAACGTATCTATAATTTATGAAGTATTCATGCTATTATATTATCCATCTTGGATGTTTAATGAGCTTTACTATGCACTTTTATATGATTTTTGGGACTAACCTATTGACCCAAAGCCCAGTGCCAGTTCCTGTTTTTTCCCTTGTTTTAGTGTTTCGAAGAAAAGGAATATCAAACGGAATCGGAACGGAATGAAACCTTCCGGAGAAGTTATTTTTGGAAGGAAAGCAACCTGGGAGACTTGGAGTCCATGTCAAGGGAGCAACGAGGAAGGCACGAGCCAGGGGGGCGCGCCCACCCCTCTGGGCGTGCCCTCCACCCTTGTGGGCCCCTCGTGGCTCCCCTGACGTATTTCTTCCGCCTATATATATATATCCATATACCCTAAAACCTTCGGGGAACAGAATAGATCGGGAGTTCCGCCGCCGCAAGCCTCTGTAGCCACCAAAAACCAATCAGGACCCTATTCCGCACCTGCGCGGAGGGGGAACCCTCACCGGTGGCCATCTTCATCATCCCGGCGCTCTCAATGACGAGGAGGGAGTAGTTCACCCTCGGGGCTGAGGGTATGTACCAGTAACTATGTGTTTGATCGATCTCTCTCTCTCTCGTGTTCTTGATTTGGCATGATCTTGATGTATCGCGAGCTTTGCTATTATAGTTGGATCTTATGATGTTTCTCCCCCTCTACTCTCTTGTAATAGATTGAGTTTTCCCTTTGAAGTTATCTTATCGGATTGAGTCTTTAAGGATTTGAGAACACTTGATGTACGTCATGCCGTGCGTATCTGTGGTGACAATGGGATATCACGTGATCCACTTGATGTATGTTTTGGTGATCAACTTGCGGGTTCCGCCCATGAACCTATGCATAGGGGTTGGCACACGTTTTCGTCTTGACTCTCCGGTAGAAACTTTGGGGCACTCTTTGAGGTTCTATGTGTTGGTTGAATAGATGAATCTGAGATTGTGTGATGCATATCGTATAATCATACTCACGGATACTTGTGGTGACATTGGAGTATCTAGGTGACATTAGGATTTTGGTTGATGTGTGTCTTAAGGTGTTATTTTACTACGAACTCTAGGGCTGTTTGTGACACTTATAGGAATAGTCCAATGGATTGATCGGAAAGAATAACTTTGAGGTGTTTTCGTACCCTACCATAATCTCTTCGTTTGTCCTCCGCTATTAGTCACTTTGGAGTGACTCTTTGTTTCATGTTGAGGGATAGTTATATGATCCAATTATGTTATTATTGTTGAGAGAACTTGCACCAGTGAAAGTATGAACCCTAGGCCTTGTTTCCTATCATTGCAATACCGTTTGTGCTCACTTCTATTATTAGTTACCTTGATGTTTTTATATTTTCAGATTACAAAAACTTATATCTACAATCCATATTGCACTTGTATCACCATCTCTTCGCCGAACTAGTGCACCTATACAATTTACCATTGTATTGGGTGTGTTGAGACTTTTTGTTATTTGGTTGCAGAGTTGTTTGAGAGAGACCATCTTCATCCTACGCCTCCCACGGATTGATAAACCTTAGGTCATCCACTTGAGGGAAATTTGCTACTGTCATACAAACCTCTGCACTTCGAGGCCCAACAACGTCTACAAGAAGAAGGTTGCGTAGTAGACATCAAGCTCTGTTCTGGCGCCGTTGCCGGGGAGGTGAGTGCTTCAAGGTATGTCTTTAGATCTTGCAATTGAATCTTTTTGTTTCTTGTTTTAGCACTAGTTTAGTTATATAACAAAACTACAAAAAAAGGAATTGAGTTTCCCTCATACGCTTCATCTTTTTAATATCTTTCATGAGTATGATGGAAAGGAAAATTGTGCCAAATTGTTAGAAGAAGAATGCATTAAAATGTTTGGCACTAAATCTTTGAATGATGAGCTTGATTGCAATGTTGTTAGTATGAACTCTTTGAATATCCATAGTACTAATGATGATTGCACTAGTTATGATGAAAATGTCTCCTATAAACATGTCAATTTTTGTGGAGTGCATTGGGTTTGCAAGTACACACCAAATAGGGAAGATAGATATTGCAAGAGGCATAAGCATTTAGAAACTAAATTGCTGCAAGAAAGGCTAGATGCTTGTGCTGAAAATTTAAATTTTCTTAGCCGTACTTGTGAACTTTGCAATGAACGGGGTCATTTAACTATCCGATGCAAATTGTTTCATGATCTAATCGTGTCCAAAAATTGTGATGACTTGATTTCCCTTGCACATTATAATGAACTTAGTTTGTTTATGGGTTACGAAGAAATGAAACGTATAACTAAGCATCTTCCAGAATTTGCCCGTTATAAACTCCTTGATTTTAATCTAGAGAAAATTTATATTTATTGTGTGGTGAATTGCATTGAAAATCCTTATATTGCCAATTACATAAAGACAAGAAAACAAATAGAACATGAAGAGAATACTAATGAAAGGGAAGAGACTTCCCAATATCCTCCTATTATTTCTTATGATGAATCAGGTAACGAGGAGGAGCCTTCTATTCAACCAATCTCATTAATAAGGAGCTCCAAAAAGAGTATTGAACCCACACATGATGTGGTGAAGTAGAAGAAAAGAAAAAGGAAGAGAGGTAAAAAGATATCACTCCCAAATATTGTTGCCCCTATTATTGTTGTGCCTCATGAAAATGAATCAAAAATAATTGTGGAAGATGATGCACTTGATGATGATCTCGTTATGCCTATTGCTTGTTGTGATGATTATGATTGGGAAGATAATGCTACTTCTTATGATCTTGAAAATCTTTTTGGCACTTGCTTGGAAGAATATGATAATTGCTATACTATTGGTGCTATCCATACTATTAATGATGAGAGTGATTATGCTTATGATATGTAAAGGACCAAGCTTGGGGATGCTATGTTTGAAGAAGATGATGTTTTTGAGAATATATTTGCTGCAATTAATGTTTGTCCCAAGCTTGGGGATGCTACATTTAATGAAGATGATATTTTTAGCCTCCCAAGTTTTGATATGCAAATTTGTTATGATGATAGCATGCCTCTTACATATGATGATTATATTGATGAAAGTGGGTTTGGAAGAGTGTCAACTTTAGGAAGTAATGATCCCACTATTTTGGAGGATGTTGAATATTATTATAATAATTATGAAAGTGGATTTGGAGAGGTCATGACTTTATTTAGTGATGAATCCACTATTTCGGAAGAGGTTTCAATTGATTATGATGAGGACAAAGTTGCTACTTATGATGATTATTGTGATGAAACTTATGTTATAAAAAGTAGTGATGATTATATTTATAAAAATTGTCATGATTATGATTACCCTTTTTCTGAATATTACTCTTTTAATGTGGAAACAATTTATAGTATTCGAGTCTCTTATGATACTCCCACTATCCTGAATGAGAAAATTTTTGCTTATGTGGAGAGTAATAAAATTTCTACGCAAGTAGATCATGAAAAGAATGCTTTAGGTGCTGGTTATATTGTTGAATTCATTCATGATGCTACTGAAAATTATTATGAGGGGGTAATATATGCTTGTAGGAATTGCAATAATATCAAGTTTCCTCTCTTTGTGCTTAAAGTTTTGAAGTTATGCTTGTTTTGCCTTCCTATGCTAGTTGATTATTGTTCCCATAAGTTGTTTGCTCACAAAATCCCTATGCATAGGAAGTGGGTTAGACTTAAATGTGCTAGTCATATTGTTCATGATGCTATATTTATGTTTCAATTCTTATCTTTTATGCGAGCATCATTGAAATCATCATGCCTAGCTAGGGGCGCTAAACGTTAGCGCTTGTTGGGAGGCAACCCAATTTTTATTTTAGTTTCTTGCTTTTTGGTTCTGTTTAGTAATATATAATCCATCTATTTTATGTTTAGATGTGGTTTTGTCTTTTAATTAGTGTTTGTGCCAAGTAGAACCTTTGGGAAGACTTGGGTGAAGTCTTTATGATCATGCTGTAAGAAACAGAAACTTTAGTACTCACGAGATTAGCTTCAACTTTTTACTGGAGAGTGATATTTAGTTGATTATTTTTTCAGATGATTACTAGAAAAATTCCTCAGGTCCACCAATTTATTTTAGAATTTTTGGAGTTCCATAAGTATACGTTTGATACAAATTACTACAGACTGTTCTGTTTTTTTAAGATTCTGTTTTCATTGTGTTGCTTGCTTATTTTGATGAATCTATGGCTAGTAAAATAGTTTGTAAACCATAGAGAAGTTGGAATGCAGTAGGTTTAAAACCAATGTAAATAAATAATGAGTTCATTACAGTACCTTGAAGTGGTGTTTTGTTTTCTTTCGCTAACGGAGCTTACGAGTTTTCTGTTAAGTTTTGTGTTGTGAAGTTTTCAAGTTTTGGGTAAAGATTCGATGGACTACGGAATAAGTAGTGGCAAGAGCCTAAGCTTGGGGATTCCCAAGGCACCCCAAGGTAATATTCAAGGATAAACTAGATCCTAAGCTTCGGGATGCCCCGGAAGGCATCCCCTCTTTCGTCTTCGTTCATCGGTAACTTTACTTGGAGCTATATTTTTATTCACCACATGATATGTGTTTTGCTTGGAGCGTCATTTTATTTTCTTTAGCTTTGCTTTCTGTTTGAATAAAGTATCAAGACCTGAAATTCTTAAATGAGAGAGAGTCTTCACTTAGCTTCATAATTATTTAACTACTCATTGATCTTCACTTATATCTTTTTGGAGTAGTTTGTCATTTACTCGTGTGCTTCACTTATATCCTATGAGTAAATATTCGAATGATTTGAATGTCATAAATCTGAAATTATATATGTTTCATATTCTTATCCCATCAGGAGTAATGCCTTCACATATAAGAAGTAGAGGTGGTAAATTTATTGAAGTCACTACAAAAAAAATACACTTCCGTGATGATACGTGTTTCTTACAGTAGATCGCGTTTTTTGTCATGCATGTACATCCATGACAAATTTATGATAGAATCAAGATAGTCATACATGTGCTGTCGTAGAAGTGTTCCACGACATTACCAAAATTATCATCATGGAAGTGTCCACTTCCATGATGATAAATCGTGTGTCACAGAAGTGCTTTCGTCAAGGGTGACTGACACGTGGCATCCACCGTAACGGAACGCCGTTAAGCTATCGAGTCGGGTTTTGGATCCGATAACCCGTTAACAGCGCCGACCAATGGGAATTTTCCATGTGTAAAATCATCATTGGCTGGAGGAAACAAGTGTCGGCTCATCGTTGGGATAGATGTCATCCACTCATTGGACAGAAGGCGCCTATGATACGTCGACACGTGGCACGGCCCAATAGAGGCCCATTCTTGTGAAAAGGCCGGCCTGTTTGACTTGGTCAAAAGGTGGCGGGCCAGCCCATGGAAAGCCTGTTAACGGCCCGTTCGCATATAGCCCATTTACAGCCCGCTAACCCAAGGCCCGTTACGCCCTATCCGAATTAGGCCCGATGGCGTCATCGAGCCATCAATATGCTTCCAAATTTTTCACTTTTGGCCCATGTATGGCCCATGACGTCTTTCGGCCCATATGAGGCCCAATGTAACTCTTGGCCTATTAATGACCCGTGGTGAAACTGGCCCGCAATGAACAATGCATCACTTTACACCCATTAACGGCCCGTGGTAAAACTGGCCCGTAATGAACAGTGTATCACTTTATACCCATTAAGGGCCCGTTATTCAGTTGGGCCGTTTCCAGCCGTTGTTATCTTTCGGCCTTCTCAGAGCCCATTTATTCTTGGGCTCATTTCCAGCATTCGTTTACTTACGGCCCGGTACTGTCATTTTCTGCTTGTGGGCCAAATTCAGCCTGTGGTTACAGTCAGCCCGTTTGTGGTACGTTAATACATTGGGCCGTTTTCATAGCATCATCAAATACGGCCTATTAACAATGGCCCGTTATGGTCGGCCCATGAACGGACGATTCCAACTCTAGCCCATTTACGGCCATAATGCGGCCTGTTATTGGCCCATGTTTGGCCAATTGATCATACGGCCCATATAAGGCCCATTGATGATACGACCCGTAGAAGTCCCATTGTTTCTACGGCCCGTAGAAGGCCCAATGTTTCTACGGCCCGTAGAAGGCCTCTCGTTTTTCTGACCCGTAGAAGGCCCACTATTTCTACGGCCCGTAGGAGGCCCAGTGTCACTACAGTAAATATTAGCCCATGGTTATTGTGGCCTAGTTTTAAAAAATAGGTTATTGCAGCCACTAGCAAACCACGGAAAAAGAACTGCACTGACTACAAGGAAACAAATAAACAAGACAACAAGGAACTAAATAAGCAAGCAACTTATGCTAGGCTATCACGGCTATTACACATATTACATCCACTGGGCATCAAAGCTCGCCACCAGTGCAAATATAGAGAACACAACAACATATAAACGCCGCAGCAAAACAAGTCCAGAACTGAAACCACTTCAGAAGAGTTCAAGAAACAATATCCTGGGTACCCATAATGCTGGCAAGATGCTTAGCAAGTTATTAACTTTCTCTTGTTTGGCGCTTAAATCCTCCAGCACTTGTTGTTGCACAAGAAAGTACGCATCTGAATTCTGCAGGGACTTCCTCAGTCCTTCGGCTTCTTGCCGCAGCATAGCTGACTGATGCCTTTCAGCTTGTAGCTGAGACTGAAGAAGCCGAAGTGATTCAGGCAGCGAGTTCGAAGAGCTTGTGCTAGCGGTACTGGCCAGTAACTCGAACACTACATCAACGCAGGACTGTGGGGTTTTCTCACTGTCTACAAGATCGTTTTTATCACCTTTCTTGGAGACCAACAAGGTTGTCTCACTATCTTGAACCTTATCTGCATTACTTTCTCTACCATTGCATAGTGGGGTTCTCTTCTCCAATATTCTGTTTGCATACTACAAGAGAAACAAGCAGACACATCACATGTTTAGCTTGTAGTATACCAAACTCATTTTGGTAAACCGGTTCAGTAGTTAGGTGGACAGGATAACAGCATGAAACAAACATATATCTATGTACTATGGTCACTGTATTGTCCATATCATTCTAGTTTATGTTCCCTAATCAAGATAGAGACACAGTTCAACTCATATATTTTTAAGACATGGCAGCATAGACAGAATGTAAGTGTGAGAAACTACACAACATTGGCAGCACTTGTAATGTGCATCACATGAGAACATAACTGTTTATACAACTTAAACTAAAATCAACATAGAGCAAGAAGTTAGAACAGCAATCCAGTTAAAGAAATAGGTTTAAAACATACCGGTTGCGCCATTGGAGTTTCAATTGGATCCTTCAAATTCGAAAGTAGTTGGTATGAGTAAATACAGTGATGCAACAACAAAGGAGTTTGGACCATAGCTACGGAATCTGACATGAGAACAGTTGTTCTTCTGCTTTAAACGTGGAGTTTGGGTTAGCTGTGGTGGTCTTCGTGCTTTGGGCACTGAAGTAGCTTTACAAACTGCTCGTGTGGGGGTACTCTGTGGTGGACATGGTGCTTGGTCAACTATAAGTGGGTTACTATCCGCTGGGGTTGCGGTTAGATGGGATGTAGCTGGTTCTCTGCCCAACGGTGTAAGTGTGCAATCTGGAAGAGTCTCGATTATGTGTGGTGGGGCTAGTTTGTGGGCAGTACAACCATGGTTCTATATGCATCGACGGAGAGCACTGTCTTTTGTGAAGAACGGGTTTTTGCTCCCTTAGATACTACTGTCACCCCCTCCAACTGAAATGGCTGATAAACAAGAAAAGAAATTGAACGTACAGACGTTGTATGATAGACAGATGTGGTAATTCACATATATGTTGTCTAACCAAACAGGAGAGCATGACACAATTTCACATATATGATGCCTAACTAAACAGGATAGCATGACACAGTTTCAGATATATGATGGATAACTTAACAGGATATAATGGCATAATTCAACATATGATGAGTACCTAAACAGGATGACATGACAAAACTATATGATGTCTTTCTAAAATAGGTTGGGATGAAATAATTCACATACATGTTGTCTAAGTATACAGGATGGCATGATATAATTGACATAATTTATTCATATACTAAGCAGTTGGCACTCGCATGTATGATCTCTAAACTAAGCAGATAGAATGCAATATTGTGCATATGATGTCTAAACTAAGCAATGCAAGACACCATATGCATCATATGAGAAATATAAACATTGCAACTTAGAGCATACACCTCGGTGGGATATAGGACTGGTCATCTGTCTACGAATCCTCCTCGAGGAGCTCCTGTAACCATCGAGATATATGCTTCAACAGGTACCATCGCCTGCTCTGAAGACCTTGTTTTCACTCCAGATTTTTCCATAACCGGCTCAAATGGCTGATACACATGAAGAATAATTCAATATACATAGATTGTCGACAAATGGAATACGTAATGAAAAAAAGGATGGCATGAGATAATTCACATATATGATGCCTGGCTCCATGGCGGTGCATAATTCACATATATGATAAATGGCTGAAAAACATGGCATTGCATAATTCACATATCTGATATAGAAAGCAAACAGGAGGCATTCACACAAAGCATGTCTAATCTAAGCAGATGGCATGGCAATGCAAGACCCCATATGGATCATATGAGCAATATAGCCCAGCAAAGTTAGAGCATGCACCTTGGGGGGAATACGACTGGTCATCTCTCTCTGAATCCTCCTCTGAGGAGCCATCTGTAACCAGCAAGAAATCTGCATCGACAGGTAGCACCGACTGCTCAGAAGACCTTGTTTTCACTCCAGATTTTCCCATGACCGACTCAAATGGCTGATGCACAGGAAGAGTAGATGAATGTATAAACATTGTTGACAAATGGAATACATTACGGAAAAAAATATGGCACGATACAATTCACATATACAATGACTGGCTAAACAGGATGGCAGTGCATGATTCACGTATATGATGTCTGGCTAAAGAAGATGGCATTGCATAATTCCCATATACTCCCTCCGTTCCTAAATATTTGTCTTTTTAGAGATTTCAAATGGACTACCACATACGGATGTATATAGACATATTTTAGAGTGTAGATTCACTCATTTTGTTCCGCATGTAGTCACTTGTTGAAATCTCTAAAAAGAAAAATATTTCGGAATGGTGGGAGTATGATATAGAAACCAAACAGGTGGCATTCACACAAAGCAAATCTAAACTAAGATGATGACATATAAGATGTATAATGTAAGCAATGCAAGGCGCCATATGCATGATATGACCAACATCAGCATGCCAGGTTAGAGCAAACACCTCAGGTGGTAAACAGGCGTGGTCGGCTCCTTCTGAATCTCCATCTGAACAGTTATCTTCCTCTGGAATACAATCTGGAAATACAGGAGAGGGGGGCACTTCGCCCACCATGGAGCAGCGTCTGCAAGACATTATATTCGCACACAACGGTCTTCTCTTTTTGTCTACATGTTCAGTACGATCGTGTACAATATCTGACATGCATAATAAAAAAAGTTAGATTTTGTAAGGCCTAAGGGGTGCATGCAAAAATCAAGACTGATGGTAGAAAACGAGTAGATGGATCCAAAACTAATGATAGCAGGTAGATTATAGCTTCAGTTCAAAAAGATAGACAATGGATCATCTATTTTTTGTTGCCCACCCAACATGAACCACATAGAAGACCCGAGATGAACCAGATAGTAGACAGATACTATTCGTTGCTGGCTCGATATGAGACCCATGGGCAATTCAAAACTCAAGATTGAGCGATAAAGTAGCGGTAATAATAACCGATGTATAACATAAGCAAACACGAAAGACTGCGACCTCTCTTCCGAACTGTAGTCCTCGGGTTCATCTGCTCGATCGATAATTGTAATGCAGTTGGCGTGGCTGCGGCAACAGGAAGATGATCGAGGCAGCGAAAGAAAGTCTCTGGGGGATCTCCGCTGCGATGAGAGCTTCATCGATGGTGCAGATCAGGAGGGGTGGATGACGGCACGACAGGAGCAGGACATAACACACAGAGTTTTCTTTGACGCCAATCTAAAAATGAAGTAAATCTGTAAGGGCTCCTTAGAATTGGAGGATTCTATAAACGCAGGGACAGAAAAAACACTGGAATAGGATAGGAATGCACGTGCAAAACAGAGCATTTGGAAACATAGGATTTAAGTCAACCTGGGTGTTTGGCTCACATGAATTGGAAGAACAGAGGAATGGAGAAACAAAGTGATTCGACGAGTGTACAACCTCTTTGGCATAGCCTTGTGGACCTCAGCATCATTGTGTTGGACGTGGAGGATGGTGATGATGCTGGTGTGACTGTCGGAGGCGGGGAAGAAGATCCGAGGCCTCTGGAAACGGCGCCGTGGGTAATGCTCCGCTGTGATGGACGGTTCCATCGTTGGAGCAGCTCCGATAAGGTGTACAGCGACGAGGCTGAAGCATGACAAGACAGACAACGTTAATCTGAAGTGGGACCCTAATATCATTTGCAGTAGATGATGTAAAATACATCACCAAAAAGTGCTAGATTTAAAACGCATCAGCCGCGCCACGGCCGCTCCGACAGATGTTGTAAGTACTGTTCACTCTGAACTTAACTGAAGAAAATGAACTTCACAGTGGAAACTGAATTTTACTGTCGAAACTGATTGAACTAGTAATAGAGCATTGCAATAGATGTTTAGGGCGTTCGAGCACTAGTAGGAGAAAGCGTGATCTAAATCAGCAGACGCCGAGCAGCGAACGCACTAGCGAGAGAGCAAGTCGTGCGATAGCACCATGACGAGTGCTAAAGCAGCAACTCCTGTAGCTGCGAAGGTCGTGCAGAGCAGCAGCAGCATAGCGAGAGCAAGAGCGAGCAGCAGCACGAACGAAAGCAGGAGCGGTGCAGCAGCGCGACCGACAAGAAGAACGAGCAGCAGCGCGGCGAGAGCGGAGCAGATTGCAGCTAGTGCCGTTGTGGAAGTCGCCACGAGGAAGCAACGACATGGGGGAGAGACGTCGTGGATGATGTGGCCGGCAATGGCGCCGTCGATGGAGACGCCATGTCTGCTCGGTATCGAGCACCGGCAGCCCCGTGAGATTGAATAAAAGATAAAATGCACCGGTGAGTGCAGAACCTTCTTGGTGGCGCCGAGTTGGCCTCGGCTTCATTGGAGGAATTGGTGAGGGTGCTGCAGTTCCGGTGAGGCAGGTCAAGACGGCGCTGTGGGGATTGAGGTGGCGCAATTGACGAGGCAAACGTCGGGGCACCTCCTTGGAGGTGGAGGACGGGGCGGCTGATCCGGCGGGACGACGAGATCGACAACGGATCCTCATTTGGTGCGGTGGATGAGGGACGGCGAGCTGTTGCGGTGGACGACGTAGTCGGGGAAGAGTCTCCCGCTGGGCGGCGGTCGGGAGGCCGACAAAGGAGTGTGGGGTTTCGCAGGATTTGGCGGCCTCGGTGTACGAATGGGGGGGGCGAAGATGGCGGGGGGAGCCAAGCTTAGGGACGCGCTTGTCCGAAATGTAGGGTAAGTTACCAGCGTACCCCCACCGGTTTTGACACCGCGACGTGGAGCTTCATTTTCGGCTGAGGGGTCGAAGGGGGATTTTGCGTGTCTGGGCTGCGGGAGCGATTTCGGATGAGGAGGGAGTTCTCGCACGCGTCCAAATTTCGGGATAACAAGGCGCGACGCGGGTTGAAAAAGCTGGAGTTCCAAAGCAGGTGAGACAAAAGATACTCGAGCTTGACAATTTCGGGATAACAAGGTGCGGATTCCTTGTTCGGCAGAACAAACTTAATGTGTGAAAAAACAATTCATACAAGACACAAGAGAGTCATGTCCCCTTTTACTATATTGCTATAGATGCCATTGAAAAAATTACAAGAAAAATGTAAAAAAAATCGGGAGAACAAGATTACCCTCCACAGTACCAAATCGATTCGCACTTCCCTCAACAACAACAAAAAACAAATCAATTCCCACCAAAGAAAGAGTAATGTCCATTTTTATATGATTACAGATGCCATGACCTCAAATTTCAATTATTGAATCCACGTTATGTTCAATTCGAATATATCATTAGGTGACCTTGCTGTTTATAATTGATGTAGTCGTACATTTTGATCTTCCATCATATATGAACATTTTACTCCACCATGTGAACATATATATTGTCGTCTACCATATGGACTAAATTTGAATCAATTTTCCTTATTTGAATACGATTGTTATCAAGTTATACAATAATTTAAATATTATCTTGATAACAAAAGGACATTCATATAGCAGTAATCATATTTCACTATGAACTACATGTACCATACGCTCTCCAATTCAAATATTTGTATCCAGTTTATGTTGAATTCAAATCATAGTACATTATTGGTCTAGGTAGCGAGATGTTCGGGATAATCTAAACCCAGTTTTCAAACGTATAATTTTTGGCTGAATTAGGACAAGTTCTGGTATAAGCCTCTTGCAAAACCGGAGATTCTCTCAACAAGCCTCGTGGTTCTGAGAGGGAACGTGTCACCTTTTTGTGTGTGAAATGATATACGCTGCCTCCCCCTGATTTTATTTACAGAGGCAACATAGAACTATATGAGTGCCCTGTTAAATTTTGGAATTATTTCGGGTTCATTTGGCCTTTTTATACATTAATTGAGTTTCTGGACTTTTAATGTGCATAATCTAAATATGAATTGCATGCACATGCTCCGGTGCACCAAAGTGGGTTGAAAGATCACATGTGTGTCCTTGGTTGAATTTATAGGTCCCATGGAAGAAATGAGAATGAAATTCAAACATCTGGGCGTCATGACTCTGCCGAGAACATCGAGAAACTTAGATTTTAAATTCATGTAAATCCAAAACTCAGCTGGAAATCATGAAACTTGGCATGGTGTCATGTCATGGCACTAACATGTTGTGGTAAAAAATTGGGCCGATTTGGAAGCTCGTGGTTCTAAGAGGGAACGTGCCACCTTTGAGTGTGAAACGATACACGCTGCCCCCGCCCTTGAGTTTGCTAACAAAGGCAACATAGAACTACATTAGTGCCCTGTTAAATTTTGGAATTATTCCGAGTTCGTTTGTCGTTTTTTATACATTAATTGATTTTCTAGTCATTTAATGTGCATAAGTCAAATTTGAACTACAAGCACATGCTCTGGTGCACCAAGTTGGTTGAAAAATCACATTTGTGTCCTTTGGTGAATTTCTAGGTCCCATGCAAGAAATGAGAATAAAATTAAAACATCTGGGCATCGTGGCTCGGCCGAGAACATTGAGAAACTTGGTTTTAAAATTCTTGTAAATCCAAAACACGTCTGAAAATCATGGAACTTGGCATGGATGTCATGTCATGGTACTACCGTGTTGTGTAAAAAAATGGCTGAATAGGAATAGATTTTGGTATAAACTTCTTGCAAACCGAAGCTTCTCTCAAGAATGCTCGTGGTTCTGAGAGGGAACGTGCCACCTTCGAGTGCGAAACGATATACGTGGCCCCCCTTGAGTTTATTTACAGAGGTAACATAGAACTACATGAGTGCCCTGTTAAATTTTGGAATTATTCCGGCTTCGTTTGGCCTTATTTACACATTAATTGAGTTTTTGGTCATTTAATGTGCATAATTCAAATTTAAACTACAAGCACATGCTCTCGTGCACCAAAGTTGGTTGAAAAATCACATTTGTGTCCACGGGTGAATTTCTACTCCCTCCTTCCATCTATATAGGTCCTAATGCGTTTTCCGAGGATAACTTTGACCAAACGTTAGAGCAATAATATATGACATGCAACTTACAAAAAGAATACCTTCAAATTTGTATGTCAAAGGAGCTTACAATAATATAATTTTCATAGTATACATCTCATGTGCTATTAATCTTGTCAATAGTCAAAGGCTGTCTTGAAAAACACATTAGGCCCTATATAGATGGAAGGAGGGAGTAGGTCCCATGCAAAAAATGAGAATAAGATTCAAACATCTGGGCATCGTGGCTCGGTCGAGAACATTGAGAAACTTGGTTTTAAAATCATGAAACTTGGCATGGTGTCATGTCATGGTAGTACCATGCCGTGGTAAAAAATTGGCCGAATAGGAACAAATTTTGGTATAAGCTTCTTGCAAATCGGAGCTTCTCTCAAGAAGGCTCGTGGTTCTGGGAGGGAACGTGTCACCTTTGTGTGCATAATTCAAATTTGAAATACAAGCACATGTTCCAGTGCACCAAAGTTGGTTGAAAAATCACATGTGTATCCTCAGGTAAATTTCTAGGTTCCATGCAAGAAATGGGAATGAAATTCAAAATTTCGGGCGTCGTGGCTGGGTTGGAAGCATTGAGAAACTTAGTTTTTTAATTCTTGTAAATCCAAAACACGCATGAAAATAAAGAAACTTGGCTTGGTGCCATGACATGGCACCAACATGCTGTGGTAACTGTGCAGTCTGATTTGCGAAGGCGCACACATTAATAATCAACAAAGTCATTTTGGAACAAGTGTTGTCACGTTACAATCGGAAACACAAGTATTATTGAAACCGTGGGCGTTCTACTTACTAGTACCATTTACGTGCTGCCACGCGTCCCCATTTTTTATTAGCTAGGAGGCGCCGTGCAGGGTAGCTATTTGAGTACGAGAGGTGTGCGATCAGACCCCTGCGCATGCTTATCGGGAGGAGAGCCCTTTGACCTCCATCTGCCGTCCACCTCTCTCCCAAGGTCTCCATTAATGGCGCCCGAGCCTCTGTTTAATGGTGTGGCTATGTCTCACTCGACTGAGATTTAAGAGAGAAAAAAGAAAATATGAAAGCACGGATCTTGATGTAAGAACTGACGGACCTATATAGCATCTACTGCGACTTATAGCAAGACTGATGAATATATAAGGACGATTATTATTTTTTTGATCAAAGAAGGGCTTGCCCCTTCCGATTTTCATTACTGAAAACCACCACAATTCACAAGAAGTTCAGCACAACTCCAGCCTAACACGAAGGACTAAAAGCTACCAGATTGAAATCGCAACATCCCAAGAGGCCAACAGAGGCCAAACATCCGCGCTAGAACCCAACCTTTCACAACCGACGACACAATCCACATCCTAAACCGATTATTACATCAAAAGAAACCAGGAAACTAAAGGAAGCCCTGCAGCAACTAGAAGAACAACAACGCCAGGGTCGCCACAGCAAGAGTTTTCTCCATTCCAGCCTCGCAACATTGATCTTCCACAGAAAGTTAAGGACGGTTAATTTTCTTACATAATTAGAAAGATAATTAAAAAATCCACATGCGGTGTCACACCCTGATTTTCATGCCACAACACCTAAGCTAATATATCATGATAAAGTGTGGTTTGACAAAAACTTTTGCATTATTTGACTTTTTATTTGAGTTGGTTCTCTTTATGTGTTTTCAAGTGCTCTTAAAAGTCAACATAGCTTCACCTTCTATACTTCATCTCCTTGCCCCCAAACTTCTGCCCAATGATCATGCCATGTGTATAGAGAAATATAGTATTTTCTTACAGAAATAATTTGGCCAAAAATTATTTTCAAAAATTAGTCTTCCAAAAACCCCTGAATTGAGGTTTGCACTGCAAGTACTTGATTTGGGGTATGAAAAATATTTCAAAGAGTATATTTGAAACCTATTAGATATAGTATTCCCATAAACCACAAAAATATAATTTTAAAAGTTATTTTCCTATTTTATTTAAAAGCTTTTTATTTAGGACAGAAATGGTCTATAATACGGAAACATTATTTTATTGTTTTAAAAATATTTGACAAAAATCAGGGAAACTCAGTGGGCATATATTTCCCATATATAAGAGTTTCAACACATGGTCATGTTCAAAACATTGGTCAAGTCCCTCAAAACCCTTTTTGGATATTTCAAGCTTTTGAAATATTTACAAAGGAAATATTCCTCAAAAATTCCAAGAAAATTCTAGCATGTCACATATGACATGTTTGATGATCTTGCCAAGTCTCATCTCATGGAGCACGGTATAACCCCATGAAACCCTCTCAAAACCACTTCTGACCTTTTACAGGTTTGAACAACTTTGCACTGTCAAATATGTCCAAATGCTCTCACATTTGGTGCACATGCTCAAATGGTGTAATAATGCATCTAGGCCAAGTGGCACAAGTTGGAGAACAAGTTAACTTGATCAAAGAGCCCCAAAACCCTTCCTATCCAGAACCAAATTTGAACAACTCTACATTGGCAACTTTCTCCTTTTGATCTCAACTTTTGTGGACATGTTCAGAACCTCTAATGATGACACTACACCAAGTGGTGCATCAAGGAGAATAGATTTGCATGACTAAATCTTGGAAAATCCATTTCTGTTCATTTCTAGGGTTTACAAAAGTTGCATTGGCAACTTTGTCCAAATGGACTCAATCTTTGTGGAACCACTTGTTTTCTCTTTCCATTTGGCCCTGTCAAGCATTATGACAAGAGGAGTTCATCTTCTTGGCCAAACAAACAACAAACGCCTTCTGCCATTTTTCTAAAAACACCACTTTGACCCCTTCCACTAATCTCCATGAGTTCAACTTTTTACCACAGCCCCTACTAGACCTCTTCAACCTCCAGCAACTCTCCCATGGCCATTGCTCAATGATTAAGGAGTAGAACACCCCCATTTACTTCTCTGGACAGCCATGGCATCTCTCTCTATCATCCATGTTCTCTCTGGACAGCCAAGGCTCTCTCCCCTTTCTTTACTACCCCCTAGCACTACTGGACACAAGTGGCCGCGCCCACTTCCCATTTCTTTATGTCATGGCATGCAAAAGGCGTGCTCCAGAGTGTGCTATAGTGCTCCCATGCACTATAGCTGCTCCCTGCCCGAGCCACCCAAACACCTCGGGCCTCCCCAGCGTGCCCGACAAGGTGCCTCGGAGTCCGCGACACGCCACGGCCTGGTCCCCCTCCTTCTTCTCCCTCCTACTGCCCCCTCGCACGCGCGCCAGAGCCGCCCTAGAGCCCCAATGGCCGAGCCCACACGCGCGGTGCTCTGCCACTCCCCGCTCTCTCTCTCTCCTTCTCCCTCGACTTGGACCACGCCCACAAGCGCCGCAGACAGCCCAGAGCCTCCTGTCGTGGCCACTGCGGCCATTTCCGCGGGTGCCCGTAGGCCACGTCCACGGTGAGCCACGGCCTCGCCATATAAGGCCGCCCCTGACCTCCCTCTGGATCCCCTTTGCTCTCTGTCTTTCCCGTGCATCCCCTGGACCAAGCCGCACCTACTCCCGTGCCCTCCAACCTCGCCCATGGCCGGAGCCGAGCCGCCGGCCATCGCCTAAATTCTCGTCGTCCGAGCCCCCTCCTCTCCACCTATGGGGGTCATTGCATCACCACCACCACCACGGAGCTCTCCCGCTCTCCATTTACACTCCCCGGAGGCCGTGGTGTCAAGTCCATCCTCGACGACACCCCAGTCCGCCGCACCCGAAGCTCCTCTTCCCGGGCTCCCCCGCGGGCGTGAAGCACCTGGATGGGCGCGCCTAGTCGCGCTGGACCCACCGATACGCCGAGCGTCGCCGGAGGTGGCCGGTACCGCCGGGGAGAACGCCGGCGCCCGCTCGGCTTCACCTCCCCTGCGTATGCTCTGTTCAAGGGGGAGGTAGGAGACGGCCTGAGCACCGGGCCCCGCTCATCAGCGATCCGGTGGGCGGGCCCCGCCCATTTAAGTGGAGACGGCTTCAGCGAAGACGTCATCGACGTTGCCCTGTCGCCCGCGTGGCCGAGCCGCTGGGCCGGCCCAGTTGCGCCTCGCCGTTAAATCCCGACCAGTGCGCGCTGCCGCCGCTGGAATTTGGCCCATTAGGTATTTCCATTTAGTTTTTCTTTTTCAACAAGATTTAAACTTTTCCAAAGACCTCATTTCAAGTCCAAATCTGATGATTCAAATTTTCAGTGACTCCATAAATCAATATCTATTTAATGAGCCATAGGGGACATTTTTACACTGCCTAGTTTCACCTAGATCTGACCAATAGTTCATTTATACTCCTAAACCAGCTTCAAAAATCCATAGAATATTCATTTGAACTCCAAATCTAGTGAAACCAATTTCTAAATGTTTCTAAAATCATGCCTTCTATAATGGGTACCTTTACTCATTTTTATAAAAAGGTATTCTGTAGGAAACTTGCAGATCCATTAAATCCCTTGTTTCCATCATATTGAAATGTTCAGAAATAACCAGTGATCCAATTCCAATGAAACCACTCTGGTTATTTTTCGTATAACCAGAGGAGTCCTAGAAAAGACAACTTCATATTTGTAGAGAACTTTTTTTTCCTTGTTGTGTTGCTTATTGTGATTGTTTCCGGCGTTAGTTAACGAAGTAGACGGAGTACTTGGAGAAGGACCAGATGATTTCAAGACTCCGATGAACCAGGCAAGCAGCCCTTTGACCATGACACCCCTCTTGTTCACCGGTACCCTTTATCCGATTGCATGATGATGAAATATGACGGTGGTAAACTTGTTGTGAACCACCACATGATGCATACCCCTACTCATGACTTTACCTTGTTCAAGAACAGAGCCGCAGCGCGAGCGAGAGCCGGAGCAGTTGCAGCTAGTGCCGTTGTGGAAGTCGCCGTCGAGGAAGCAACGACATGGGGGAGAGACGCCATGGATGATGTGGCCGGCAATGGCGCCGTCGATGGAGACGCCATGTCTGCTCGATATCGAGCACCGGCAGCCCCATGAGATTGAATAAAAGATAAAATGCAGCGGTGAGTGCAGAACCTTCTTGGTGGCGCCGAGTTGGCCTCGGCTTCATCGGAGGAATTGGTGAGGGTGCTGCAATTCCGGTGGGGCAGGTCAAGACGGCGATGTGGGGATTGAGGTGGCGCAATTGACGAGGCGAACGTCGGGGCAGCTCCTTGGAGGTGGAGGACGGGGCGGCTGGTCCGGCGGGACGACGAGATCGACAACGGATCCTCATTCGGTGCGGTGGATGAGGGACAGCGAGCTGTTGCGGTGGACGACGTAGTCGGGGAAGAGTCTCCGGCTGGGCGGCGGTCGGGAGGCCGACAAAGTAGTGTGGGGTTTCGCAGGATTTGGCGGCCTCGGTGTACGAATGGGGGGGCGAAGGGGGAGGGGGGAGCCAATCTTAGGGACGCGCTTGTCTGAAATGTAGGGTAAGTTACCAGCGTACCCCCACAGGTTTTGACGCAGCGACGTGGAGCTTCATTTCGGTGAGGGTCAAGGGGATTTTATGTGTGCAGGCTGCGGGGCGATTTCGGATGAGGAGGAGTTCTCGCACGCGTCAAATTTCGAATAACAAGGCGCGGCGCGAGTTGAAAAAGCAGGAGTTCCAAAGCAGGTGAGACAAAAGATACTCGAGTTTGACAATTTCGGGATAACAAGGTGCGGATTCCGTGTTCGGCAGAACAAACTTAATGTGTAAAAAAACAATTCATACAAGACACAAGAGAGTCATGTCCCCTTTTACTATATTGCTATAGATGCCATTGAAAAAATTACAAGAAAAATGTAAAAAAAATCGGGAGAACAAGATTACCCTCCACAGTACCAAATCGATTCGCACTTCCCTTAACAACAACAAAAAACAAATCAATTCCCACCAAAGAAAGAGTAATGTCCCTTTTTATATGATTACAGATGCCATGATCTCAAATTTCAATTATTGAATCCACGTTATGTTCAATTCGAATATATCATTAGGTGGCCTTGCTGTTTATAATTGATGTAGTCATACATTTTGATCTTCCATCATATATGAACATTTTACTCCACCATGTGAACATATATATTGTCGTCTACCATATGGACTAAATTTGAATCAATTTTCCTTATTTGAATACGATTGTTATCAAGTTATACAATAATTTAAATATTATCTTGATAACAAAAAGACATTCATATAGCAGTAATCATATTTCACTATGAACTACATGTACCATACGCTCTCCAATTCAAATATTTGTATCCATTTTATGTTGAATTCAAATCATAGTACATTATTGGTCTAGGTAGCGAGATGTTCGGGATAATCTAAACCCTGTTTTCAAACGTATAATTTTTGGCTGAATTAGGACAAGTTCTGGTATAAGCCTCTTGCAAAACCGGAGATTCTCTCAACAAGCCTCGTGGTTCTGATAGGGAACGTGTCACCTTTTTGTGTGTGAAATGATATACGCTGCCTCCCCCTGATTTTATTTACAGAGGCAACATAGAACTATATGAGTGCCCTGTTAAATTTTGGAATTATTTCGGGTTCATTTGGCCTTTTTATACATTAATTGAGTTTCTGGACTTTTAATGTGCATAATCTAAATATGAATTGCATGCACATGCTCCGGTGCACCAAAGTGGGTTGAAAAATCACATGTGTGTCCTTGGTTGAATTTATAGGTCCCATGGAAGAAATGAGAATGAAATTCAAACATTTGGGCGTCATGACTCTGCCGAGAACATCGAGAAACTAAGATTTTAAATTCATGTAAATCCAAAACTCAGCTGGAAATCATGAAACTTGGCATGGTGTCATGTCATGGCACTAACATGTTGTGGTAAAAAATTGGGCCGATTTGGAAGCTCGTGGTTCTAAGAGGGAATGTGCCACCTTTGAGTGTGAAACGATACACGCTGCCCCCGCCCTTGAGTTTCTTAACAAAGGCAACATAGAACTACATTAGTGCCTTGTTAAATTTTGGAATTATTCCGAGTTCGTTTGTCGTTTTTTATACATTAATTGATTTTCTAGTCATTTAATGTGCATAGGTCAAATTTGAACTACAAACACATGCTCTGGTGCACCAAGTTGGTTGAAAAATCACATTTGTGTCCTTTGGTGAATTTCTAGGTCCCATGCAAGAAATGAGAATAAAATGCCTAAAAACCCAGTTAATGTATAAAAATGTCCAAATGAACCCTGAAAAATTCCAAAATTTAACACAACACTCATGTTGTTCTATGTTGACACTAGAAAAAATTTGAAAACAATAAGAGGCAACAGATATCGTTTCGTCCCCGAAGGTGGCACGTTCCCTGCCGGAACCATCACGCTTGTTGTGAGAAGCTCTGGTATGTGAGAAGCTTATACCCAAACCTGCCCAAATGGGACAATTTTTTTACCATGGCATGTTGATGCCGCTCCATGATAGCATGCCAAGTTTCATGAATTTTAGACGAGTTTTCGATTTACTAGAATTTAAAAACCAGGTATCTCAATGCTTGCGGCCCAATGACGGTAGCAGGGTGTTTGACATTCATTCCCATTTCTTGCATGGCACCTAAGCATGCAACCAAGGACAAATATTTGATTTTTCAACCAATTTATATGCACTGGAGCATGTGCATGTAGTTAAAATTTGAAATAGGCACATAAAATGCATAGAAACCCTAGTTAATGTATAAAAATGTCCAAACGAACCCCGAAAAATTCAAAATTTAACACAACACTCCTGTTGTTCTATGTTGATACAAGAAATTTTTTGAAAGCAATAAGAGGCAATGGATATCTTTTGATCCCCAAAGGTGGCACGTTCCCTACCGAAACCATCACGCTTGTTGTGAGAAGCTCTGGTTTGTGAGAAGCTTATACCCAAACCTGCCCCAAATGGGACAAATATTTAACCACAGCATGTTGATGCCGCTCCATGATAGCATGCCAAGTTTCATGAATTTCAGACGAGTTTTGGATTTACTAGAATTTAAAAACCAGGTATCTCAATGTTTGCGGCTGAGTGACGGTGGCAGGGTGTTTGACATTCAATCCCATTTCTTACATGGGACCTAAGCATGTAACCAAGGACACATATTTGATTTTTCAACCCGTTTATATGCACTGGAGCATGTGTATGTAGTTCAAATTTGAATTATGCACCTGAAATGCCTACAAAACCAAGTTAATGTATAAAAACGTCCAAACGAACCCTGAATTATTCGAACTTTTTTGATGACACACCTATAGTTGCATGTTCACTGTAGATAAAAGTTCTAGCAATTCAAACACCATCCATTGCAGTTGTGACCCCATTATTTAATTCAAATCAAGACGAAAAATCAAGTAGATCGCACATAGTTTATTATCACCAACCTTGTGAGATGCAGCACAAAATATCTTGGAGCACCATCGGAGTATAGTACATATACGGCTTACGTGAGAAGGTGCGACGGCTACAGTCCATAGCCGACGTGTCAAGCACACTAGCTCGCTCCCGAAATATCATTTCACTGTTCAGTCGTCGCCGGTGAAAGATGGGGACGTGGACCCGCGTCATGAGGGCAACTTCGGCGGCCCACTCCAGCGAGAGCGCGGCCGCAGCCGCCAGGCGCGTGCTAACAACCTTCGTGAGGGCGACCGTAATCTGCGTCCTGGTGGCCAAGGCAGCCCAAACGGCCAACGTTGCTTCTCAGACGGCGACAACAACATCTGCCTCGGGGATAGCAACTTGCGAGAGCGTCACAATAGCTGTCCGTTCCGCAACAGCGGCCCTAGCTCTGATGAAGGCCACCCACGACCATGTCGAGGCCGCCCACAACCAGCTCGTGGCGGTCACCGCAGAAACCGAGCGAAGCTTCTCCGACAACGGTCGGCAACCCACTGCCGAAGAGTTGGCAATCGCCGAGAGAGTTCGAGCAGCCGTCCGTTCCTGCGCAGCATACCTTGCCACGACGGAGCCCGCCAAAGCCCAGATCGCGGCCGCCCACGCCCTGCTGGTGGCGGCCTATCACTACTGCAGGATGCTGCTAACGCGACACTACGATCAGAGACCCTTCGACGAAATTGCGTGCGATGCCATTATCGCAAACGGTGGTGTAAAAACCGTCAAAAAGGGTGCAAAATGTTTGCGATGGAGGATGCATCAAACACGGTTCAGATTTTAGTTTCCTGTGCGATGCAGGGCATACGGTTCAGTTCAATTAACTGTTTGTGATGAGGAGGAACAAAAGAAACGGGTAGCCAGATGAAGGTGTGTGTGATATATAGCATACGGTTCACTCGGATGAACTGTTAGTGATTAGGCAACACAAAAGAAACGGCCAGACAGATCAAGGTGTGTGTGCGATATACGGCATGTGGTTCACTCGGATGAACTGTTTGCGTTGAGACATGAGAATAGAAACGGTTCAACTTAACAAGATGTGTGTGATACGCGGCAAACAGGTCTGAAATTGGAAACGTGTGCGAAGCCCGATAACAACACAGACGATTACTGCTAACAAGCCGCGTGTGTTGTGAGCAAACGATTGCTGGTATACAATTGTGAGTGATTGATGAAAACATCACCGACGGGTTCCATTGTTTAGTCCGTGTGCGATGTGATTTTCTTTGTCCGCACAACACCTACGCTCTGTCTATAGAGCATCAACGTATATACTTAAAAAGACAACATTGCATAACCAAATAAGCATACAATTACACAAGTGACTACAAACATAACATTTCCACACACCAAAGTAAGCAATTACATGCATACTAAAGTAGGAGAAACGAGGATCTAATCATCTACTTATTGTTGTGACGACACTTGCCATTGCTCTGCTTCCGGCTGGATCCCTGGCCGTTTTGGGGAAGGAGGCACTTCCTCATGTCAACGATCCACATGTACATGTCGTAGCTCGTGTACGCCTCCTTGGCCATGTCATGACGTGAGCTTTGTCTAGTTTCTCCATCCAGGCCAAGTTCCAGGCATGCTTGTCCTTGTTGCACAAATCCTTCATGTCTCTGTAGTAGGGGTCGATGATGGCCTCGGCGAGGTGAACCAGTGAGTCCTTCTCATGCTCCTTGCTGCCCCAGATCTTGTATTGGCCCTGGATGTCGACAAGATTCTGGCAGGCGATGCCCGAATTCTCGAGCGCCTTTACATCGTTGGTGATGTCCACCAGAGCATACATGTAGTGGGGGGCTGTTGACAAACCTAGCAAGACGCTCGCAAGGCCTTGTGGCTAGGCAATATGTGACGCCCCAAGACCGACGCTTCAGACGCCTTCCATGTTTTGCGAGTTTCGTTGTGCTATTTATTTGGTTGTTGCATTCATCATGGCATCATGCGCATTGCATCATCATGTTTTCATAAAACTTACATCCGCTCGTAGTTGCCGCGTCCCCCTTTGCTTTTGTTGACTGTTCCGAGCCCAACCGGGTTTTTCAATTCCCTTTTGCCTAACCATTTGACCCTCTCTGCACAGTGCTCACACCCCCCTCGCGCACGTCCGGAACTTGCCTGAACCCGACCCGCTCGGTCACGACCGTTGCGTTCAGATCATCCCCAAACATCTATAATACATCTTTGTTTTCGTAGTCGGGCTCCCCTAAGCCATTTATTCACAACCACTCGATTTCGATCAAAGGTTTCAGTTTAGCCCCTAAACCTAGTCCACCTGCTATATAACCCAACCTAGCCTAACCCTAGTCTACCCAGTCCCATCCGCGCCGTCGCCACTCTCTTTCTCGGGATCCATCCACACCTACCACAGCCTCCGACCAGATCCCTGGTTTTCCGTGCAGCCGCCCGAGCATCTCGATCCCGAGTGGATCGAGCGCTTCGCCTCCAAGCCCAGCCTCCCCTGCTCATGCCCCGAGCCTCCCGTCGCCAAGGAGCACGAGCTCCTTTGCCTCGCTGCCACGCCAACCGGAGTAGCAGCCCAGCCGGTAATCCCCGTCGCTGCCGAACCTCGCCACCGCCGGAGCTGCTCCGCCCGCCGCCCGAACCTGCCAAGACGAGCACCAGCAGGGCCGCCTTCTCCTTCCCTGTCTCTCCTTTCTTCTTCCCTTCTCCCTCCCGTCTCATCTCCCTGCATCTTCTCCACAGGGAACCATGGTGCCGCCACTTGGAGATCCATGACCGCGCCTCCCTCTCCCGTCTCCGGCCAGATCCATGGCCCAGGGACCAGATCTGCAGCCGTCCCGACGGAGTCCCACGCGCCAAGTCCCTCTGCTCATTCCAGGCGCTCGTCCCCGTCTTCCTCTGCCTCCTCTGCTTCGTCATGACCGAGCGCCCCCGCCCGTTGACCAGATCGAGCGTGAGAGCTCGATCGCCTGCTCCAGCGCCCCGCTTGGGCCTCATCCCGAGCCGACCTCTCTGTTCGTGGGCCCCCCAAGTCTGCAGCCCCGCGAGCCCGCCTCCACCGACTGGGCTTGGCCCAATGTGAGCAGCTCCCTCAGCCTCCAGTTTCAGCCCGCAACGTTTTTTTTTCAGTTCTGGATGTTTAATCAATTTTCGAGAGTCTGTCAGTTTTACAGAATAGTCCCCCTAGATCATGCATTTAATAACTCACAAATGGTGCATCGGATTAAAATGTTTTATATATGGAAAATGCTTAGTTTTTCATCTAGTTTCATAATCTGCTATTTTCATCTATGTTTAAAAGGTTTAAAATGCTGTTTGTTTAAATTTGCATAAATGCCATGCTAAAATGATTTATTTCATAACTAAATAACCGTAGCTCGGATTTAAATAAATTATATATGTAAATGGGGTAGAAAAATACATAGATTAACATGGTAGCATCACTTTGCATGTTTAACAACTCTAAAATTATGTATAGGGCAGAACAGTACCAAATCAAAAATATGCATATGGGGATTTACCGGATTTGTTGTTTTTATGTCCGGCCCCATATAAATTGTTTAGATGGTATAGTTTTGATATGCTTCACCACTTGTCATGTTTAATAACATTTAATGTTGTTGGGTACATAACCGAGAGGAGAACTAAATAATTGATGTGGTGTTTCGTTAATATGCAACTCGTTGCATATTGGGCTCCATTTAACTTGTAGTTTTGTTTGTGCATATTGCCATGCCATGCTATTTAAACCGGACATGCATCATACTTGTTTGCGCATCATGCCATGTTTATGTGATGGTTGTTTACTATGTTGTTTGTTTCTTTCCGGTTGCTTCTCTCGTTAGCTTCGTTTCGTTCGAGTAGTGAGGATTCGTTCGACTACGTCATTTGTCTTCTTCATGGACTCGTTCTTCTTCCTTGCGGGATTTCGGCAAGATGACCATACCCTCGAAATCACTTCTATCTTTGCTTGCTAGATGCTCGCTCTTTTGCTATGCCTATGCTACGATGCCTATCACTTGCTTATCATGCCTCCCATATTGCCATGTCAAGCCCTAACCATCCTTTCCTAGCAAACCGTTGTTTGGCTATGGTACCGCTTTGCTCAGCCTCTCTTATAGCGTTGTTAGTTGCGGTGAAGATGAAGTTTGTTCCTTGTTGGAACATGGAGATGTTGTTCCTTGTTGGAACATGTTTACTTGTTGGGATATCACAATATATCTTATTTAATTAATGCATCTATATACTTGGTAAAGGGTGGAAGGCTCGGCCTTATGCAGTGTTTTGTTCCACTCTTGCCGCCCTAGTTTCCGTCATATCGGTATTATGTTCCCGGATTTTGCGTCCCTAACGCGGTTGGGTGATTTATGTCACCCCTTGACGATTCGCTTTGAATAAGACTCCTCCAGCAAGGCCCAACCTTGGTTTTACCATTTGACTACCTACCACATATACCCCTTCCCTTGGGTTCTGCAGACTCAAGGGTCATCTTTATTTTAGCACCCCCGGGCGGTGCTCCTCCGAGTGTTGGTCCGAACCGAGCAACCTCATGGGCCACCACGGGAAACTCGAGGCTTGGTTTTACTCGTGGCGTGACTTATCCGGTGTGCCACGAGAACGAGGTACGTGCGACTCCTATCGGGATTTGTCGGCACATCGGGCGGCTTTGCTGGTCTTGTTTTATTGCTGTCGAAATGTCTTGTAGCCAGGATTCCGAGACTGATTGGGTCTTCCCGGGGAGAAGGAATATCCTTCGTTGATCGCGAGAGCTTATCATGGGCTAAGTTGGGACACCCCTGCAGGGTATTATCTTTCGAAAGCCGTGCCCGCAGTTATGAGGCAGATGGGAATTTGTTAATGTCCGGTTGTAGATAACTTGACCCAAGATCCAAATTAAAATACACCAACCGCGTGTGTAACCATGATGGTCTCTTCTCGGCAGAGTCCGGGAAGTGAACACGGTGTTGGAGTTATGTTTGACGTAAGTAGTTTCAGGATCACTTCTTGATCATAGTTGTTCGACCGTGCCTTGCTTCTCTTCTCGCTCTCTTTCGCGAATGTAGCCACCAGATATGCTAGTCGCTTGCTGCAGCTCCATCTCACTATCTTCTCCTACCCATAAGCTTAAATAGTCTTGATCTCGCGGGTGTGAGATTGCTGAGTCCCCGTGACTCACAGATACTTCCAAAACCAGTTTGCAAGTGCCGATGAAACCGTGCAGGTGACGCATCCGCGCTCAAGGAGGAGCTCGATGAAGATCTTGTTTCTTTGTGTTGTTTCGTCTCAGTTGATCAGTAGTGGAGCCCAGTTGGGACGATCGGGGATCTGTGTAGCATTTGGGGTAGTCTTCTTTTATTTTGGTTCCGTAGTCGGACCTTGATTGTATCTGTATGATGTAATGCTTTATTTATGTATTGTGTGAAGTGGCGACTGTAAGCCAACTATGTATCTCTTTCCCTTATGTATTACATGGGTTGTGTGAAGATTACCTCACTTGCGACATTGCTTTCAATGCGGTTATGCCTCTATGTCGTGCTTCGACACGTGGGAGATATAGCCGCATCGAGGCGCTACAAGTTGGTAATCGAGCCATCCCGACTTAGGAGCCCCCGCTTGATTGTTTCTTTGGCGTTGTTGAGTCTAGAAAAAAATGTTTTGAGTCTTAGGATTATATATCGGAGAGTAGGATTATTTTACTCCTCGGTCCCTTCGTCCGCTCTGGTGAGGTCACCGGCGTAGAAGTTTTGACTATTCTCTCCTCAAATTTCACTAAAAAATTTAGGATCACGCGGGTATCTTGGAATTGTTCCGATGGTTTTGTGGCGAGAACATTGTTCTTGGTGCCTCGACATTTAGGGGTTGTGGCGGTGTCCGGGAGTTGAGCTCGAGGTGTTGTCGTCACAATTTTATCGTTGCAGTTCGGAATACCGAGCTTTGCCGACATCGAAAATCTCTTTTATGCAGTTGTTGGTGAGATAACCTCGATAACCCGATCTTGGGCGAGTTCGAGTATTGCCATAACTCGTATAACGGATGCTTTTCGAAGGTTGAGGTACACGATTTCCGGAGTTTTCTTGGTTATGTGTTGAAGGATGGATACAGCTGGATCTAGGTATTGTTAGTTTGGGTGATATATTTTGTGTCCCCTGTATCCCCAACACCAGATTGCATAACCAGAAAGTTTCGGGAGTTTATAGGTGGGAATTCAAGTAGCTCCTAGAATATCTTTCCGACAGATACATGATATGGGATTGGGTAAATCTCTATCATATGTATTTGTTCCGGCTTATTCTGCAAGCCAAATCCTTTGTTTTGCTTTATTTGTGGTATTTGAGTTGCTTTGATGTCAAGTGTCGATTCCATACCTTTCAAGCGGTATTCTCATATTTCTATGGGAGTACTAATCCTTTTGATCATCGAGATTGTGATGTCAATTCTTTCCAACCGGCGTGCTTCTCTTCAAGTGGATTCGATCATTTCAACATTTGCGAGATCAATTCTAAGTTTTCTCAACGGTGTTTGTTTCATCCGTCCCAAGTTGCCTTTGTTTTCCCGCCCTCCCACCCTTTTTCTTCAAGGACTCAGATGTCTTAACCAAGTATCAATTTTATTCATGTGAAGTCCCTTCATTCTTTTCAATCAATGTTCTTACCCGGTGGTTCTCATGAAGATGTTCTTCAAGTTTATCATTCTTCATTCTTTTTCTTCTCCGGTGGACTAAATTCAAGCCTTCAATGTTGGTCACATTCCTTTCCTTGTTTCAAATGTTTTTCTCATGCCGGTGTATCTCGTAATCATTCACTTCTCGCTATTCATTTGGTTGGGAGTGATGAAGATATCTCAGAAGATTCAAGTTTCCATTCTCAATTCACTCAAGTTCTTTTGAGGATACTATCTCATTCAAGCCATTTAATTCAACCGGCGCAATCTATCTTTTAAATCGTTCAACGGTGTTTCTTTTGAGTGGGCCCTAACCCACAGGTCTTTTCCCAGGATCTTACCTGACTATTCTAAATTTTCCGGAGCTTCTAAAATTCTTTTCTAAGTTTGACGTAAGAATGGGCTTTCATCAGTCATGGCTTTCTCCAAGATCTTTCAAATTCTTTTCATCGTTGGTTCAACCTTTCTAATTTTCATCCCGGAGTATCTCAACAATTCATGGTGGTGTTTCTCGTCGTCATTCTCGAATTTTGAAGACCGAAGAAGAGTTTCTCTTTAATCTTGCTCCATTCTCTTCAAGATTCATGGTTCTAGCTTCGTGCCATCCTCATAATTGTTTTGATTGTGAGAATTCTTTTCACCCATCCGGAGCATTTCATGAGTTGTTTCCATTTCTTTCCTCCGAAGGCCATCATGTCATAATTCTTCATTCTCAGCGTGTAGCTACCGTTCCCCAAATCTTACCGGTGAATCGTTCAAATATCCTCTAATCAGTTCATGATCTCTTCATTCTCTTGTATCTAAATTCTCTCAAGCATCTTCATTCGTTTTCCAATTCTTCCCGGTGAATTGTGCCTTTGCTACGTTCAATTTCAATTCTTACGGTGGTTCGTTCAACAGTTCTCTTCCTTCCTTATTATATAGATTCATTCGTCTTTGCGAATCCTACCGGCGGATCGTTGAAGACCTTCCCAAGTTGAGCAATATCTCTCTTCAATCCTTTTTCAACGAGAATAAGTAGTATGCCTAATCCGTTGCTTGTCATCAATTTAAATTGGTGAAGGATAAGCATAACATAATTCTTGTTCTTGTTTCATCCAAGTGATTAATTCCTTCTTTCGGAGTTTGTTCATGATGAATAAATTCTCGGTTTCCATTGTTTCATCTTTTCTTTTCCGGAGTTCCAATTTTTTTCCGCATTATCTCATCGGGAAGCTCCATCTAAACCATCGCAAGGCTTCACCTTGTGTTTTCAACTTCTCTTTCTTTTTATCATCCTTTCATTACCGGAGTTCTTCATGGAGGCTCTACATAGTGGTTCATCAAGGATTCTTTTCATTCTTCAATTGTTCTTCAAGATTTTTCTCGAAGTTAAGATCCGCCAAGCTATACTCAAAATTAAACATGGTGTTCAACACATGTTTGTTTAGAGGAGCTCAAGCATTTCTTCATCTTGCATTTCAAAGTGCAATTCTGTCTACAATATCTTTTGAGGTGGTGTTATGTCCTTCTTGACAATTTCCATTCATGTTCCATGATTCACAAATTGTCAAGAATGAGGTATTTTAAATCCATCAATCTTTTCGTTGGAGTTAGCTTGTGTCATATTTCACCTAAAGCTTTCCCTAAGGATTGTTGTTATTTATGGTGCTTATAAATGACCCAAGTTCTTCTGTAACATCCCAAATTTCCTATTTGGAATGTTTTACAATTATAGCTAAGCATCCAATGCATCCTGTTTGAATTTGAATGCCATTTGAAGTTTCAGAGAATTTTGAGTTTTGAATTTGAATTTCAAACTTTGGCATGTGGGAAACATTTCAAAAACTAAGCCTGATAAATACTTGATCAAAAGTATGAGAGGAGCAAACATGACACTCCAAAAATATCAGAAGAAAACATTGCCAAAAGATTTGGATTCAAATCTGAAATTTTATTTGAATTTGAAAAAAATAGATTTTTATAAAGTTTGGATTTTGCCTTTGGAAAAATGTTCAAATGAAAGGAATATTCCCTGATCATTTTGGTATATATATACCCTATATAAAATATTTATAGATATTGTTTTATTTTTGTTTTTGTTTTATTTAAAAAATAAAGAAAAAACCCCCCTCGAGCGCCAGCTAGGCCACCCAGGCCCAGCCAGTGCCATGACCTGCCTTTGGCCCAAGCCAACCAGCCCAACTGCCCGAGCCAGGCTACCGAGCCAGCCCAGCTCCACCGACCGCCTCGCCCCTCGCCTCAACCCCTAGGCCCGGCCACCCGCTCGATCTCGCCCTCTCTCTCTCGTGACCGTGGGCCCCGCCTCTTCTTCCCCCTCGCCCACGCGACCTCGCTGAGATCGCGGATCGAAGGATCCGGGATCCCGATCCGCCCGATCGACCCCGGCCGCCCGACCCCGGCTATAAAAGCCGAGTCACTGCACCCCATTCCCCGAGACATCGCCAGCACCCCTCTCCCCCGCTCGGCGTCATGGAGTCAAGCTCTCCCGCACGCCATTGTTGCCGCCGTCGACTCCTAGCCCCCGACCAACCCGACCCCACGAACCCCTCCCGTGCTCCCTGCATCTCCCGACGACTCACGGAGCTCACTGACCCTGAAGCCCTGCCAAGATCTCGCGCCGCCGCCGCCGCCGTCGCGAGTCCGGTAAGCCACCGCAACGCCCCGTCCGATCTCAAATCGACGGCCTCGATTAGAAACCCCCGAAGGGGTAGGTTTTATTTAGAAAACCGGCCGGTCCAATCGGTTTATTTTTAGGTTAGGTTTTATTTTTAGGCCCGGTTCGTTTTAGTTAACCCTAGGGCCCGTTAGGCTATCTAACGCACAGGGCACAGTATATTTATTCTGTTTAATATTTTTAGATGATTTTTTTTGTTGGATTGCAAATTTTATGTAGTTTCTGTAGAATATATATTTAGCTATGTTAAAAATAATTAAAATTGCTTTATTTTAGTTTTGGTCAGAATAGTAAATCTGCTATAACTTTAGTTAGAAAAATTATTTTGCATGATTCTTTTTGTCACCACTTTATTTTGACATTGCCAAACCCTAGAAATTAACTTGGGTATTTTAGGATTAATAAATAATTAGTTTTAGACAGAATCCTATTAAACCTAATTAATTAACTAGTTCCTGTTTTCCTAATGTTTAAATTAGTAAATGAATTTGTTTTTAACTTGTGATTAGTTATTCTAGGTTAGTTTCTGTCATTCTAGTAGATGAACTTTTATTTATAATTAATAAAAGTTTTAAATTATTTTCTTAATAGAAATTGGATTAGGCCTAATATGAGTTTTATAACAGCTTTTAATTAATTCTTTTTGCTCCTAGTTGCTTAGTGAAACCTTTTCTGTTAAGTTAACTTAAAAGCATGATTAGGTTATATTAAGGAATTTTTGTTATATAAAAACTATTTTAGTTATTGTTTGGAGTAGGGAAAAACTTTGAATTGGTTTCTTTGAGTTTTTCTTTTGGATTTGGTTTTGGTTGATTTGTTGTGTTATGTTATTTTTGTTATGTTGTGTGAATCCTATTGCTTTGTGCTTATTGTGTTATTGTTTGTCTCGGTAGAGTTTCCAGAGTGCGAAGCTTGCTACTACGAATCTTTAGCTTACGAGGATCATCAGCAAGGCAAGTTTCGATCATGTTATTTCTATACCTATGTTTTTGTGCATTAGTAGTTGTCACCACCCCACCATGCATGCAGTAGTGAAATCTTGAAGTCATTAAACTTGAGTAGTATCATGTGGTAGGATGAACCAATCCCCTTGTTACTATGACCCCGGGACGTAGTTGTTACTTTGCTATGCTCGTAGACGGGATTTGGGATGAGTGAAATTCATAAGCAAGATGTGAGAGTCAATGATGATGACAACCCCATGAACTACAATGATCAAGATGGACTTCGGAAAATCACTCTTGGGTGGAGGATTTGTTGACGGCACCTGGAGCACCCAGTGGTGGCGGGATGCATGGAGAAGCGCCATGACATCCTGCGGAAAGCTTCACCCAGCCACGAAGAGAAGGATGGATGCCCCATGACGGAAGCTTACTGTGCAGCCGCAAGCCATTATGGGCTCGGCTGGGTTGACCCTAGTAGTGACGCTGGCTGGGCGGTCTCGAGAAGTAGACGAACGGTAGGATTGGATGGGTACCGGCGGTGGCGGAAGAACTCTTTGGGAGACCTGTTTCATTCGTCCGTCTTCAAACACCATGAAGTGCGAAGACTTTAAAGGAGGGAATGATTCTTGCGGGAAAGTCGCAACCCTCTGCAGAGTTAAAGATCTAATCGATTAGCCGTGTCCCCGGTTACGGACATTTGAGCCTCTGGAACTTGGAAGTATTCGGATATCTCAACACTAAAACTAATGGATTAATTTGTGGGGTTTATATGACTTAATAAGTGGGAACGAGATATTGGTTGGCGGAACCATCTCAGTAACTACCAATAATTGTAGTAATTTGCAGGCAAGTCCACTGTAGTAGGATAAAATTTGCTTTTCGCAAAATGATGAAACTTAGAGCTCCACAGCCAAAAATGCATATAGAGTTAGTAACTTTATTATTGTTATTCTTCATGACTTGCCACTTATTCCAAAAGCTGACCTACATGGCTGCAACGTATTATGTTGCGAGATATATTCGATCGAGGAGTGAGGCTACGCTCCGCTTGGCGATTGCCCTTTGAGTCGGATGGACTCGCTTACCTTCGACGCTTCCGTAGCATTTGTAGTTTATTTCTCATGAGTTGGCCTTGAGCCAAATTTATTCCCTTGTAATAAAGACTCTATATGAGAATCGTTTAATGATATTCAGGTGTGATTGAACTTTGATTACTTTATCGATGTCTTTGTGAGTACCAAGCATGATCTTGGGATGGTACGGATACGTAGATTTGACCGATTTTGGGTCAGGTCGCTACAGAGATGGTATCAGAGCACACGCTGACCGTAGGATCCTAACCCCTAGGATCGGAAAGCCATAAGAAGAGACCATTTACTTTCATCCTTTTCATTCCATAATTCTCCCCTGTTCAATTCTGACTCTTCTCCCCTTTGCAACATTCTAGATGGCGCGAGTTCACCCCAGTTTTGCTACGGAGTTCTGCCACCCGATGAGACGATGCCCTTCGAAGAAAGCTGGTCCAGATGGTGAAGCAGCTGAAGATTGCTCTGCCCTCGATCACCGGAAACCCACTAATGCACTTCCGCGGACACCGCTCTGAGATTGAAGTGCATATCCTGTGGAGAACCTTTGGAGGACACACGGAGCCTATCAACTTTGAGTTCACCGAGTTCAAGCTGGATCATCGGAAGGGACATGGCGATCTATCGAGCACTTGGACATCTCCGAGAGGAGTACTGAGGCCGAGCTCGATCACTCAGACCTCACCATGGTTTCTCGCAGGCAAGGAATGGAGATATCATCCGTACCATTGAGGACGATTCCACTCTCTCATACATCCAGACTTGGAGTGTCTTCTCGAAACGGGAGATTCTGACTCGCCAGAACTCGAAGACACACGGAAGCTTTGTTCCGCGAATCGGGCTGGAGGAGAAGGCCCGCAGACTTCCTTGGCCATGAGGAAGAAATCACGGACTTCATGGAGATAGTCGACGATCTGAAGATGAAGCTTGCCGCGATAGAGGAAAAGATGGACTTGGGAGAGGACCTTTACCCTAGTGGAGATGAAGCACCCTCGTGAGCAATGATCAGGATTTGAAGGAGTACCACCAAGGAAACCCCAAGAGGAGGCGCCAGCGATGAAGACTTTTTAGTCGACCACCATGTTATCTTTTACTTTTTCGTCGATCGCTTAGGCGATGTTTTCCTTCGATTAGTCATGAGCTTTTGTAATCGAGTTTGAACCATGTTTGAGTGGAATGAATAAATGATTGGTGTGTTATGATTGTGCATTCATATGGGTAGTGTTATTTCTCATAGACCATTGTTCTATTCTCATTTTCTCATCCCCTCCAAAACACCAGATGCCTCCGAGACGTGACACTGGTTTCCCTCCGGAGCTCACCCAGCTGCTCCAACAGCAAAATGCACTGGTGCAGCTCCTTATTCAGAATCAGAACAACACCGCCAACAATCCACCGCCACCGCCACCACCCACTGTGGACAACTTGACTCGATTTCTGAGGTTGAATCCGCCAGTGTTCTCTAGTAGCATTGAGCCGATTATGGCTGATGATTGGCTCCGCAAGATCGGAAGAGAGCTAGTCACCGTTGGATGCACTGATGCTGAGAAGGTGCGCTTTGCCGCGCATCAACTGGATGGACCTGCAGCTTCTTGGTGGGAGAATTACACCGCCACTTTTCCCATTGGTGCCATCACTTGGGACCAATTCCAGCAGAACCTTCCGCCTGCTCATGTCTCACCTGGAGCCATGAGTCCAAGAAGCGTGAGTTCCGCAACTTACGCCAGGGAACCGTCTTGTGGCACAAGACGTGGATGAATCAGCAAGCTCGCTCGCTATGCCCCCGATGATGTGGCCACAGATGCCGCCAAGCGGAGAAGTTCCTTGAGGACTCAATGATGAACTGAGCATGCAGCTTATTGTGGCTACTTTCAACAACTACCGTGAGCTGGTAGACAAGGCCACCATTCGAAGGCAAGCAGCAGCGGATAGAAAGCCGCATAGCGGAAGTACAGCCAGGGGAAGCACAACTCAGAGCTCAGCAGAAGCCCGTTATGCACCGTACTCGGGAGGGCACACCCATCATAACCATGGAGTTCATAACCATGGAGGAAATGGGAACAACCGCAGCCAGACAACAAGTCGGGCCATGGCAATGGCAATGGAAGTGGTAATGGCAATCAGCATCGTTCTGCCCGGCTCAAGGATCTGAGCCACATCACCGCTTCAAGTGCCGAAGACAGGGCACTCGCCACCGACTGCCGGAGGCCAAGCAGAGGAATGGAAATGGCAATGGAGGCTCGGTGAAGAAGCCAAATCCGTTTCCTCGTGCTCGGTGAACCACATCGGCGTGGAGGGCGTCTATGATCAGCCGGAACAACTCGTGGTTGGTAAGTTTTATTGAATTCACATTCAGTTTTGGTTCTCTTTGATTACGGTGCAACGATTCATTCATATCAAGGGTAGTTGTGGAAAAGTACGGGTTACGCACTAGAACCCTTAGAAGCCCCTTCGCGTCGGCTCGCGGAGAGGAGAAATGATGGCGGTGTAGGCTGTCCTGCAACCCTCAACATCGGGAATCATAAGTTTCCGTGGACCTCATAGTGTTGGAAACTCAGACCTTGGATGTAATCCTAGGCATGGATTGGCTGTCAAAGTTTGAAGGAACATTGATCGGCCCGCAAGTCTATTCAGCTCACCACCCCGGGCGTAAGAGGATCAAGTATGTAGCCAGCACAGCCGGATGAAGAATCAGTGCATTCCCTCACGGAGTTGTTCAGAGGAAGTGCCAGAGGTGCAAGACTTTCCGATGTGTTCCGGAGGAATTACCGAGAATGCCACGGACAGGGACATTGAATTTCTGATTGAGCTATTGCGGCACAGCCCCAATATCCAAGAGACCTTATCGGATGCCACCGAATGAGTTGAAAGAGATCAAGGATCAAATAAATGAGTTATTGGAGAAAGGATATATTCGTCCAAGCTCATCACCTTGGGGAGCCCCAGTTCTTTTGGTAGAGAAGAAGGACGGAAGCTTGAGAATGGTTGTGGATTATCGTGCATTTAACGAAGTAACCATCAAGAACAAGTACCCCCTGCCGATGATCAATGACTTGTTTGATCAACTTGTTGGAGCCAAGGTATTCTCTAAGATCGATCTTCGATCAGGGTATCATCAGTTGAAAATTCGTGAAAAGGATATACCCAAAACAGCATTCACTACCAGGTATGGTTTATATGAGTATACCGTCATGTCATTTGGATTGACTAATGCTCCTGCATACTTCATGAATTTGATGAACAAGGTGTTCATGGAGTATTTGGACAAGTTTGTCGTGGTGTTCATCGATGATATATTGATTTTCTCCAAGAGCGAGGAAGAGCATAAGGAACATTTGCGTCTAGTTCTGGAGAAGCTTGAGAACATCAGTTGTATGCCAAATTCAGCAAATGTGAATTTTGGTTGAAGGAAGTTGGATTCCTCGGACATGTTATTTCAGGAGAAGGAATAGCAGTTGATCCCGCCAAGGTTGAATCGACCACCGATTGGCGATCGCCCACCTCGATCAAGGAGATCCGCAGTTTTCTCGGACTCGCAGGATATTATCGGAGGTTCATTGAGAACTTCTCGAAGATTGCCAAGCCCATGACCGAGCTGTTGAAGAAGGAAGCCAAGTATGTTTGGACCGAGGAATGTGAAGCCAGTTTTCAGGAATTGAAGAAACGGTTGGTCACCGCTCCAAAGTGTTGATTTTGCGGACATACACAAGGAATACCAGGTTTATTAGGCGCTTCTCGTCAAGGACTCGGAGGAGTATTGATGCAGGAAGGTAAGGTTGTAGCTTATGCCTCCGCACAGCTACGGCCTCATGAGATGAATTATGCCACGAATGATTTGGAGTTAGCGGTATGTAGTGCATGCACTCAAGACTGGAGACATTTCCTCATCGGAAATCGTTGTGATGTCTACAGATCACAAGAGTTTGAAGTATATGTTCACGCAGAAGGAATTGAACCTCGAGCGGAGGAGATGGCTAGAGTTGATAAAGGACTACGACATGAGATTGCATTACCACCCGGTAAAGCTAATGTTGTAGCAGATCCTTTGAGCCGTAAGAGTTATGTGAATACTCTTACAGCAGGAGGATTACCCAGAGTTAGTCGATGACCTCGAGATCTCCGATGGAGATAGTTCGAAAGGATTTGTTGCAACTCTGAAGTTCAGTCCACCTTGACCGAAAGGATTCGTGAAGCCAAGTCGGACAAGGAAATCGATGAGATAAAGCAAAAGATGGAGGAAGGAAAAGCTAAAGGATTCCGTAAGGATGAACACGGAACTATATGGTTTGAGGATCGTATTTATGTGCCCAATGATCCCGAGCTCAGAAGCTAATTCTTGAGAGGCTCATGATTCACCGTACTCGATTCACCCCTGCAACACCAAGATGTACCTGGATTTGAAGCAAAGTTTACGGTGGGCAGTATGAAGAAGGACATTGCGAGTGCGTAGCCGTATGCGATGTTTGCCAGCGTGTAAAGGCAGAACATCGAAGCCAGCAGGTTACTTCAACCTTTGCCGATTCGATTGGAAATGGGAGAAACTTGGTATGGATTTCATCACAGGATTACCCAGACCCGTTCAGGTTATGATTCTATCTGGGTAGTGGTTGATCGTTTGACTAAGGTAGCTCACTTCATTCCGTGAAGACTACCTATACCAGTGCCAAGTTGGCCAAGATATACATGACCAGGATCGTATATCGCATGGAGTTCCGAGGAAAATCGTGTCGATAGAGGAACGCAGTTTACCTCAAAGTTTTGGAAGCGATTGCATGAAACTTTGGAGTGCGAGGCTGGAATTCAAGACAGCTTTTCATCCATGAGACGGATGGACAGACCGAGAGAGTCAATCAGATTCTGGAGGACATGTTGAGAGCTTGTGTGCTAGACTATGGGTCTAGCTGGGATGATAATTTGCCGTACGCAGAGTTCTCATACAACAACAGTTATCAATCCAGTTTGAAGATGGCCCCTTTCGAAGCTCTATACGGAAGGAGGTGCAGAACACCATTGCTGTGGGATAGTGTTGGAGATCGATCGCTTTTCGGTTCCGATCTTATCAAGGATTCCGAAGAGAAAGTCAAGCTGATTCGAGACAGGCTCAAGATAGCACAATCGAGACGTAAGAGTTATGCCGACGATGAAGCAAAGGAAGTGACTTACGAAGTGGGAGACCGAGCATATCTTCGTGTGTCACCACTTCGTGGAATCAAGAGGTTTGGTGTCAAGGGAAAGTTAGCACCCCGATTCATTGGCCCCTACAAAATCCTCGAACGTCGTGGAGAAGTTGCATACAAGTTGGAATTGCCGGAAGGATTGTCCGAGTTCATGATGTCTTCCACGTTTCTCACCAAGAAGTGTCATGCCGACATGGCCGATGTTCCGTTGAGAGACACAAAGCCCCTAGAGGCCATACAGCTTGACGGTGATCGACTTACAAGGAGAAACCCGTCCGAATTCTCGAAACTGCAAGCGAGTCACCCGCAGCAAGGTCATCAAATTTTGCAAGGTCTTGGAGTCACCACACCAAGGAAGAAGCCACACAGGGCGCCAAGAAGATCTTCTTGAGACCATCCTCACCTATTTGCTAGCCAACCCGAATCTCGAGGGCGAGATTCATCTTAAGGTGGTAGGTTTGTAACATCCCAAATTTCCTATTTGGAATGTTTTACAATTATAGCTAAGCATCCTATGCATCCTGTTTGAATTTGAATGCCATTTGAAGTTTCGAGAGAATTTTGAGTTTTGAATTTGAATTTCAAACTTTGGCATGTGGGAAACATTTCAAAAACTAAGCCCGATAAATACTTGATCAAAAGTATGAGAGGAGCAAACATGACACTCCAAAAATATCAGAAGAAAACATTGCCAAAAGATTTGGATTCAAATCTGAAATTTTATTTGAATTTGAAAAAATAGATTTTTATAAAGTTTGGATTTTGCCTTTGGAAAAATGTTCAAATGAAAGGAATATTCCCTGATCATTTTGGTATATATATACCCTATATAAAATATTTATAGATATTGTTTTATTTTTGTTTTTGTTTTATTTAAAAATAAAGAAAAAAACACCCCTCTGGGCGCCAGGCTAAACCACCCCAGCCCAGCAGTGCCAAGAGCCTGCCTTTGGCCCAAGCCAGCCCCGCCCAACAGCCCGAACCCGGCCGACCGAGCCGGCCCAGCTCCACCGACCGCCTCGCCCTCGCCTGAACCCCTAGGCCCGGCCACCCGCTCGATCTCGCCCCTCTCTCTCGCTGACCCGTGGGCCCGCCCTCTTCTTCCCCCTCGCACATAGCGACCTCGCTGAGATCGCGGATCCCGAAGGATCCGGATCCCGATCCGCCCGATCGACCCCCCGAAGCCGCCCGACACCCTGGCTATAAAAGCCGGAGTCACCGCACACCATTCCCCGAGACCTCGCCGCACCCCCTCTCCCTCCCGCTCGACGTCGCCGGAGCCCGAAGCTCTCCCCGCCGCCATTGTTGCCGCCATCGACTCCCTAGCCCCCCCCCGACCAACCCCGACCCCACCGAACCCTCCCGTGCTCCCAAGATCTCCTCGACGACTCACTGGAGCTCACTGACGCCTGGAAGCCCGGCCTCTCTCGCCCGCCCCGCCGCCGTCGCCGAGTCCGGTAAGCCACCGCAACGCCCCGTCCGATCTCAAATCGACGGCCTCGATTAGAAACCCGAAGGGGTAGGTTTTATTTAGAAAACCGCGGTCCAATCGGTTTATTTTAGGTTAGGTTTTATTTTTAGGCCGGTTCGTTTTAGTTAACCCTAGGGCCCGTTAGGCTATCTAACGATACGAGGCACGATATAGGCCCATTAGGCCTTTTTCTTTTATTTTGATTTTCTGTTTTAGCGAATAGTTTCTGTTTTCAAAAATTTATATCTTTTATTCTGTTTAATATTTTAGATGATTTTTTTTGTTGGATTGCAAATTTTATGTAGTTTCTGTAGAATATATATTTAGCTATGTTAAAATAATTAAAATTGCTTTATTTTAGTTTTGGTCAGAATAGTAAATCTGCTATAACTTTAGTTAGAAAAATTATTTTTGCATGATTCTTTTTGTCACCACTTTATTTTGACATTGCCAAACCCTAGAAATTAACTTGGGTATTTTAGGATTAATAAATAATTAGTTTTAGACAGAATCCTATTAAACCTAATTAATTAACTAGTTCCTGTTTTCCTAATGTTTAAATTAGTAAATGAATTTGTTTTAACTTGTGATTAGTTATTCTAGGTTAGTTTCTGTCATTCTAGTAGATGAACTTTTATTTATAATTAATAAAAGTTTTAAATTATTTTCTTAATAGAAATTGGATTAGGCCTAATATGAGTTTTATAACAGCTTTTTAATTAATTCTTTTTGCTCCTAGTTGCTTAGTGAAACCTTTTCTGTTAAGTTAACTTAAAAGCATGATTAGGTTATATTAAGGAATTTTTGTTATATAAAACTATTTTAGTTATTGTTTGGAGTAGGGAAAACTTTGAATTGGTTTCTTTGAGTTTTTCTTTTGGATTTGGTTTTGGTTGATTTGTTGTGTTATGTTACTTTTGTTATGTTGTGTGAATCCTATTGCTTTGTGCTTATTGTGTTATTGTTTGTCTCGGTAGAGTTTCCGGAGTGCGAAGCTTGCTACTACGAATCTTTAGCTTACGAGGATCATCAAGAAGGCAAGTTTGATCATGTTATTTCTATACCTATGTTTTTGTGCATTAGTAGTTGTCACCACCCCACCATGCATGCAGTAGTGAAATCTTGAAGTCATTAAACTTGAGTAGTATCATGTGGTAGGATGAACCAATCCCCTTGTTACTATGACCCCGGGACGTAGTAGTTACTTTGCTATGCTCGTAGACGGGATTTGGGATGAGTGAAATTCATAAGCAAGATGTGAGAGTCAATGATGATGACAACCCCATGAACTACAATGATCAAGATGGACTTGGAAAATCACTCTTTGGGTGGAGGATTTGGTTGACGGGCACCTGGAGCACCCAGTGGTGGCGGGATGCATGGAGAAGCGCCATGACATCCTTGAAAGCTTCACCCAGCCACGAAGAGAAGGATGGATGCCCCATGACCGAAGCTTACTCTGCAGCCGCAAGCCATTATGGGCTCTGGCTGGGTTGACCCTAGTAGTGACGCTGGCTGGACGGTACTACGAGAAGTAGACGAACGGTAGGATTGGATGGGTACCGGCAGTGGCCAGAAGAACTCTTTGGAAGACCCTGTTTCATTCGTCCCGTCTTCAAACACCATGAAGTGCGAAGACTTTAAAGGAGGGAATGATTCTTGCGGGGAAAGTGCGCAACCCTCTGCAGAGTTAAAGATCTAATCGATTAGCCATGTCCCCGGTTACGGACATTTGAGCCTCTGGAACTTGGAAGTATTCGGATATCTCAACACTAAAACTAATGGATTAATTTGTGGGGTTTATATGACTTAATAATTGGGAACGAGATATTGGTTGGCGGAACCATCTCAATAACTACCAATAATTGTAGTAATTTGCAAGCAAGTCCACTGTAGTAGGATAAAATTTGCTTTTCGCAAAATGATGAAACTTAGAGCTCCACAGCCAAAAATGCATATAGAGTTAGTAACTTTATTATTGTTATTCTTCATGACTTGCCAGCTTATTCCAAAAGCTGACCTACATGGCTGCAACGTATTATGTTGCGAGAGATATATTCGATCAGAGTGAGGCTACGCTCCGCGCTTGGCGATTGCCCTTTGGAGTCGGATGGACTCGCTTACCTTCGACGCTTCCGCAGCATTTGTAGTTTATTTCTCATGAGTTGGCCTTGAGCCAAATTTATTCCCTTGTAATAAAGACTCTATATGAGAATCGTTTAATGATATTCAGGTGTGATTGAACTTTGATTACTTTATCGATGTACTGTGAGTACCAGCATGATCTTGGGATGGTACAGACACAGAGATTTGACCGATTTTGGGTCAGGTCGCTACATCTTCATTTGTCCTCTCGGTGATATAAGTTTCTCATCTCCTTGTTGATATCAATCCAATCGTTTGTTTCCATTGGTGGCAGAATCTCACCTCATAATGTTGAGATGTTTCCATAAGTCCACTACAAGGTTATTCTTTTCGTTGTTGGTTTTCCAACAACTCCGTTCTATCCTTCTTTTTAAGGGTGCTTTCCAAACTCATTTGTGGTAGAAGTTGTCATTTTCTTCTCCATTCCTTTATTCCAATGATCTATCTTCAATTTTTCTTCCGGAGGCATTGTGATGTTGCTCTCTTCGACCCATCATCTTGTTTTGTCAAGACCATGACATTTTCCTTGCTTATCGATTTAACCGGAGTGTTGTGTCTATCGTTCCTCTTTTAACCAGAGTCTCATCCAGGTGCTTTCATTTTGCCAAGTTCATGATTCTAATTCCTTCCATTTTCAGTCGGAGTGCTTTCCAAATTATTTCAGTCTTACTCATTCTCTATCTTGTTTTAACCGGAGTGGCTTCAAAATCTATCTTGTCCCCTAAGCTCTTGGTTCTCATCATGTTCTTTGTTCTTCTCTGCTAACAAAGTGTTCACAATTTCGTTCAACTCTATTGTGTTATTCTTTCAAGTTTTCAAACTCTCGAGGTTCATTGGTTTCACTCGTTTGTCAAAGAAGCAACTATGTTTTACCTCTTCCTCTTCCGTTTCTCTCCAGTGCCATCCTAGATCTCGGGACAAGATCCTCTCGTAGTGGTGGAGTGTTTTTGTCACAGCCCCAGATCAACTCTAGAGCTTGCTTGTAACTAGTAGCATTGCATCCATGCATCATGTTTAATTTCCATGAAATTTGAAATGGGGATGATCAAGCCCTAGCACTAAAGCAATTCAAATAGGTTTAAATTCAAAAATATTTTCAAAAACCCAAAGTGGTTTGCAAAAATGTTCATGATTAATGGAAAAGGGTGAAAACCATATCCAGAGGTGATGGATATTTTTCCAAGGCATTTTTGGATTTTTGAATAAACCATATTGTATTTGAATTGGGGCATTTAAATACTATTAATATTTTTAAATGCTCCAACAATTCTGGAAAATAGTTAAGGGCCTCTGTAATAATTCAGTTAATGCCCATAATTATTTTCAGGATTTATTTAAATGGTTTAGTATTTTACTAAACTAAAACAAAACAGAATAAAATAGAAAAAAACAGAAATAATAAAAGAGAGAGAAGGACTACCTGGTTTACCTGCGCAGCCCACCAGCCCAGCCTTCTCCCCCTCCCCTCGCTGGCCCAGTTGGTGGCCCAGCCCACCAACCGACACGCCGCTCGTCGCCTACCTCTGCCAGTAGGCAGAGGAGGGACACGGCGACGCGCCGAGCTCGCCACCTCCTCCCTTCCAGCCTGCCTGGCCCTCCCCGACCTCCTTGCGACGCCACGACGACGCCCCGTGCCCCCTCGCTCCTCTCCCTCACTCGCCGCTCCCTCTCTTTCCCCCTGGCCCTCTTCCCCCGAGCTCACCGAACGGAGCTGCCGCCACCGACGAGCTCCATCGCGGCCACCGCCACCCCTTCTCCTCTCCGGCATGTCCCAGAGCTCCGCCTAGCCCCTCTCCTCCTCCTCGCTAAGTCTCCCGACGCCGAGCGCCACGAGGCGCCGCCCACCGCTTTCCCCTCTTGGACCACGCCGTGCCGTCGCCCACTCGCGGCTCGGTGCCCCCAGGCTCGCCGATGCCACCATCGCACTCACGGTGAGCCCCGAGTCATTTCCCCTCTTCCCGACTCGTTCCCTCCTCTAGCCACCGTCTCCACTACGGCCGGCTTCGCCGCCGCCGTGCCTCGTCGCCCAGCGTGGCTGGAGCCCCAATGACCAAGCCAACCTCACCACCGCCTCACTGCAGCACCAGGGACCCAGTGGCGCCTCCGTTTCCCCTCTAGTGCGCCGCAGCGTCGAGCCCGAGCTCGCCCGAGCTCCGGCGGCCGCATAGGTCGCCGCCGGCGTCGATTCCGACCGCCCCGAGCTCAACCCACTTCACCAAGAGCCTCAGCTCATCCCCAGCTCCCCGTAGGTACCCTCCCCGACCCTTTTGGTGGCCGGAACAGCGAAATGCACTTGCGCCGCCGCGTCGGGCTCGCCGGCGGCTAAACGCCGGCGCCCGCTGACCCACTGCCGGTTTAACCTCCCCCTCTCCCTCACTGACATGCGGGCCCCGCCCGGCTAATCAAGTTAGATTAGTGTTAACTAAGTTAGGTTAGTTAGTTAGACACCGACCAAGGTCCCAGCATCGAGTTGACCTGGACAGCGACCAGTTGACTCGCTGACGTCACATCGACGTCGGTGGACGCAATAACCAGTTTTCTGGAATTATTTTAATTCAGGAAATTCCAGAAAATACCCCAAACTTCTAAAAATCATATAAATTCAACCGTAACTCGGATGGAAATAATTTATATATGAAAAATGATCAGAAAAATATGAAGAATCTGTTTATGCCATGATCATGCATGTTTGAACAAGTTAACCTCACTGAATAGGAGGACTCATGATTAGGGTAATTTATGGAATAACATTTGAAGTTGGAGTTCAACCTTGTTTGAATTCCACTTCAACTAACTTGGATTATTATTGCATTAGATGAATTCAGTACCTTAATATGACATGTCATTCATGTGAATGTGCATTGCATTGATTGTGTTCTCTCTTGTTTGCGGTAATTGTCCCTCTCGATGAGCGACGTCATCGAGCGATGAGTTCGATGACACCGATGAAGAACTATATTATCTTCGAAGTGCCGTGCAAGCAAAACCCCTTGTTCATTCCGATATAATCCCACTCTCTCGCTCCTGCTCTATTTTACTGCATTAGGACAACAACGACTCATGTGTTACTTGCTGCGGTAGCTGAACCCCTTGATCCTTTGCATGACTGTCATTCCACAAGAATTAGATGAAACCCACTAGTATGAGTAGGAATTGTTTGAGCCATGTTGTGCCTACTCATTTATGCTTGGTGTCATGCCTGCTCTGCTTAGAGTTGAGTCGGGTCTGATTCATCGGGAATGAATTGGAATTGTTATGAACATGTCCTCTGTGTGTGAGCTAAGTGTGTGAACACGATTTGGTAAAGGTAGCGGTGAGAGGCCATGTAGGAGTACATGGTGGGTTGTCTCATTGCAGCCGTCCTCGAGAACTGAGTTACGTGTTTGTGATCCATGATACAGATTACTACCACGCATTGGGCCCGAAACCAATGGACCCTCTCGGCTTCTTGACCACCCTTGTCCTCATCCAGGGAGTTGCAAGTAGTTTCGTGTTTGTAGCATCTTTGGGGCCATATAACGCTGACCTTAGGGGTGGGTTGTGTTGCGGTAGGCACCGTGGGTCTGTACCGAGTGCCCGTTTGGTATCTCGGAACCCTGCACACATCGTTCGGGGCTGTATGGGAAACCTCGGCGGACTCCTGCGGATGGAACCCGAATAGGCGATAAACCTGGACTAGGGACTTGAGTGTTTAGGTAGGCCGTGGCCGACACCCACGTTGGGCTTCCGCTTGAAGGTTGCCGAGTACATGTCGTGTAAACGGCGGTAAGTGGTGAGAGCGTGTGTGAAGAAGTACACCCCTGCAGGGTTTAATATGATCTATTCGAATAGCCGTGTCCACGGAGAAGGACTTCTGGGTTGCCTATATCAGTTCATAGACAAGTGAAAGTGGATACTCTAAAATGCGCAAGATAAGCGTGAGTGCTATGGATGGCGTTCTCGTAGGGAGACGGGAGCAGGTCCATAGTGGTGTATTGATATGGTGAATATGTGGACTCGTGTGCGCCACCTCAAAAGAGTTACTTGCAGTCGTAGTTCAGGATAGCCACCGAGTCAAAGCTGGCTTGCTGCAGTCAAACTCCACCACCCCCTTTTGATAATGATGCATATGTAGTTAGTTCGATGTAAGTCTTGCTGAGTACAATTGTACTCACGTTTGCTTATTTATGTTTTGCGAGAGACGCGTCGGTCTAGCTAGTAGTTCCACGTGGACTTGACGTTTAGCTTGTTACCTCAGCTACGATCTTGTGCCCTCGGCAGATCTCGTAGATAGTCGCTTCCCAGCCTTTTTCATTTATAGTTGTCTGTACCCAGACATGTTTAGCTTCCGCTTGTGCTTTGACTTGTATGCTCTGAGTGTTGGGTCATGAGACCCATGTTTGTAATATCTCGCTCTTCGGAGCCTAATGAATAATATTTTGAGTCGTAGAGTTATGTTGTGATGCCATGTTGTATCTACGCATATTGAGCATAATGTGTGTATGTTTGAAATGCTTGGTATGTGTGGGATCCGACAAACTAGTTGTTTATCCTTGGCAGCCTCTCATATGGGGAAATGTAGTCTCGTGCTTCTGAGCGATAGTAGTCCGCTACAGCCCGGTTCACCGGAGTCCTGCTAGCCCAGCACTACTGCTTGGACACTTGACTGGCCGGCATGTGTTTCACTTCGCCTATGTCCGTCCCTTCGGGAAATGTCACGCGGTGTTATTCGAGTCCTGCCTAGCCTGCTACAGCCGGGATACGGAGTCCTGTTAGCCAGTGCTACAGCCGAATACATATGTTGATGACCGACATGCTCGATGTGATTCATGTATGCCTGTCCCCATGGGTTAGCGCGCTTTGGGTTCACGACTAGCCATGTCGGCCGGGTTCTTTGTCATATGGATGCTAGCGACACTATCATATCGTGAGCCAAAAGACGCAAGCGGTTCCGGGCCATGGTAAGGCGACACCGTGGGAATACCGTGCGTGAGGCCGCAAAGTGATATGATGTGTTACATGCTAGATCGGTGTGACCTAGGATCGGGTCCCGACAGCGTTGGTATCGAGCTTGATGCTGTAGGATTACCAAGCCAAACTGGTCGAAGTTGTGTCTAGAAATGCTTTAGCTATGTAAGGGAATTGATTGTGGAAGGGAACGTAAGGCTCTTTTTACTCCTTATACCTCATGGCCTTCTGATCTGAGTCATCCTCTTCTCTTCTACGGGGTTTAAGAACTAGGCTTCTCATCTATCTATCAGGATGACGTGTTACTAATCCATAGACCTTTAAGATTGTTGGATTTAATCCCCAGTTCAGTTCCTACTATTCCTGTATGATAACTGTTGATCTCGGAATCTTGTTATGATGTTGTTGAGTGGTTATGCCACCATTCTTGCAAGATGTCTCAAATCATTTTGAGCATTTACAGCCGTTATGCTGTCCGAGTCATCCCAGGTCTCTAAATAGTCTGATGCATTTGCAAATTCTTTCCTTCCGTTCCTGATGTCCTTTTGGGCCAGAATAAGCACACCAACCAGTCGGTCGAGGTGCTCTGTTGCCTCGACATATATGTTGGAACTATTATTATGACCTTAGGTGTCTAGGAAGTCACCTATCAATTTAGCTATGCTTTTGTATCCCCAGTGTGATGATTCTGGCCATCACTTTCGAAAGCATCCCGTGATGCCATTTAGTAGTAGGTATTCTACTCCTGGGTTGCTGAACCCGAGATTCATCCTACTTCATGTTGCTAGTATTTGCTAGTGCCTTTAGGATATTAGTAACCTTGCAATAGTCCTCAAGGTCCATGGTATTTCCTTCTTCCAAATACTACGAACCGCTTACGGCGAAGTTCTTTTGAGCCAAAAGATCACAATAAGAGTGCTCTTGAGGAGTTCTCCATTCATAATTGTGAATCTGCCAATTCTACCTTTCTCGCATGGGTTATCCGGAAGAAATGTTGAGCTTGCTCGACATACTAATCTGTGCATCCACAACTCAGAAAATTATATGTTCCTTTGAGTTGTTCTCTTAGATGCCTTCGACCTTCATCTATCAATTGATAGCCAAGGGTATGTGTGCATTTGTGTTCATCGATGCATTTTATCCTTGTGGTCCGTCAAGCCATTCTATTCGGAATGACTAGGAGAAACAAACTCGATTACCTCATCCATTTCTAGGATTGGGTCAAAGTAGTTGTATCCATGAGATCAAAACGCCAATTCAGCTTTTGTTCTGTTCTACCTTGAGTGTTACCATCTTTATGTCAAGAGTGTCATGGGAATTGCACAACCTCCTAGGAATTCTTGGCGAGTGATACTCTCGCTATCATTATTCATTCCTCGGTTCCGTGTTGTTGTAACCGGAATGCCGGCAAGTGAATTGTGATGTGTGAAATCAATACTCCGAGCAACTTGTTGCTTGGTAGTGAATGGAAAATATTCTTATTCTTAGCGTGTTGGTTATCAAACCATCATCCTAAGATTGATCGTGCTACCTAGTCCCTATTTCTGGTGCACACCTCGATTGATGAGTTGGGATCTTGTCAAGTCCTCACTCATTTGATAATATCGTCTTGCCCTCAAAAGCAAGATTGCTCTCGAGCTTAGTAACATACCGGTGGTTCGTGACTTTCCAAATATCTTCTTGGAAGTGTTACCGGTTGTTTCTGATCTGTTATGTTGAGCTCGTGATCAAGTGGGTTCCACATGGACCATCCTTTCTCCAAGAATCTGTGTTGGATATCCCTGAGCTAGTTGGTTAAGCTAGACAATAACTTGGAGAGTTGGAAGATAAAAGCTTGCCTAATCTAGTTCGATCCAAAGGGATATTCTTGTGTAGTGTGTGTTGAAGAAAGATGATGTCTTCATCGATTGGTCCTCGTGATCAGTTGTTGGACCTATTGCCCTACCAATTCTTTGACTTGAATATGGGCCATTGTCAAGTCAAATCAGAACCAACGATATTCGTAATGTTGCCTTACTCTTGGTTAATCCCTCGAGCATACCCATTACATCTTTGGTCTGACCAATGCTATCACCGTGTTCACATGATGGTGGAAGTCCAGTGATATGGAAATTCCGATGAGTTGCTGTTGAGCCCATCAGTAGCATTTCGTCTCCCCCATGAGTCATGTGGAACATCAACCTAGTATTGGAAGCTTGTGTAAGCATTTCTTCGTGTTTCGTTCAGGAAGCATATGTTTGGATGAAAGTAGTGACTCCCTCTAGTTCATGTGCATCTGATGTAAGTTGCCGCCATGAACTTGAGAAAGGTTTGTTTTGCCTCCTCTGGAATCATCCCAAGTCCGTCATGCATGTGCGAAGTATTCTATGGTTTGATAGACTGATCATCCTCATTCCGTATGTATTCCTAGCACACCAAGCCACTGATTGATTTGTTCAAGGAAAGGAAGTTCCTTCTTAAGAGCATGCCTTATGCAAGGACTTCAATATCCTCTATTATGGTTCCCCACCTGAACTCGGTAGTGTTTTATTATAAGACTACCACGTGGCCATGTTTGTCCGGGACAACATGTTCACCTGTTTGTAGCAGAACCCGCTCATGCTTTGGAGCTTACTACCTTGGTTCACTCCCTGAGAATCTCGCAACGTTATCTCGTCAAATTGTGTTGCAACCTTTCCTTTCCAGACGTGCTGAGTCTGAAATATCCTAACACCAACCAGATCTGAATCTCAGGCGGATATGATGGTTGGAACATTCGAACAGTCGCATTTCGTTCCCAGCTTGCACCGTCCTTGTGCTATCTCGCTATAGACTGTCTTCTTAGTAATTCTTGTCCAGAGTTATCTTCAAAGTGGACTTACCATGGGTCCCCCTACCTTCGATGATAAGCAAAATCATCCATTGCGTTGTCTTCAACAAGGTAGTCCACATCATCCATTCTAGTCCGGTGTACCATTCCTTTGCACTCCGTCAAACGATCGTTGTGAATTGCCTTAGGCTGGTATAAAGAGTTCCAATGATCTATGGGTCAAAAGTAATTCTTTTGCCACTTAAAGGGATAGTTCTTGCGTCACCTTTCTCGAGGTGTCCTGTTACGGGATCATGGTAACTATTTCCTCGCCACCTTGACACCATCCACCGTCTCCCTAAGCGTGGGATTGTTGCCACCAATCAAACCCCGTTGTTGTTCTTCCATCCCTCTCGATGCATTTTATGTCTCAACTCAAGATGTGTCACCGTCTCGATCCATGAGTTGATCATGTTTACTTGATCTTCGTGAAGATCGAATCATGTAGGGTTTTCCTTCCTTCATTGTCGTGTCAAGTGAAGACCTCGAAAGCAAGGGCGTCAAGACCAAGATGATGGAGTAAATCAACATCTTCGAGAAGGCAAATGGATCATGAAGATTGTGTTAGTTTGTGACCCCCTTTTTCCTCTTGCCTCACGTTTTGAATCTCGGGGCGAGATTTTTGTTTACTGGGGGTGAGTTGTCACAGCCCCAGATCAACTCTAGAGCTTGCTTGTAACTAGTAGCATTGCATCCATGCATCATGTTTAATTTCCATGAAATTTGAAATGGGGATGATCAAGCCCTATCACTAAAGCAATTCAAATAGGTTTAAATTCAAAAATATTTTCAAAAACCAAAAGTGGTTTGCAAAAATGTTCATGATTAATGGAAAAGGTGAAAACCATATCCAGAGGTGATGGATATTTTTCCAAGGCATTTTGGATTTTGAATAAACCATATTGTATTTGAATTGGGGCATTTAAATACTATTAATATTTTTAAATGCTCCAACAATTCTGGAAAATAGTTAAGGGCCTCTGTAATAATTCAGTTAATGCCCATAATTATTTTCAGGATTTATTTAAATGGTTTAGTATTTTACTAAACTAAAACAAAACAGAATAAAATAGAAAAAAAACAGAAATAATAAAAGAGAGAGAAGGACTACCTGGTTTACCTGCGCAGCCCACCAGCCCAGCCTTCTCCCCCTCCCCTCGCTGGCCCAGTTGGTGGCCCAGCCCACCAACCGACACGCCGCTCGTCGCCTACCTCTGCCAGTAGGCAGAGGAGGGACACGGCGACGCGCCGAGCTTCGCCACCTCCTCCCTTCCAGCCTGCACAGCCCTCCCGACCTCCTTGCGGCGCCACGACGCGCCCGTGCCCCCTCGCTCCTCTCCCTCACTCGCCGCTCCCTCTCTTTCCCCCGCCCTCTTCCCCGAGCTCACCGAGCGGAGCTGCCGCCACCGACAGCTCCATCGCGCCACCGCCACCCCTTCTCCTCTCCGGCATGTCCCAGGCTCCACCTAGCCCTCTCTCTCCTCCTCGCCAAGTCTCCCGGCGCGGGCGCCCACGAGGCGCCGCCCACCGTTTTCCCCTCTTGGACCCGCCGCCGTCGCCCAATCGCCGGCTCGGTGCCCCCAGAGCTCGCCGATGCCACCATCGCACTCACGGTGAGCCCAGTCATTCCCCTCTTCCCGACTCGTTCCCCTCCTCTAGCCACCGTCTCCACTCGGCCGGCTTCGCCCGCTGCCGTGCCTCGTCGCCGGCGTGGCTGGAGCCCCAATGACCCAGCCAACCTCACCACCGCCCTCACCGCAGCACCGGGGACCCGTGGCGCCCTCCGTTTCCCCTCTAGTGCGCCCATGCAGCCGAGCCCGAGCTCGCCCGAGCTCCGGCGACCGCATAGGTCGCCAGCCGTCGATTCCGACCGCCCGAGCTCAACCCACTTCACCAAGAGCCTCGGCTCATCCCAGCTCCCGTGGGTACCCTCCCGACCCTTTTGGTGGCGGAACAGCGAAATGCACTTGCGCCGCCCGCGTCGCTCGGCTGGCGGCTAAACGCCGCGCCACGACCCACCGCCGGTTTAACCTCCCCCTCTCCCTCACTGACATGCGGGCCCCGCCCGGCTAATCAAGTTAGATTAGTGTTAACTAAGTTAGGTTAGTTTGTTAGACACTGACCAGTGGGTCCCAGCGTCAGAGTTGACCTGGACAGCGACCAGTTGACTTCGTGACGTCACATCGACGTCAGGCTGACGCAATAACCAGTTTTCTGGAATTATTTTAATTCAGGAAATTCCAGAAAATACCCCAAACTTCTAAAAATCATATAAATTCAACCGTAACTCGGATGGAAATAATTTATATATGAAAAATGATCAGAAAAATATGAAGAATCTGTTTATGCCATGATCATGCATGTTTGAACAAGTTAACCTCACTGAATAGGAGGAATCATGATTAGGGTAATTTATGGAATAGCATTTGAAGTTGGAGTTCAACCTTGTTTGAATTCCACTTCAACTAACAGATTATTATTGCATTATATGAATTCAGTACCTTAATATGACATGTCATTCATGTGAATGTGCATTGCATTGATTGTGTTCTCTCTTGTTTGCGGTAATTGTCCCTCTCGATAGAGCGACGTCATCGAGCGATGAGTTCGATGACACCGATGAAGAACTATATTATCTTCGAAGTGCCGAGCAAGCAAAACCCCTTGTTCATTCGATATAATCCCACTCTCTCGCTCCTGCTCTATTTTACTGCATTAGGACAACAACGACTCATGTGTTACTTGCTGCGGTAGCTGAACCCCTTGATCCTTTGCATGACCTGTCATTCCACAGTAATTAGATGAAACCCACTAGTATGAGTAGGAATTGTTTGAGCCATGTTGTGCCTACTCATTTATGCTTGGTGTCATGCCTGCTACTGCTTAGAGTTGAGTCGGGTCTGATTCATCGGGAATGAATTGGAATTGTTATGAACATGTCCTATTGTGTGTGAGCTAAGTGTGTGAACACGATTTGGTAAAGGTAGCGGTGAGAGGCCATGTAGGAGTACATGGTGGGTTGTCTCATTGCAGCCGTCCTCGAGAACTGAGTTACGTGTTTGTGATCCATGATCAGATTACTACCACGCATTGGGCCCAAACCAATGGACCCTCTCGGCTTCTTGACCACCCTTGTCCTCGGTCAGGGAGTTGCAAGTAGTTTCGGTGTTTGTAGCATCTTTGGGGCCGCACGCAACGCTGACCTTAGGGGTGGGTTGTGTTGCGGTAGGCACCATGGCCCGTGTGCCGAGTGCCGTTTGGTATCTCGGGAACCCTGCACATCGTTCGGGGCTGTATGGGAAACCTCGGCGGACTCCTGCGGATGGAACCGAATAGGCGATAAACTGGACTAGGGACTTGAGTGTTTAGGTAGGCCGTGGCCGACACCCACGTTGGGCTTCCGCTTGAAGGTTGCCGAGTACATGTCGTAAACGGCGGTAAGTGGTGAGCGTGTGAAGAAGTACACCCTGCAGGGTTTAATATGATCTATTGAATAGCCGTGTCCACGGAGAAGGACTTCTGGGTTGCCTATATCAGTTCATAGACAAGTGAAAGTGGATACTCTAAAATGCGCAAGATAAGCGTGAGTGCTATGGATGGCGTTCTCGTGGGAGGCGGGAGCAGGTCCATAGTGGTGTATTGATATGGTGAATATGTGGACTCGTGTGCGCCACCTCAAAAGAGTTACTTGCGATCGTAGTTCAGGATAGCCACCGAGTCAAAGCTGGCTTGCTGCGGTCAAACTCCACCACCCCTTTTGATAATGATGCATATGTAGTTAGTTCGATGTAAGTCTTGCTGAGTACAATTGTACTCACGTTTGCTTATTTATGTTTTGCGAGAGGCGTCGGTCTCGCTAGTAGTTCCACGTGGACTTGACGTTTAGCTTGTTACCTCAGCTACGATCTTGTGCCCTCGGCGGAGATCTGGTAGATAGTCGAGGCTTCCCAGCCTTTTTCATTTATAGTTATGCGTACCCGGACATGTTTAGCTTCGCTTGTGCTTTGACTTGTATGCTCGAGTGTTGGGTCATGAGACCCATGTTTGTAATATCTCGCTCTTGAGCCTAATGAATAATATTTTGAGTCGTAGAGTTATGTTGTGATGCCATGTTGTATCTCGCATATTGAGCATAATGTGTGTATGTTTGAAATGCTTGGTATGTGTGGGATCCGACAAACTAGTTGTTTATCCTTGGCAGCCTCTCATATGGGGAAATGTAGTCTCGTGCTTCGAGTGATAGTAGTCCGCTACAGCCGGTTCACGAGTCCTGCTAGCCCAGACTCTGCTTGGACACTTGACTGGCGGCATGTGTTTCACCGTTCCTATATGTCATCCCTTGGGAAATGTCACGCGGTGTTATTCGAGTCCTGCCTAGCCTGCTACAGCCGGGATACCGGAGTCCTGTTAGCCAGTGCTACAGCCCGAATACATCGTTGATGACCGACATGCTCGATGTGATTCATGTATGCTGTCCCCATGGGTTAAGCGCGCTTTGGGTTCACGACTAGCCATGTCGGCCGGGTTCTTTGTCATATGGATGCTAGCGACACTATCATATCGTGAGCCAAAAGACGCAAACGGTTCCGGGCCATGGTAAGGCGACACCCGTGGGAATACCGTGCGTGAGGCCGCAAAGTGATATGATGTGTTACATGCTAGATCGGTGTGACCTAGGATTGGGGTCCTGACAGTTTTGACGCCCCAAGACCGACGCTTCAGACGCCTTCCATGTTTTCCGAGTTTCATTGTGCTATTTATTTGGTTGTTGCATTCATCATGGCATCATGCGCATTGCATCATCATGTTTTCATAAAACTTGCATCCGGTCATAGTTGCCGCGTCCCCCTTTGCTTTTGTTGACTGTTCCGAGCCCAACCGGGTTTTTCAATTCCCTTTTGCCTAACCATTTGACCCTCTCTGCGCAGTGCTCACACCCCCCTCGCGCACGTCCGGAACTTTCCCGAACCCGACCCGCTCGGTCACGACCGTTGCGTTCAGATCATCCCCAAACATCTATAATACATCTCCGTTTTCGTAGTTGGGCTCCCCTAAGCCATTTATTCACAACCACTCGATTTAGATCGAAGGTTTCAGTTTAGCCCCTAAGCCTAGTCCACCTGCTATATAAACCAACCTAGCCTAACCCTAGTCTACCCAGTCCCATCCGCGCCGCCGCCGCTCTCTTTGTCGGGATCCATACCCACCTACCACAGCTTCCGACCAGATCCCTGGTTTTCCGTGCAGCCGCCCGAGCATCTCGATCCCGAGTGGATCGAGCGCTTCGCCTCCAAGCCCAGCCACCCCTGCTCATGCCCCGAGCCTCCCGTCGCCAAGGAGCACGAGCTCCTTTGCCTCGCTGCCACGCCAACCGGAGTAGCAGCCCAGCCGGTCATCCCCGTCGCTGCCGAACCTCACCACCGCCGGAGCTGCTCCGCCCGCCGCCCGAACCGGCCAAGACGAGCACCAGGAGGGCCGCCTTCTCCTTCCCTGTCTCTCCTTTGTTCTTCCCTTCTCCCTCCCGTCTCATCTCCCTGCCTCTTCTCCACGAGGGAACCATGGCGCCGCCACTTGAGATCCATGACCGCGCCTCCTCTCCCGTCTCGGCCAGATCCATGGCCCGGGGACGAGATCCATGACCGTCCCGACGGAGTCCCCGCGCCAAGTCCCTCTGCGCTCGTTCGGCGCTCGTCCCGTCTTCCTCTGCCTCCTCTCGCTTCTTCATGACCGCGCCCCGCCCGTTGACCAGATCGGCGTGAGAGCTCGATCGCTGCTCAGCGCCCGCTTGGGCCTCATCGAGCCGACCTCTCTGTTCGTGGGCCCCCAAGTCTGCAGCCCATGAGCCCGCCTCCACCGACTGGGCTTGGCCCAATGTGAGCAGCTCCCTCAGCCTCCAGTTTCAGCCCGCAACGTTTTTTTTCAGTTCTGGACGTTTAATCAATTTTCCAGAGTCTGTCAATTTTACAGAATAGTCCCCCTAGATCATGCATTTAATAACTCACAAATGGTGCATCGGATTAAAACGTTTTATATATGGAAAATGCTTAGTTTTTCATCTAGTTTCATAATCTGCTATTTTCATCTATGTTTAAAAGGTTTAAAATGCTGTTTGTTTAAATTTGCATAAATGCCATGCTAAAATGATTTATTTCATAACTAAATAACTGTAGCTCGGATTTAAATAAATTATATATGTAAATCGGGTAGAAAAATGCATAGATTAACATGGTAGCATCACTTTGTGTGTTTAACAACTCTAAAATTATGTATAGGGCAGAACAGTACCAAATCAAAAATATGCATATGGGGATTTACCGGATTTGTTGTTTATATGTCCGGCCCCATTTAAATTGTTTAGATGGTATAGTTTTGATATGCTTCACCACTTGTCATGTTTAATAACATTTAATGTTGTTGGGTACATAACCGAGAGGAGAACTAAATAATTGATGTGGTGTTTCGTTAATATGCAACTCGTTGCATATTGGGCTTCATTTAACTTGTAGTTTTGTTTGTGCATATTGCCATGCCATGCTATTTAAACCGGACATGCATCATACTTGTTTGCGCATCATGCCATGTTTATGTGATGGTTGTTTACTACGTTGTTTGTTTCTTTCCGGGTTGCTTCTCTCGTTAGCTTTGGTTTCGTTCCAGAGTTGTGAGGATTCGTTCGACTACGTCCGTTTGTCTTCTTCATGGACTCGTTCTTCTTCCTTGCGGGATTTCAGGCAAGATGACCATGCCCTCGAAATCACTTCTATCTTTGCTTGCTAGATGCTCGCTCTTTTGCTATGCCTATGCTACGATGCCTATCACTTGCTTATCATGCCTCCCATATTGCCATGTCAAGCCCTAACCATCCTTTCCTAGCACACCGTTGTTTGGCTATGTTACCGCTTTGCTCAGCCTCTCTTATAGCGTTGTTAGTTGCGGTGAAGATGAAGTTTGTTCCTTGTTGGAACATGGAGATGTTGTTCCTTGTTGGAACATGTTTACTTGTTGGGATATCACAATATATCTTATTTAATTAATGCATCTATATACTTGGTAAAGGGTGGAAGGCTCGGCCTTATGCCTGGTGTTTTGTTCCACTCTTGCCGCCCTAGTTTCCGTCATATCGGTATTATGTTCCCGGATTTTGCATCCCTAACGCGGTTGGGTGATTTATGGGACCCCCTTGACATTTCGCTTTGAATAAGACTCCTCCAGCAAGGCCCAACCTTGGTTTTACCATTTGACTACCTACCACATATACCCCTTCCCTTGGGTTCTGCAGACTCAAGGGTCATCTTTATTTTAGCCCCGGGCGGTGCTCCTCCGAGTGTTGGTCCGAACCGAGCAACTTCTTGGGCCACCACGGAGAAACTCAAGGCTTGGTTTTACTCGTAGCTTGACTTATCCGGTGTGCCCTAAGAGCGAGTACGTGTGACTCCTATCGGGATTTGTCGGCTGTCAGTGGCTTTGCTGGTCTTGTTTTATTGCTGTCGAAATGTCTTGTGGCCGGGATTTGAGACTGATCGGGTCTTCGGGAGAAGGAATATCCTTCGTTGATCGCGAGCTTATCATGGGCTAAGTTGGGACACCCTGCAGGGTATTATCTTTCAAAGCCGTGCCCGCGGTTATGAGGCAGATGGGAATTTGTTAATGTCCGGTTGTAGATAACTTGACACGAGATCCGAATTAAAATACATCAACCGCGTGTGTAACCGTGATGGTCTCTTCTCGGCGGAGTCCGGGAAGTGAACACGGTGTTGGAGTTATGTTTGGCGTAAGTAGTTTCAGGATCACTTCTTGATCATAGTTGTTCGACCGTGCCTTGCTTCTCTTCTCGCTCTCTTTTGCGAATGTAGCCACCAGATATGCTAGTCGCTTGCTGCAGCTCCATCTCACTACCTTCTCCTACCCATAAGCTTAAATAGTCTTGATCTCGCGGGTGTGAGATTGCTGAGTCCCCGTGACTCACAGATAATTCCAAAACCAGTTTGCAGGTGCCGATGAAACCGTGCATGTGACGCATCCGAGCTCAAGGAGGAGCTCGATGAAGATCTTGTTTCTTTGTGTTGTTTCGTCTCAGTTGATCACTAGTGGAGCCCAGTTGGGACGATCGGGGATCTGTGTAGCATTTGGGGTAGTCTTCTTTTATTTTGGTTCCGTAGTCGGACCTTGATTGTATCTGTATGATGTAATGCTTTATTTATGTATTATGTGAAGTGGCGACTGTAAGCCAACTATGTATCTCTTTCCTTTATGTATTACATGGGTTGTGTGAAGATTACCTCACTTGCGACATTGCTTTCAATGCGGTTATGCCTCTAAGTCGTGCTTCGACACGTGGGAGATATAGCCGCATCAAGGGCGTTACACAATAGTGGTAGACGAGGACGTGGTAGCCTACGCACATCGGGGCGACGGCGACCTTGGGACGAGACCCGACACGAGCGCGGGTGTACTCGAGGTCGAACCCGACCACCTTGTACTTCTCCTCGGCAAGCAACAGCTCCATGATGTGGATGGAGTGCTCCACCCAGACCGGGTCGTTGGTGTACACCACCGAGAGGTCCATGAACCTTCTATGGGTGTCCACCACGGCACGCATGGTGAACTGCTGCTCGTGGTCGGCAGCCGCTCGGAGCGCCATTGGCGCTGCGCAAGATACCCTCTAAGAATTTCTCGTGGTGGGTGTGCTTCTTGTAATGGTGGGGCACGATCGAAATGTTGGTCGCTGTAATAAATGGGGGTCGGTCGGCTTGTAATCGTCATGTCTTGTCACGGCGTTCATAGCGGAGGATTCCAGTGCATGCTTGACAACACCGCACCGCACGCGTGGGCTCGAAGAGGTGCCAAATGTATCATCGGTGAGCTTGTTCCCGCGCTACCGCGCAGTTTACCAGGAAAGCTTCCCGCCCGGCTAGTTTGGCCATGCGTCGGCTAGAAGAGGGACAAACGTGGGCGTTTATTGGCAAAAAGCTTTGTAAAAACGAAGTGTGTGGAATGACTTCGGTCATAAGTTTACCCATGGGTGATAAGGTCAAAGTTACACAGAAGGGTGATGATGGACGCTCCAGTGTGATAATTAATTCTGCGCTCTACAGGGCACACGGTGGAAGAAACCAACTGTGTGTAATAATGTCGAAGATCGCAGTCGAGTTAGCTATATAGATCATGTGCTGTGAGATCGACAAGGTAAACAGATTCAAGAATGGTTTATAAAATCTAAGACCATTGCATATTAAGGTCAAAATAGTGCCACCAATATACGAGTCTCATACGATGCCATTTCAACGATTGTACCACAAAAGCTCGAAATATTACAAGGTTCAAATTCCAGAGTTATATGGCTCAAATTTGAAGATTACAAGGTTCAAACTGATATTATAAATGAAATTCAGCTCATCAGCTGCAAAGGCTCACGCTGATCCGCTGAACATGGATATGAGAGAGGTTCAAACTAATATTACCACTTCTAATTCTGGTTTCGAAACCTCACAATTTTCGCAAAGGGGTCAGCCACTGAGAAGTCATGTATGGGGTTGACACGATGACTTCCGATTACTCTGTCATCTAAAGTTCCAAAATGAAATTCAGCATTTTTGGAGCCTATTCCATTCTACCGCAGGTGCCGATGCTGATCAACAAACCATTCATTTTAGCGAAATAAATGTAAGGCAAACCTCATTTCCTTCCGCACCCTTGCTCTGAGAACAAAGAACCTGGTGAATATAATCTCCGGTAAGGTCCCTCGGTAGGAGTTCAAAGTAATTTCTGAGAGATGCAGATCTAGGCATTCGACGTGATTATTATATTATATCACATTATCCACCACTGGGCCTAATCTAATCTGCAAAAGAAGAAAACGTGTTAGTGCCTACATGCAGTTTTGAACATTACTATAGGCCTATTTTGTTTGTAGGATTTGTAAAATGCACTAACATGCCATCTTTGATCATACATGATTAACATGGGCATTTGATTACATTCTAGAAAAATGTAGCCTTCTTCACAAGAGGTTGGAGTGGATGAAAAGTTCCCTAATAAAACTAGTGCAGATGAATCCAAAGGAGAAATGCTTATTGGTTGTAACCATATGGATCAAGCAACCAATATGGGGGGTGGGAACATGTATGTACTGAAAATCCTCCAAAAGAATCCTTCAAAAATCGTAGCACATTGTCATTGTAAACTTGGAAAAAGGTGTCACAAATTGAACTCCCTTATGGTTAACATTTAACAGGAAAGGAACATCGCCTCAATATATAGCTTCTCCAGGCACGGAAAGCATCTCAGAAAATTGACAACTTGCTCCAGGTTGGGGCCGATAGATTCTAGTGCCAAGACCTTCACTGTGCGCAGTTTGTGGTCAAGCTTGTCGGAATCATTTTCTGAATGACAGATGAACAATGCAAACTGTGGCACCTCGGCTCAGAGAAAACCGGAACGCCCCGTATTCCAGCCCAGAGATCGAGGTCAAGTCTTCTGGAATACGGCACTGCTTAGCATAGAACAAACCAGCTCTCTATTACAACACGAATAGGAATACAAGGTCTCTGATATTACAATGAATAACATTGGCACAGCGACACTATGCCAAACACGCTTGCTCTATACAAGCAGCATAACAATTCGAGGCAGCAGAACAACTACTGGCAGTGGAATAACGAACGGCGGTGATGGACTCCACTCCGCAGGGACTCTGGATGGAACGTTTATCCTAGCTCGCGAACACAGGAACAACTCCAAAGAAGCAAGCAATCCCGGCACGACCTGCAAACTGGCATGACACGCCAGGTCAGTACATTGAATGTACTTGCAAGCTCACAATAACCAAAAGCAATCAAGACAAACAACAGCATGGCATTAGCAGATTAAATCAATCATGAGCATGATACTAACCAAACAACATGGCATGCACAACTGAACATGATACAACTTTAGCATGGCAAGAGCATATGAACATGGTGATACTACATGCAACATGATGACATTAACATGCACCAAATTACTCTGCTCGGGTTACCTCGTAGCCATCACAGGCATCACTTACCAACCCCGGACATCACACGATCATCTCAGGATCAAATCAAGCTTGGTATAGACAATATCGTAGTAATCATTAAATGACCACAAGGAGCTTGATCTTTATCACGAATATCCAACAACTCGGTATCCTTGATGCCACGGTGATCATTCACGGATGACAAACGGAACCACTCTGGGCTCAACGAGTTACCTGGTAACCAAACGGTCATCATCCATGGATCACAGAACAAACTTATCTCATCATCGAACCGGGATTGTTATTAAGCACATCATTATTATTATTACTATTGACCCATAGTGTGACCGACACGAACTGGGCCCTTATCCACGGGCACGGCTATCGATAGGTTTAATACACACTCTGCAGAGGTAGCGCACTTTACCCACACCACAGAACCCAACGCCTCGCACTCCCATTCGGGTGGACCAACGTTGTTCTGACAAAACGGTCCTACTGCCATGACACTCTCCCGACCACTCCGACCAACACCCCCTCAGGGTTCGGTCCTGGGTGGCCCCGTGCCTACCAATGGCACCAACGGCCACCATCGTGGCAAAAACATAAACGGTCCCAAACGAGGACGAAAGGCGCCTAACAACTACGGGCACACAAGGCTTATGTCCGCCTACCTGATCAGGGTAGCGCGCGCCCATAACCTTCCCTTGTTGGAGGCACCGGCGAGAGGCACGACAATAGACCCAGTTAGGACCCTCCCAAAAAGGCAAGTGTGGTTGCACTGTTAAGCTTGATATGGTGGCACCATGACTCAGCCCACAGTTGTTCAAGTTCAATTAAGTCCGTTTAAACTTGAATGCAATAAGCTGAGCCATATTAAAATAACATGATGCAACTACAATGCATGAGGAGGATATCAACATGAGCATGGATGTGCAGCATAATCATCGAGCATAACCACAATGAAATATTAACTAAATGAGCATGGTAAGATGACGAGCATAACATTACACATGAGCATATCATGACCACTAGCATCATAAATAAATAACATGCATGAACTCATCCAGAATACTACCAAGTAAGCATATACCCAACGGAATACATAGTAACATACATAGCTACGACACCAGATAACAGATCATAAAGATGCATCATAAAGAACACACTGCTACTACTATCAAGCATGACATATAACAATAATACTAGTAATAAGTGCAAGATAACAAGATGCAGAAGAGCATAGCACGAGAGTGAACACAGATCTATAAGTATCACCGGAACAACGATAACCGTATCAAAACAAGCAAACATTTATTAAATATTCAAGTTGAAACCCATGGCTACTACATTAATATCATGCCAATGGTTGTTGTGGCTTGCCTGGGGGTGACGGAGACTCCGGGAAGAAGTGCGGTGAAGCCGCGGAACGAAACGCCGGACGTCTACTCTATCGAAGGGGGCTGATTAGAGGCAAGGGCATAATGGTCATTTTCACAATGTGAACACTTTATGAAAATGGTACCAACAGAAAGAGCTCGACAAGACAAAGACGTGAGCGTTGGTTTCACCTCAATCGGAGTTACGGCTGCGGAGTTATGAGGTGTAGAAGATCAGGGACCTATCGGTGAAGAATTTTCAGCAAAGAGGCCCCTGGAGGAAAAACTGAACGCGCCATCAGGCCGAAAACGTTTTCTAAAAAGGAAGAGGCATTTAAAGCTGCAGTAGAGAGAAATGTGTTTTCCGGAAGAGAAAACGAATAACCAAAGAAGGAAAGGAATACGCTCTCGTCAAATGAAAACGTACGAAAGGGAAAACCGTTTCCACTTACGTGATGTGGCAGTGGCGGGGTCAACGGGCAGAGGATGACATACGGGGTCGGGGAAGGAAGCGGGGCCCGCCTGGCCTCATCTTCTTCCTCCTGCTCCCTGCCCCGACGGAAGCAGAGGAAGGCCCGACCACGGGCGCTGCCGGTGACGTGGCGGGCGACTCCGGCCACCTAAGGTGACGGCGATAGCACCGGCGGCTGTGGCCAGGTCTCCCGCATCCATCCCGAGAGCTAGCAGGCGCCGAGGAGGACGATAAGAAGCGAAGCTTCGAGGGGAACAGAGGGGCGGGCGGCGGCCGTTGCACGCGGGGACGACGGCCCTGGTGGCTCCGGCGGCAGGAGAAGGGCGTGGGGAGAGTCGTCGGAGGGTGAGGAAGACGTTGGTGGAGTCGGGGAAACACGTGGAGGCTCGGGACAGCCGGTCGGTGAGGTGCCCGAACGGGACGAGCGGCGGCCGGACTTGGGAGACGCGGCCACGAGGCTCTCTGGCGATGTACAAGTGGGTGAGGCGATCCGCGGGGATGAGGGGAAGCTATTGGACAGCTCTGGAGGAGAGGAGAGGGGGAGGAACCAAGGCGGCCATGGCGATCTTCGGCGAAAAGAAGAGGGGGCCGAGGACTCTGGTGGGCTAGGGAGTCAAATGAGGAGTCGATGAGCTGCGGGAGGGCTCGGGGCACGCTTATATAGCCGAGAGGAGGGCTCTAGAGCAACGCTAGCGAGCCTGTGCAGTGCTCAAATGGTAGACAGAGGCTGGGCATGGCACGGGCATGGCGTTTGCGACGCATTTTAGGCGAACCACGACGAGGCAGCGACGCAGGGAGATGCAGTCGATCACGGGGAAGCTCCTGGACAACGTTTGAGGTCGAGACAAGGAGGGAGGAGACGAGCACAGTGGCCGGACCGAGCCAGAGCTTGCAATTTGCATGATGCTAGTGTGATCACCACATGCAGTGGAGCAAATTCCGGGTTTTGGCCCGGCCGACCATGTCCAGTAGATAGACCGTCGTGCCCTTAGTCAAAATTAGGAAATAAATTGGTCCAGGGGCAAAGGAGAGGTTTGCACTTAGCTCCAAAGTAAATCAACAGGAAGGTGTTTGTAACTTGTTGTGGTGACACTAGCTTGGTAACGTGGTAAATAATTTGTCGGGTGATGATCACCCACTAAGGTGATGTTTATCATCAAAAATCAGACTAAGAGAAGGAGTTTAGATGAGGGTTGCTGTAGAAACCACTAAAATGGCCAGAATTAGAGATTTGGATGATGCACTCACATGAAGATGCAAGTTGAGCTGAAATTGGGCATGGCCCAATGATTTGAAGATATGAAGATGCTCAAAAAGTTCTAGGACATTTGGATGAACCAAACTAGCACTTGCTTCACAATGCTTTATTCTGACCAGAAACTTAGAAAAATTTCACAGGGCAAATGGTGTAATGGATTGAGCCAAATTTTGGTGAAGGGAGTTTATCTGGATGGAAGAATGCCCTGGAAATGTTCAGCTTAAATGAAGCAATATAAAATATAGTTGCTTCACAAACTGAAATTCTGACCAGAAACTAAGATTTTGAGCTAGGCTCACATAGATGAGTTACATGAGCTCAAATTTGGTGGAGTGTGATGATTTGATCATATGAAGGACCCTGAAAAATTTAAACTCACTAGCAAAAAAGTGCCCGTGCGTTGCAACGTGGACATAAATAAATAAATGTGCTTCAAACGGCAGATCTACAAAGCTTTGCATTGCTAAAATCAATGGCAGTAGCTGCGGATCGACCGACGGTTGCTTGAAGATAAACTTTGGCATCGAGGATTATTTGGTGGTTCGCTCGAAAGGGATATGTGATGTAACAGAGCATTCCGGTGTTGTTGTAATAATATAATGAGCATTAACCAGTTATTAGATCGACAAAGGGAACATATTAGTATCGCGAAGATACTAATCACACCAGTGATTAGATGATTAATAGGGCAGTGATACCCTAGCTTAACAGAGATTAAAATGGAGGATTGACTCTTTGCTGTCTTATTAATATTGATATGACATCGTCAGTCTTAAGGCTCTGCAACTTTGACCCAGTCTTTAGTATAGATCCAGTATTCAGTAGATGTGTGCGTGTGCATGTGTCAGTGTTCTAATTGGTGCCTAGTTATTGATATCTAAATGACTCAATTAAATAGCATTAAAAAATGACTCAATCGAATATGAAGAGAAAAAGGAAAGTAAAAGAAAATACATGCACGAAGCTCCAGGTAAAATCAATATCATATGATTTATCGATTTAGATGTGCAATACTTAAAACACATCTAAATATGCTTTAGCAAAACCTGCAATCATAATGACATGACTACTTATGAACTGAAAACTCTCTACAATAACAGAGATTAATCAAGTACCATTATTAAACATGACATAGGAGAGAGGTATCATCAGTCTGGTCCGTGATGTAATGCTTAGCATGGCATACATGTCTTGCTTATTTGAGAGTTGTATGAGGATCAGGCTAGTATGTAGGATGGCCACCTTCCGCCTCATCTCCACATTCCAGAGCTTCAGCAGCAGCCACGGGAATCACTTAATTAACGTCTCTGACATAAACACAGGTAGTAGTACGTATGCTTGGCTGCTGAACAAGATCAAAACTGCCCTGCTGTGGTGCTGCCCTGCCCCCGTGAGGTACATGGAAAACGGAAGGGAGGAGGGGGTCGGATCCGAGGTTGGATGTGAGCTGACGGAGGTTTTCGTTCATCTTCTTGTTATCCGTCGTGGCCCCAGTACGTACTCCATCATCTCGGGCTAGTCCTGCTTGGTCACGTGACTTGTCGCACCATAGCCATTTAGCCGTTTCGAACAGGTTGCACATGCGCCAGCCGCTCTAGCTAGGCCGCCGCATGCACGTATCGACCGTGCTGGCTGCCGCTGCGCTTTGGTTCCGTAAACCACCATGCTGGTTCGCGCCACTGCTAGTTTTGGCCTCGCAGCCTGATGCTGCCGCCCACTGCATTGCCATCTTCCCTACCGCTGGTGTATTGATATGCGTCGCCTAATGGCCTCTGCCCCAACTTATCATGAACATACGTAAAGCATAGGCCCTACAGAATTTCTTTATAGTTGGCGGGTGCGGCAACTGTTGATGGCTGGCATTGCCTGTTTCCATTCTTTCATGGAAGGACGTACACAGAACTAAAAAACGATGGAGGAATGGTAAACAAACGTGGAAGGTTACATGCTAGGTAATAAAGCTCACGATCATGAATAAGGCAAGTCAGCAAGCCTAATGATAACATTGGCTTAAGTAGAAGAACATGATGCTGAACATATATCAATGGATGCCTTATTCGTGGCACGGAGGTCGACCTCGGCCCCGGCAAGCTCTACACCAGTCCCAATGTCAAAGGTTTGACCTCCCCACCCCCCAATTTCACTCATGGAATGGGATTAATCATGTTCTGTTCTTGCTGCTGAATTCTGAATTCTGAATTCTGTTGAGCAACTCCTTGGGCAAGTCAGCAAGCCTAAAGATAACATTGGCTTAAGTAGAAGAACATGATGCTGAACATATATCAATGGATGCCTTATTCGTGGCACGGAGGTTGACCTCGGCCCCGGCAAGCTCTGCACCAGTCCCAATGTCAAAGGTTTGACCTCGCCCCCCTCCCAATTTCACTCATGGAATGAGATTAATCATGTTCTGGTCTTGCTGTTGAATTATGAATTCTAAATTCTGTTGCACAACTCCTTGGGTCGCGGGCCTTCTGGTGAAGATCTTCGTGTGGGTCGTCGAGATGCCGGTGGTAGGCTGGGTCTTGCTCTACATCCTCAAGCAGGATAATCTTATCAACAAGGTGCACTTGCCTGTGATGAATGCTTTCTTATGCCTGAGCCTCACAATTCTAATTCTCACTTCGACATGCATGTTGATGTTGTTCAAGTGTAAACACTTATTAGTAAAGCTTCACCAAAACATGAAAACAATCTCTGGGCACAATTATTTTACAACAGACAATCCACTCTTCTGTGATGTTTTTTACTTTTTGCTATTCACTTTCTTGCTGAAATGCTCTGCCACAAGTCTTCTTTTCTAACGCTCTGCTCCGTTTCGTTTGCAGCTTGTCCCGGAAGCTGAGATCCCTGAGCCACCACTGTTTACTTAAACCCGGGAAGGTTCTCTCTACTGCACTCTCAAAAATACCATATTTCTTCATTGTTTACTGTCAGCACAAAGTATTATCTTGATTGATTTTGATTCAAAAAAACCATATTGTTGCTGCTTACACTCCGAAGCAGGACATCAGCCTGACGAATCCCGGAGCCGTAAGCATTGGTTCAGAAAGTTTTTTTTTGCGAATACGCAAAAGACTTGCGTAGCATTGTATTAATAGAAGGAATAGATTGTAGCAATTACAGACATGAGCTCGCAAGCACTAACACGACAACCGGGTGAGTGAGACACATAAATGCAGCCAAGCAAAGGGTTGCACAGCCCTACGGATCTATCCTAAATCTCGCCAATGAGGTACAGGAAGCATTGGTTCAGAAAGTTAACTCATGCAAAGAAAAGTAGGAGTACATAGTGTTGTATGCATATGAAAGGATCGATATGGTTGACTAGAGGGGGGAGGGGTGAATAGGCAACTAATAATTTTTAAGCTTTTCTTTGTCAATTTAAAACTTGCAACGAAATAGGTTGTCTAGATATGCAACTATGTGAACAACCTATATGATGCAATGACAACTAGCACACAAGCAAGTAATAGATACAACACAAGTAAGCTTGCAAAAGTAAAGGCACGAAATAACCAAGAGTGGAGCCCTTGGAGACGAGGATGTGTTACCGAAGTTCCTTCCTTTTAAAGGGAAGTACGTCTCCGTTAGAGTTGTGTGGAGGCACAATGCTCCCCAAGAAGCCACTAGGGCCACCGTAATCTCCTCATGCCCTCACACAATGCGAGATGTCGTGATTTCACTATTGGTGCCCTTGAAGGCGGCGACCGAACCTTTACAAACAAGGTTGGGGCAATCTCCACAACACTTGGAGGCTCCCAACAACACCACGAAGCTTCACCACAATGGAGTATGGCTTCGAGGTGACCTCAATCGTCTAGGGTGCTTAACAAGATCCGCTAGGGATAAGTGGGGGGAATCGAATATCTCTTGGTGGAAGTGTAGATCGGGCCCTTGTCACCCAATCCCGAGCAAATCAACAAGTTTGATTGGCTAGGGAGAGAGATCGGGCGAAAATGGAGCTTAGAGCAACAATGGAGCTTAGAGGTGGAAGAGGTGGTCAACTAGAGGTAGGAGACGCCCCTTTTATAGTCATGGAAGAGATCCAACCATTATCCACATGTTCAGCCTGCGACATGCGGTACTACCGCTCCAGGAGCGCGGTATTACCGCAAGGCCACGCGGTACTTCCGTGGAGGACCACGGTACTTCCACGGCAGCAGCAGAGGCCGGGACTAGCCTGACTGAGTGAAGTACTACCGCTTGCGCGGTAGTACCGCTCCCCCTTGCGGTACTACCGCAAGGCAGGAAAGTCAAAGCCTAAGAAGAGCGCGGATGAAATAAAATACATCCGTGCCTACTTCCGCTGAAAATGAACCAGTGCAAAAACTCCGATGCGGTACTACCGCGCATGAGGCGCGGTACTACCGTTGAGGCGCGGATGTAAAAAATTACATCCTCTCCTACTACCGCGACGCAGCGGTACTAGGTATGAGGGCCACGGTACTACGACTCGGGGGCGGTACTCTGTGGCCACCAGCGTACTACGCGCGCATGCGTCGGTTCTACCGTGTGGGCGCGGATGTAAAAAAAATTACATCCGCCCCAACTACCTTACGAGCAGCACTAGGCACAGGAGCTACGGTACTAAGGCTCGGAGGAGCGGTACTACCGTGACCCCGGCGGTACTACCGTGAGTGCTTGCGGTACTACCGCTCCATAGAGCAGTACTACCGCAAGTACAGTAGTAGCCGTCAGATTAAGCACAACTAGGATAACCGAGAGACGCTCCAAAGTGCAAAGGAAAGGAAGGACATGTGTACGTGTTGATTCCACCCGAACCTTTCTGACGCGGACCCCCTCTTAATAGTACGGCTCTCCTATGACTCAAATCCACCAAAGAGAAACGTAAAACAACACCGTCTTCAATAGTATTCGAGGGGCACCGAATCGTCTCGTGCCTAGTGATGAAGCGTTTGAGAAACTCAAGGCACACGATTAGTCCGCAAAAGCATTGTCATCAATCACCAAAACACCTAAGGGATAAATATGCCCTTACAATCTCCCCCTTTTTGGTGGATTGATGACAATACGGGATTTGCACATAGATGAGATAATATAGGGCAAAGGAAAACCCCACCTCTCTAGAATATAGACGGGCTCCCCCTAGATGTGTGCAATCTAGATAGATGCTTTGGACTGCATAGCACACAAGCTAGGATCAACACTCCCCCTATATTTTAGAGACTGGCATGAAGACTAACATCTAAGCATAGCATAAAGGTAGCACAATATATCACGAGCTTGCTAAGATAGATAGAGTGCATATGTCTTACACCATGAAGTAAAGCAACCCAAAGCAACTGAAAGGAGGTTCAAACGAGAAAGCAGCAAACACACCGAACACGAACGATGACACACGACTCGCAAATCCCTACACTCTCTCCCCCTTTGGCATCGAGACACCAAAAAGGCAGAGAGGACACCTACACACAAGAGGTGGCTCAAGCAGGGAACTCATCCCAACCCTCTCCGTCGGACTCCTCGGCGGCAGGGATGGTCTCCTCGACGTCCTCCTCAGAATTAGTCCACCTGTAGCCTTGCTTCTCCATCCACTCGGCCTCTGGAGTGATGTGATCCTCAGAACCACTAGACACGTCCTCGTTATACAGCTGCAAGATCTTCTTGTCCCGGCGACGACTCTCCTTAGATGCCACGGGAGTCCTGTACTGCCCCTTGGCTTGCATGCAGAAAAGAGTCTTCATCTTGTCCTTCAGCTTCTTGGCCCACAAAAGGCATAGAGGAACTCTGGGAAGGCCTAGCAGCACGGCCCTCAGCAACATCCTCCTCATCAGCAGCAGCCCTAGCAGCGAGACGCCTCGGCGAGTAGTAGTGTTGGCCCAGTTGGGCTTGACACGAGACAGATGGGATCATGGCGAATCCGATGCGGAGCAAGGAACTCCTCACCAGGGAACATCTTCTCCCAAGTCTTCGAGATCAGCAGAAATAGATAGGGCCCATAGATAGGCACCTTGCGGTTGAACACCGCAAACCGAAGCTCACACCACATGATGTCTGAGACATCAAGTGACTGAGTCTGAGACAAACAAGCCTCCTCGCAAACGAGCATCATATCCACCATATAGGCATGAACCTTGTCCTTGTCACCAATGCGAGGGAACAAGGAGTTGCGGAAGATGCGATACATGATATCCAGAAAAGAGTTGAGCACCAACCCTGTCTTGCCATTGGCGAGCGCCTTCTCAACATAGTATGGCGCAAGCTTGTCCTTGGTGGCAGACTCAGAATTTGCATGGGATCGAACACCCACGGGAGTGTTGAGCCCGTCATCAGGAACCTGGAGCAAATCCATGAACTCCTTCCAGGTAGCAGTCAGCTTACGACCATTGGTCATCCAGGTCATCCTCCGCTCCTCATCAGAGTGAAAGTATACTGAGGCAAAGAACTGACAGATAAGCTCAGGGTCATAGTCAAGGTGAAAGGATATCAATACCAAACTGCTCCACCAAGTCCAGAGCCTCTCCAAAGTACTCACGGAACTTGTCCTTCCTCATGTGATGCATTTCAATCCATTTCACATCCACGTAGGTATTTTTCTTGTTTTTTATGGCATCCAGATAGATGAGAGTTTGTTGCTTGTTCCAAAACAGCTCACAACCTTTGATAGAAGAACGAGGGTTCACATACGGGTGGAGTTGCCTGAGATGGACGTACTCAGATTGGGGTATCTCGTCCATGCCCTTAGCGGGCTCCTTGTTCTTGCTAGCTGATGTCTTGACATGGCGCTTGGGGGCAGAGGAGCCCTCTGGTGCTTCACAGGTTCTTGCGAGACGCTTGGAGCCAGTGTCACGGCTGGGATTGGAGCAGTGAGAGCCACCACCGAGACACAAACACAAAACACCAGCGAAGCATAAAGAGGATCAAAGCGAAGACCACAACAAAGCACAAGAAACACATAGAAAGTATACGTGAAAGTTGCCATGAGATAGATGTGAGCCACGGTAGTACTGCCAGAGCCTGCGGTACTAAAATATTAGTACCGCTCCAGGTCGCGGTAGTACCGTGCGAGGTCCTGATAATACCGTGGTTGGAGCGGTAGTAAAGTTTTAGTGCCGCATGAGCGCGGTAGTACCGCACTGAACACGGTGGTAATACGGACTAAGCGGTAGTACCGTGCCAGACGGGCGGTAGTACCGCATCGCGTCAGATCCAAACGTCAGTTCGAATATGAAAAGAACCGCGAAACCACGATGGCGCTACGGTGATCAAATCTAGCACAGGACAAAAAACAAGTATAATTCCTACGCAAGGCTACTCTCCTTCATCCTACTCTTGCATAGAAATAGCCTAAGAATTTCTAGAACACACAAGTCTCCCCCAAAAACCTAGAGGCAAAGAACTCAACAAAACGAGAATAGGTTGGGGAAAAACCTTGGTCCATAGCAAGAGCACATGGTGGGGAAAGATCCCACTGGACGGAATCACGGGAGGGCAGCCGAAGGAGGAGATCCGGCGATGAACGCCGGCTCCGTTCTTGAGCGTGGGAGAGAGAGAGAGCGGCGTGGGGGGGACTGTGAATGGGTATGGGGAGTTAGAACTCCCCTGCCGTCCTTATCCCCACGCCCATGCCGCGCGCGGTAGTACCGCATATCATCAGCGGTAGTACCGCTCGGTGAAGAAATACCGCACCGTGGCGGTAGTACCGCTCACCCAGCGGCGATAAAAATTACTGCCGGCGTGGGGCGGTAATACCGTGCTCCCCTGCACGCGATAGTACCGTGGCTGGCTCTTGATAGTACCGTAGCTGGCATGATAGTACCGTGAGCTCAAGACACAGCAGGTTTCAACACGAGAAGAAGGTCTTTGCAAGGAAACTTTTCACACAAAGGATACCACAGGAACATGCACAAACCAAAGGCAGAAAGACAACAAGAAACCACCATGTGACACAACCTCTCAAAGGAGAGGCGGTGGCGGAGCCACCTATGTTTGAGTTAGATGGTATGGCACATGAAAAATTATCCTTGGGCCCATGACCAAAACTTCGTCTTTGAAACACAAGTACCATAAAATTGGCTAATGTGAAAGAGTTGATCTATTTATGCATAATGGGGGAGGAAAGTTCATTGAGAGAACAACACTCCCCTGTGTCCATGCCTACACCTAAACTAGACAACAAGTTGAGTGTGGTGAGGGGTGCAGGGTTCAAGTCACATTGCTCGAATCAATGATATTTAGCTCATGCCTTAACTTCATGAAATCTTGCTTCATCCAAGGGCTTCGTGAAAATATCTGCAAGGTTATCATGAGTGTTGACATACTTGAGCTCGATCTCCCTCGCCTAATGTGATCCGGATGAAGTGTTACGAATCTCAATATGCTTCGTCTTGAAGTGTTGCACGGGTTGAGAGAAATCTTGATGGCACTTTCATTATCACACCAAAGAGGCACTTTGTCACAAGTGACACCGTACTCCTTTAAAGTTTGCCTCATCCATAAGAGTTGTGCACAACTACTACCGCCACCACATATTCGCTTGGTGGGCGAGAGAGACACACAACTTTGCTTCTTAGAAGACCAACTCACCAAAGAGCAACCAAGAAATTGGCAACCTCGGAGGTGGACTTCCTATCCACTTTGTCTCAGCCCAATCGAATCCGTATATCCTTCAAGCTTGAAGTTTGCCCTCTTGGATACCATAAGCCAAAGTTTGGGGTATGAGCCAAATATCGAAAGATTAAGCTTGGCCGCCACATAGTGACTTTCCTTTAGTGCGGCTTGGAACCGTGCACACATTCCCACACTCAACATGATATCCGGTCTAGATGCACAAAGGTAAAGCAAGGAGCCAATCATGGGCGATATACCTTTTGATCCACCGCTTTACCATTGGGATCAATGTCAAGTTGGCACTTGGTAGGCATTGGAGTAGAAGCCGACTTGACATCACTTAGCTTGAATCTTTTAGCATGTCTTGAGTATATTTGGCTTGGTTGATGAAGGTTCCTTCTCTTCTTTGTTTGATATCAAAACCAAGGAAGAACTTCAACTCTCCCATCGAAGACATCTTGAACTTGGGCGTCATGAGGCGGCAAATTCCTCATCGAAAGCTTTGTTAGGGAACCAAAGATAATATCATCAACATATAGTTGGCATACAAACAACTCCTTTGACCTTCTTAGTAAAAAGTGGGATTGATTTGCCCCACCTCAAATCCATGATATTGTAGCAACTTCGGTAAGGTGATCATACCACGCATGCGTGGGGCTTGTTTAAGGCCATAGAGTGCCTTATCGAGTTGATGCACATGATCCGGAAGTAGTGATCCTCGAACCGGGGGTTGCTTGACATAGACCAACTCATTAATAGGACCATTAAGAAAAGCACTTTTCACATCCATTTGTTGCAACTTAAAGTTGTGATGGGAAGCATAAGCAATCAACAAGCGAATGGATTCAAAGGCGAACAGGGAGCAAAGGTTTCACCGTAGTCGATACCCTCGACTTGGGAGTAGCCTTGTGCTACCAATCTTGCCTTGTTGCGAATGATGTTCCCATGAGCATCTTGCTTGTTCTCGAAAATCCACTTGGTTCCAATGACGTTGTGGTTCCCCGATGGCCTTGGCACCAACCTCCACCTGTGTTGTACTCGAAGTTGTTGAGTTCTTCATGCATGGCATTGAGACAATCCGAGTCTTCGAGCGCCTCATAGACCTTTTGGGGTTCAACACAAGAGACAAACGCGTGATGTTCACAATAGTTTGCTAATTATCTACGAGTGCTTACCCCCTTTCTTAGGCTTCCAACCACATTCTCCATGAGATGGCCTTTGGTGGTGAGTTTGGAAGCAATCTTCGCGGCACGACGCTCTAATTCCTCCTCGGATGTGGAAGGAGGAGGGTTGACTTGATTATCTTGAGCGCCGCCTTGAGCTAGTTCTTGATCTTGAGCTTTCTCATGAACTTGAACTTGCTCGAGGGGAAGAACTTGACCTTGGGCATCATTTGGAGGTTCACCACCATCTTGAGATTGATCTTGCCCTTGATCTTGTTCACGAGGTTGAGGGCCTTCACTTTGTTCTTGGGAAGCGTGTGGGTCTTGAGTAGGTGATGGCTCTACTTGAGTGGAGCATTGTCCTTCTCCTTCGGCCACAAGGGGTTCCTCAATGGGTAGAATATGACAAATACCCATTCGTCTTATGGCTTGGGGAGGAATTTCATCACCTACATCACAAGTACCACTTTTCTCCACTTGGGAGCCATTATTTTCGTCAAACTCCACGTTACACGTCTCCTCAATGAGTCCGGTGGACTTGTTGAGAACACAGTAAGCATGAGAGTTTGTAGCATAACCAACAAATATGCCCTCATAAGCTCTAGCCTCAAATTTAGACAAACGAACACCTTTCTTGAGAATGAAACACTTACACCCGAACACCCGGAAGTACTTGAGATTGGGCTTGTTTCGGTGAGTATCTCATAAGGAGTCTTGTTCAAGACTTTGTGGAGATAGAGCCGATTGGATGCATGACATGCGGTGTTGATGGCTTTGGCCCAAAAGTTGTATGGAGACTTTAACTCCGCCATCATGGTCCTTGCCGCATCCATCAATGTCCGGTTCTTCCTCTCCACAACACCATTTTGTTGAGGGTATATGGTGCAGAATATTGATGCTTGATCCCCTCATCACTAAGAAACTCATCCAAGGTGTAGTTCTTGAAGTCGGTGCCGTTGTCACTTCTTATTGTCAAGATCTTTGCATTATGTTGACGTTGAGCTTCATTTGCAAAGTCGATGACGGTTTGTTGAGTCTCACTCTTCCTCTTGAAGAAGTATACCCAAGTGTATCTTGAATAATCATCCACAATCACCAAACAATACTTTCTACCCCCAAGACTATCAAAGGATGGAGGCCCAAAGAGGTCCATGTGCAGGAGCTCCAAGGGTCTCTTCGAGTAGATGATAGTCGTGGGAGGGTGAGCCGTCTCATGAAGCTTTCCTTCGATACAAGCATTGGAAGCACGATCTTTGGCAAAACTAACATTTGTTAGTCCACGGACATGGTCCCCCTTGAGAAGACTTTGCAAAGATCTCATATTGACGTGAGCTAAACGGCGATGCCAAAGCCATCCCACATCAAAATTAGCCATTAGGCATGTCGCGGTCTTAGTGGGTTGCTCCGAAAAGTTAATCACATAGAGACCGTTCTTGACATGCCCAACAAAGGCTACTTTAAGAGTCTTGCTCCATAAGAGGGCCACGGTATCAATATCAAAGAAGGTGGAAAAGCCCATGAGTGCAAGTTGACGAACGGAAAGTAAATTGAACGCAAGGGACTCAACAAGCATGACTTTCTCGATCGTTAGATCATGAGAAATGACAACCTTGCCAAGACCCAATACCTTAGAATGCGAGGCATCACCCCGCTCGACATTGGTGGGCATAGATGGGATCTTTTGCACGTCCACCACCAAGTCCTTGCTCCCGGTCATATGATTTGTTGCTCCACTATCGAGCAATCATGATCCCCCACCGGAAGCAAACACCTACAAGAGATCAATGCTTGGTTTTAGGTACCCATTTAGTAATGGGTCCTTTGATGTTAGTAACAAGGGTCTTAGAAACCCAAATAGACCATTCAATGTACTCATAAGAAGAACCAACAAATTTAGCATAAACATGCCCATCGCTAGCACGACACAACACATAAGAGGTGTTAAAGTCGCCGACTTTATTGGGAGAGATGGCTTTGCCCCTTTTGGCATCACCACTCTTCGCATTGTTCTTCTTCTCCTTAAGAGCACCCTCTCCCTCTTTCACAAAAGTTTGCTTAAGCGGGGGAGGTCGTTTGGTCTTGTTGTTCTTCTTCTCGTTCTTCTTCTTGTTCTTGGACTTGGGTGAGAACCCAACTCCCTCCTTTCCCACAACTTCCTTTTGATTGCTCAAAAGGTCATTTAGGTTCTTCTCACCTTGTATGCATGACACAAGACCTTTCTCGAGTTGTTCCTTCAAGTTGGCATTCTCCTCCACAAGATGCACATGCTCATAACATGGGTTAGTAGCATTTGCATTATCAATTAAGACAATGTGAGGAAATGTGGCCTTTTCCTTGGTTAGCTTAACTTGGAGTTGAGCATGAGACTCCTTGAGGTTTGCATGAGCACCTTTCAAGACCTTATAGGCCTTGTCAAGTACATCAAACTCCTCCTTGAGTCTATCATGATCAACCCCAAGTTTAGCCTTCTCGGAAGTTAGCACACGAGACACAACAAGAGCATGATCAAGATCTTTCTTTAATTTGGCATGGTCATCGTTGTGTGACTCCTCAAGAGCCAAATGATTCCCATGCTCTTCCTCAAGAGCATTAGAGAGATCCGATATCTCATCGGCATAGTCACGACTATGACCTTCCATCTTAGAGATGGTTTCTTCGTGAGCCTCGATCATGTCATTGGCTTCACCAAGTTGTTCCAAGAGAGCAACGAAGTGCTTCTTGGATTTGCCCTTGAGCTTACTCATGAAGGACTCAAATTCATTTACCTCCTCATTAGACCCCTTACCATCATCAAAGCCAACGTTCAAAGAAGGATTAGGAATAATGGTGGTTTTGATGTTGGGGGTTACCTTGTTGGTGGCTTTAGCCATGAGGCACTTGGCGGTGATATTCTCGTTGGGTGAGTCGAAGAGAGACACCCGGTGAGTTGTGGCAATGGCAACGGATGCCATAGCCATTGCTTCACTATCTTCATCATCATCGTCATCCTCACGGTATTCTTATTGAACCACCAACCCGCGAGTAGGAGTCTTCTTGGTGAAGTTGTTCTTGTTGGGGAAGGACTTGGCTTTGTCTTTTCGGATGAACTTGCCACCATTGTCTTCCCGCATCTCGTAAGGACAGTCTGCAACGAAATGGCTCACATTGCCACAGTTGAAACAAGTTCTAACCCGTTGCTTGCCCTTGAGGCCACTTGAGTTGTTCTTGTTGAAGTTGGGTCTTGTATTCTTCTTGCTCCAAAATTGTCTTGAGGCAAGAGCCATGTTCTCATGATAATCATATTTCGTGTCTTCGGGGTTGCTCTCCTCATCTTCTTCTTCTTCCTCTTCTTCCACACTAACCTTGGTCTTCAAGGCAAGGTGGGGCTTCTTTGCCCTTTGAGAACGGAGCACCGCATTGTCGGCGGTCTTGTCCAAGATGCTCACTGCAACGAACTCATCCAACACTTCACTCGAAGTCATGGAGTGAAAGTCCGGTCTTTGACGAATGACGGAGGACATGGCCTTGTTGTAGGGAATAATGGCCTTGAGGAACTTGCGCTTGATCCAATTGTCATCCGTGTCCTTGCTCCCATGATCTCGTAGTGAGACCGCGAGTTTCGTCACTCTTCGAAAGAGGTCACGGGGTTCTTCATCTTCTTTCATTGCAAACTCATCGGCTTCATCTTGTACCACTTCATAGTTGGAGCGTTGAATGCTAGCACTTCCTCGATAGAGAGACACAACGCATTGCCACGCGTCTTTGGCCATGGCATGAGGTCGAAGATGAGGGAGATCTTCGGGAAGGATTGCATCTTGGATGATGAAGAGAGCACTCTCATTGAATTGATTATCCACGGCTTCTCGAGGGGTGAAGTTGTTTGGGTCATGTGGATAGAAACCTTCTTCAATGATTCTCCAAAGGTTAGTATTCACATGTTTTAAATGGCGCTTGAAACGATACACCCAAGAATCAAAATCCTCATTTTTCACAATCTTAGGAGGAGGACCGACATGATTTAAATGAGTAGAGGGAATCGGTCCTCCATAAATTGGAGGTTCCACATGGCCAAAGATGCCGGTGCCATTTCTACCACTAGTAGAAGGACTCTTTTCACTGTTAGCTTCCCCCTTGTCGGAGGTAGCATCCGTCACCTTGTTAGTGGGACCACCCACTTTCATCAGCGAGGTGGACAGTTTAAGCCCTTCAAGAAATTTAGTAAGCATGCTTTCAACCTTGGTCGTCATGGAGTCTTTCAGTGTGTCTAGAGCCACATTGAATTCCTCATGAGAGACCGAGGTTCCCCCATCGGCCGTAGATGAGATAGGATTCACACCGTAGTGCTCCTCCGCACCGTCTGTGGTGTCAACCATACTCTTCGGATGGTAAAGTCCTTAATAAAGAGACGAGGCTCTGATACCAATTGAAAGGATCGATATGGTTGACTAGAGGGGGGGGGGGGGCGAATAGGCAACTAACAATTTTTAAGATTTTCTTTGTCAATTTAAAACTTGCAACGAAATAGGTTGTCTAGATATGCAACTATGTGAACAACCTATATGATGCAATGACAACTAGCACACAAGCAAGTAATAGATACAACACAAGTATGCTTGCAAAAGTAAAGGCACGAAATAACCAAGAGTGGAGCCATTGGAGACGAGGATGTGTTACCGAAGTTCCTTTCGTTTAAAGGGAAGTACGTCTCCGTTAGAGAGGTGTGGAGGCACAATGCTCCCCAAGAAGCCACTAGGGCCACCATAATCTCCTCACGCCCTCACACAATGCGAGATGCCGTGATTCCACTATTGGTGCCCTTGAAGGCGGCGACCGAACCTTTACAAACAAGGTTGGGGCAATCTCCACAACACTTGGAGGCTCCCAACAACACCACGAAGCTTCACCACAATGGAGTATGGCTTCGAGGTGACCTCAACCGTCTAGGGTGCTCAAACACCCAAGAGTAACAAGATCCGCTAGGGATAAGTGGGGGCAATCGAATATCTCTTGGTGGAGGTGTAGATCGGGCCCTTGTCACCCAATCCCGAGGAAATCAACAAGTTTGATTGGCTAGGGAGAGAGATCGGGTGAAAATGGAGCTTAGAGCAACAATGGAGCTTAGAGGTGGAAGAGGTGGTCAACTAGAGGTAGGAGACGCCCCTTTTATAGTCATGGAAGAGATCCAACCGTTATCCACATGTTCAGCCTGCGACATGCGGTACTACCACTCTAGGTGCGCGGTACAACCGCAAGGCCACGCAGTACTACTGTGGAGGACCACGGTACTTCCGCGGCAGCAGCAGAGGCCGGGACTAGCCTGACTGAGTGCAGTACTACTGCTTGCGCGGTACTACCGCTCCCCCTTGCGGTACTACCGCAAGGCAGGAAAGTCAAAGCCTACGAAGAGCGCGGATGAAATAAAATACATCCGTGCCTACTTCCGCTGAAAATGAACCAGTGCAAAAACTCCGACGCAGTACTACTACAAGCCGAGGCGCGGTACTACCGTTGAGGCGCGGATGTAAAAAATTACATCCGCTCCTACTACCGCGACGCAGCGGTACTAGGTATGAGGGCCACGGTACTACGACTCCAGGGGAGCGGTACTACTGTGGCCACCAGCAATACTACCGCGCATGACGTCTTGATACTACCATGTAGGTGCGGATGTAAAAAAAATTACATCCGCCCCTACTACCGTACAGAGCAGCACTAGGCACAGGAGCTACGGTACTAAGGCTCCAGAGGAGTGGTACTACCATGACCCCAGCGGTACTACATAGGTGCTTATGTACTACTGCTCCATAGAGCGATACTACCGCAAAATACAGCGATAAGGCGTCGATTAAGCACAACTAGGATAACCGAGAGGCGCTCCAAAGTGCAAAGGAAAAGAAGGACATGTGTGCGTGTTGATTCCACCGAACCTTTCCGACGCGACCCCTCTTAATAGTACGGCTCTCCTACGACTCAAATCCACCAAAGAGAAACATAGAACAACGCCGTCTTCAATAGTCTTCGAGGGGCACCGAATCGTCTCGTGCCTAGTGATGAAGCGTCTTGGAAATTCAAGGCACACGATTAGTCCGCAAAAGCATTGTCATCAATCAGCAAAACATCTAAGGGATAAATATGCCCTTACATCATAGGTGCAGGAAGTTACCTCATAACTCTAAGTAATACTTGAACTTGATGTCGTATGCATAGCTTCAAAAAGTTAACTCATATCTTCAGAAGAGAGAGACCATGCGAATGGCTAGCGGTGCTAGGCTCTTTGACAAGCAAGTTGGCTTGAGGATATTGTACGGGGTTTGGTAGAAGAGGGCCATGGAGTGGCGCTCAGGGCCGTATCGATCTAGACTGAAGCAGAGCAGCTCAAGGCAGAGCACCGGTCGTCAGGCGAAGTTGCAGCAGAGCCGATTGAAACGGGGCACAGGGCATCGGTATGGAGGACGGAGGCCACTGAGGGAGGCTCTACATACAACCCAGCGCCGCCGCCTTGCTCTGCCGTCGTCTTCCTCGCGGTGGGAGGGGGCGGCGACCCGGTCGTGGTGTCTAGCCGAGGGTCGAGAGGGCCTGTGGAAGGTGAGGTGACGGCGCCCGGCCCACCTGACGTGGATTCCTTGCCGGCGGCTCGTCCGCCTAAGGCAACGGCCTGGCATCTCCGGCAGCGCTCCTCGTGGCATCTCTCTCTCTCTCTCTCTCTCTCTCTCTCTCCCTCCCCCCTCTCTCTCTCTCTATCTCTTGATTTGAGCAACGACAAAGATTCTGATCTAGCGGCGAGGTGAGAAGCAGCGGCGGCGACTTCGTGCGTGCAGAGGAGGAAGGAATCAGATTTGTGACGAGATCCATCATGGCTCTCAGGAGGAGTCATGCCCGATCTCTCCTTGTTTGTTTTTTCCATACCGTGCGTCTATCCTTTGAGGCCGTAGACAGTCCTGTTTTCCCAAAGGATCGAATTGTTATTCTCCTGGACGGACGACCAGACCCAATCCCAACTTTCACAAGGACGTGCGGATCCCAAATTAGTACCACCCTGTTTATATTACGATTTTGTCTATGCAAATCATAAAAGCGTATTATGACATGAGAAGAAAGCATATTGTGACGATGAACCCACGGAGTCAATCCGTGCTTTATTATTAGGGAAAGATTTGGATATGCCTAGAATATAGCTCCTTCACAAAGTTCGTTCCTGGATAGAAACTTTGGAAAATTGCTGAAAAATATTTACTAGGCAAATTGAGTTGAATTTTGATATGGGGCAATGATATGGACAGGAAAAGGTGTCCAAGAATTTTGGGGTCAATCAAGCAAGTATAAATAGCACTTACTTTGCAAAGTGCCATTTAGGGCAGAATAGGAAAATAATTATTGGAGGTTTATTTTTTAATATGGCAATGAAATGTTTTGCCATTTTTGAGGAAGATATGACCCAAACAATTTATGAGAATTATTTGGGAATTTTGGGAGTGGCAGAAATATAGGTTGTGATACGTCTCCGTCGTATCTATAATTTTTGATTGTTCCATGCCAATATTATGCAACTTTCATATACTTTTTGGCAACTTTTTATACTATTTTTGGGACAAACATATTGATCCGATTGCCCAATGCAGTTCCTATTTGTTGCATGTTTTGGTTTATGAGAATATCCATATCAAACGGAATCCAAACGGGATAAAAACAGACAGAGCTTATTTTGGAATATTTGGAAAATCTGGGAGAAAGATCAACGCGAAACGGTGCCCGAGGTGGCCACAAGGCAGGGGGCACGCCTGCCCCCCATGGGAGTGCCCCTGACCCTCGTGGGCCACCCGTAAGGCGGTTGATGCCCTTCTTCAGCCGCAAGAAAGCTAATTTTTGGTAAAAAATCACGGCGAAGGTTTCAGTCCAATCGGAGTTACGGATCTCCATATATATACGAAACGGTGAAAGGGCACCAGAGGAGAGCGCAGAAACAGAGAGACAGATCCAATCTCGAAGGGGCTCTCGCCCCTCCCACGCCATGGAGGCCAAGGTCCAGAGGGTAAACCCTTCTCCCATCTAGGGAGGAGGTCAAGGAAGAAGAAGACGAAGGGGCCGCCTCTCCCCTTCTCTTCCGGTGGCACCGGAACGCTGCCGTGGCCATCATCATCACCACAATCTTCGCCAACAACTTCACCGCCATCATCGCCAGCTCTTCCCCCGTCTATACAGCGATGTAACCTCTCTCTTACCCGCTGTAATCTCTACTTAAACATGGTGCTCAACGCTATATATTATTTCCCAATGATGTATGGCTATCCTATGATGTTTGAGTAGATCTGTTTTGTCCTATGGGTTATTTGATGATCAAGATTGGTTTGAGTTGCATGTTTTATTATTGGTGCTGTCCTATGGTGCTCTCCGTGTCTACATAGCGTGAGGATTCCGTTGTAGGGTTTGCAATATGTTCATGATTTGCTTATGGTGGGTGGCATGAGTGACAGAAGCATAGACCCGAGTAAGTAGGTTGTTTGCGTATGGGATAAAGAGGACTTGATGCATTAATGCTATGGCTGGGTTTTACCTTAATGATCTTTAGTAGTTGCGGATGCTTGCTAGAGTTCCAATCATAAGTGCATATGATCAAAGTAGAGAAAGTATGTTATCTTATGCCTCTCCCTCAAATAAAATTGCAATAATGATTACCGGTCTAGTTATCGATTGCCTAGGGACAAATAACTTTCTCGTGACAAAAAGCTCTCTACTAAAACTAACTTAGTTGTGTCTTCATCTAAACAGCCCCTACTTTTTATTTTCGCGCTCTTTATTATCTTGCAAACCTAACCAAAAACACTTACAAAGTACTTCTAGTTTCATACTTGTTTCCGGTAAAGCGAACGTCAAGTGTGCGTAGAGTTGTATCGGTGGTCGATAGAACTTGAGGGAATATTTGTTCTACCTTTAGCTCATCGTTGGGTTCGACACTCTTACTTATCGAAAGAGGCTACAATTGATCCCCTATACTTTTGGGTTATCAAGACCTTTTTCTGGCGCCGTTGCCGGGGAGCAATAGCGTGGGGTGAATATTCTCGTGTGTGCTTGTTTGCTTTATCACTAAGTAATTTTTATTTGCTGTTCTTAGTTGTTCTCTATCTTTAGTTATGGATATGGAAGACGAAATACCAAAAAAATTAGGTGTACTTGCTGCTCATGGAGATGGGGAACCTCCTAAAACCTTCGATGTTGGTTATGTGAAAGATATTATATACTACTTTGATAATCCTGAGAAAGCCCCATTCAACTATGTAATGGGAGTAACGTTGGATCAACGTGAATAATTTAGGGATTATCGCTTGACACAAAAAGGGAAACTATTATGGGATCAAATTCATATATTGAAGTGGTACACTAGGCAACTATGCTTGAGATATGATTATACTTGTTGCTCTAGGATGAAGGCTCCACACCTTCCCTTTTCATGGAAATTTAATGATAATAAAACCTTAGCTTATTATGCTAATGGTATATATGATTATTATGATGTGGAACAGATAGAAGAATTTGTTGCTTTTATGGGTGCTTATGAAATTGAATCTATGTTTAAAGAGTTTGAAGATTTTTATGATTCGGTTTATAGACCTGAAAATTTAGCTATCCTTATATATTGTTATGAGAATTATGAATACAATTCCGATATTAATGCACTTATTGAGAAAGTCTCCGCTGTCCAAGAAGAGACTAATATTTTGCAGGAATCTTTGGAAGAAGAAGTTGATGAAACTGTGAGCTCATTGGATGAAAAAGATGATGAGGAGAGCGAAGAACAAAAGGAGGAAGAGCGGATTAGCTACCCGTGCCCACCTTCTAATGAGAGTAACTCTTCAACTCATACATTGTTTATTTTCCCTTCGTGCTTACCGAAGGATGATTGCTATGATCCCGTTGACTCTTAATATCCCTTTTTGATGATGCTTGCTATGCTTGTGGCCAAGATGCCAATATGAATTATGCTTATGGAGATGAACTTGCTATAGTTCCTTATGTTAAACATGAAATTGTTGCTATTGCACCCACACATGATAGTCCTATTATCTTTTTGAATTCTCGAAACTACACTATATCGAAGAAGTTTACATTTATTAAGGATTACATTGATGGGTTGCCTTTTACCGTTGCACATGATGATTTTGATAGATATAATATGCATGTTCTTGCTGCTCCTACTTGCAATTATTATGAGAGAGGAACTATATCTCCACCTCTCTATGTTCCCCACACGATAAAATTGCAAGAAACTGTTTATACTATGCATTGCCCTTTACTATGTGTGCATGAATTGTTCTTTTATGACATGCCGATGCATAGGAAGAGAGTTAGACTTCGTCATTACATGATATATGTTACTTTGTGCTCACTACTAAATTACAAATCATTGCTAATTAAAATTGGCTTTGATATACCTTGGGATCCGGGTGGATTCACTACTTGAGCACTATATGCCTAGCTTGATGGCTTTAAAGAAAGCGCTGCTAGGGAGACAACCCGGAAGTTTTAGAGAGTCATTTATTTCTGTTGAGTGCTTTCATATAGTTTAAAAACAACAAAAATAAAGAGGGGACCCAAAACTTTTCAAAAGGGAAAGTGAATTTGAGAAAGACAAGCATTGTTGAAGTGGGAGAGCTCCTTGAACTTTGTTCATGCTCACGGCAACTTTGTGAATCTTGATTACAGAAACTTTTCAACAAAAATAATTATCCCCTTGTACAATTCCATTATATTATAAAAATAATGTGCCAAGGTTTGCCTTTAGGATGTTTACAATACTTGTTGGTATGTACGGTACAGGACAGAAGCTTTGGCTGTAGTGCGTGATTTTTACTTTTTTACTGGAACGTCAAATGGTTCTGATTCTTTTTGAACTATCTTTCCGTACAAATTGTTTATTTTTCCTAATTTTTGCAGAATTGTTCAGGTATCATAAGTATGGTGAATGTTCAGATTATTACAGACTGTTCTGTTTTAGACAGATTCTGTTTTTGATGCATACTTTGCTTGTTTTGATGAAACCATCAGTTTCTATCAATGGATTTAGACATGAAAAAGTTATATTACAGTAGACACAATGCAAAAACAAAATATGAATTGGTTTTAAATAGTACTTAGAGTATTGATTTACTTTATTATACTAACGGATCTTACCGAGTTTTCTGTTGAAGTTTTGTGTGGATGAAGTGTTCGATGATCGAGAAGGTTTCGATGTGAGAAGATGTAAGAGAGGAAAGAGCTCATGCTTGGGGATGCCTGAGGCACCCCAAATAAATATTCAAGGAGACTCAAGTGTCTAAGCTTGGGGATGCCCCGGAAGGCATCCCCTCTTTCTTCAACAAGTATCGGTATGTTTTCGAATTCGTTTCATTCATGTGATATGTGCAAATCTTGGAGTGTATTTTGCATTTATTTTTATTTTTTATTTTATGCACCATGCTGGTATGAGATAGTCCTTGGTTGATTTATAGAATTCTCATTGCACTTCACTTATATCTTTTGAGTATGGCTTTATAGAATGCTTCATGTGCTTCACTTATATCATTTGAAGCTTGGATTGCCTGTTTCTCTTTACATAGACAACCGCCATTTGTAGAATGCTCTTTTGCTTCACTTATATTTTTTAGAGCGTGGGCATATTGAGGGAGTCCTGGATTAGGGGGTGTCCGGATAGCCGAACTATCACCGTTGGCTGGACTCCTGGACTATGAAGATACAAGATTGAAGACTTCGTCCCGTGTCCGGATGGGACTTTCCTTGGCGTGGAAGGCAAGCTTGGCGATCTGGATATGTAGATCTCCTACCGTTGTAAACCGACTCAGTAACCCTAACCCTATCCGGTGTCTATATAAAGCGGAGGGTTTTAGTCCGTGGGGACGAACAACAATCATACCATAGGCTAGCTTCTAGGGTTTAGCCTCTCGATCTCGTGGTAGATCCACTCTTGTACTACCCATATCATCAATATTAATCAAGCGGGAGTAGGGTTTTACCTCCATCGAGAGGGCCCAACCTGGTAAAAACATCGTGTCCCTTGTCTCCTGTTACCATCCGCTTTGGGCGCACAGCCGGGACCCCTACCCGAGATCCGCCGGTTTGACACTGACATTGGTGCTTTCATTGAGAGTTCCTCTGTATCGTCATCCTTAGGCCTGATGGCTCCTTCGATCATCAACAACGACACGGTCCATGGTGAGACTTTCTCCCCGGACAGATCTTCGTATTCGGCGGCTTTGCACTGCGGGCCAATTCACTTGGCTATCTGGAGCAGATCGAAAGCTACGCCCCTGGCCATCAGGTCAGATTTGGGAGTTTGAACTACACGACCGACATCCGCAGAGACTTGACCTTCGACGGATTTGAGCCACAGCCAAGCGCGCCGCACTGTCTCGATGGGCACGATCTAGCTCTGCCGCCGAACAGTGCCCTGGAGGCCGCACCAGCGTCTGCTCCGACCCTTAGCTCGGAGCCGACTCCGCCGATCGAGGATGAGTGGCTGGACACCGCCTGGGGGGCTACGATCTCTACGGCGATTAAGCCAAACTCCATCCCTGTCCTTTGTGAATTCTGTGACTCCAAGGTGCCGGACTCCTCTCCGGACTCCGAACCCTCCGTGCCCCTACCAATCGAATCCAATTGGGCGCCGGTTATGGAGGTCACTGCCGCGGACATCTTTCAGCACTCGCCCTTTGGCGACATCCTGAATTCACTAAAGTCTCTCTCTCTTTATCAGGAGAGCCCTGGCGGACTACGGTCAGGAAGGTTGGGATGCGGACGATGAAGAAATTCAACGCCCACCCACCACCCACTTTGTAGCCACTTCGATGATTTAACCGACATGCTCAACTTCGACTCCGACATCGACGGCGGTATGGACGACGATCTTGGGGACGACCAAGAACCAGCGCCTACAGGCAATCGAAGGCCACCTCGTCATCGACATATACATGGTGGACATCCCAAAAGATGGGAGCGGCGATGGAACAACGAAGGATGACCCCCAAGAAACAGCCCAAGCGCCGGCGTCGTGGCGCCGCTCTAAATCCCGCCACAAAAAAAGCGGTGATTCCGCACGGAGATAATAACACCCCTGACGGTGCGAAGACAACCCCTCCAGCAGGATTCAGCATAGGAGGAGTGAGAAGCGAGCCCTCATGATAGAGCGGCAGACAGGGAGGTGGAGGACGATAATTATATGCCTCCCTCCGAAGATGAGGCAAGCCTCGACGACGACGAACTCGTCATGCCTGAGGACCCTGCCGAACAGGAGCGTTTCAAACGCAGGCTTATGGCCACGGCAAGCAGCCTCAAGAAAAAACAGCATCAGCTTAGAGCTGAGCAAGACTTGCTAGCTGACAGATGGACTGAAGTCCTTGCAGCCGAAGAATACAAACTCGAACGCCCCTCCAAGAGATACCCAAAATGCAGGCTGCTACCCCAATTAGAGGAAGCAGCACCCAAACCTACATCACCAGCGCATGATGCGGCCGACCGGCCACCCCGTGGTCGCGATAGAGAGGCCTCTAGACCCTCCATTCAAGCCGCACCCCGGCGTCGCTCGAAAAGTACCAAGGCCCGGGGAAACGCGCCAGACCTGCGAGACATATTGGAGGACAAGGCAAGGCAAACAAGATTGATCTACGGATCGCGTGGGCGCCCCACGACACGCGACGATAACCGTCATGCCAGATACAGCAATTCCGGCCGGGCTGAACACAGTAGACAAAGCTCATTTGAGCTGCTTCGTGATATAGCTCAATGCAGAGGCGCCGCACACCCACTATGCTTCACAGACGAAGTGATGGATCATCAAATCCCCGAGGGTTTCAAACCCATAAACATCGAATCATACGATGGCACAACAGATCCCGCGGTTTGGATCGAGGACTACCTCCTCCATATCCACATGGCCCACGGTGATGATCTACACGCCATCAAATACCTCCCACTCAAGCTTAAAGGACCAGCTCGGCATTGGCTTAACAGCTTGCCAGCAGAATCAACTGGTTGTTGGGAGGACCTGGAAGCCGCATTCCTTGACAACTTCCAGGGCACATATGTGCGACCACCAGAAGCCGATGACCTCAGCCACATAATTCAGCAGCCAGAAGAATCAGCCAGACAATTCTGGACACGGTTCCTAACCAAGAAAAATCAAATCGTTGACTGTCCGGATGCAGAGGCCCTTGCAGCCTTCAAACATAACATCCGCGATGAGTGGCTTGCCCGGCACCTAGGACAGGAAAAGTTGAAATCCATGGCAGCCCTCTCAACGCTCATGACCCGCTTTTGAGCGGGAGAGGACAGCTGGCTAGCTTGTAGTAACAACTTGACCAAAAACCCTGGTAGTTTGGATACCAAGGACAGCAATGGCAGGTCGCGTCGCAACAAGCACAAGCGCCGCATTAACGGCGATAATGCTGAAGATACAGCGATCAATGCGGATTCGAGGCTCTAAACCGGTCAGCGGAAAAATCCGTTCAAAAGAAATACTCAGGGCCCGTCCAATCTGGACCGAATACTCGATCGCTCGTGCCAAATACATGGCACCCCCGAAAAACCAGCCAACCACACCAACAGGGATTGTTGGGTCTACAAACAGGCAGGCAAGTTAAATGCCGAACTCAATGACAAGGGGCTGCATAGCGATGACGAGGAGGAGCCCCGCCGCCGAACAATAGAGGATGAAGGGCTTCCCCACAAGTGCGGATGGTGAACATGATATCGCAACCCACATACCCAAAAGGGAGCGGCGTGCACTAAGGGACGATATGCGATGGAGCCATCGCCCGAAGTTCAACCCATGGTCCTCCTGCCCGATCACCTTTGATCGAAGGGACCACCCCACTAGCATCCGCCACGGCGGATTCGCCGCATTGGTTCTTGACACAATCATCGACGCATTCCACCTCACTAGAGTCCTGATGGACGGCGGTAGCAGCCTGAACCTGCTCTATCAGGATACAGTGCGTAAAATGGGCATAGACCCCTCAAGGATGAAACCCACAAAGACGACCTTTAAAGGCGTCGTACCAGGTGTAGAGGCCAATTGTTGTCACGATCGGTTTTCCAATAAAAATATTTATTGAGAAACCGATCTTTTAATTCCAGTGTGAGGAAAATCCTCCTTACTGATAGACAAAACCTTGATACAATAAGCCAGTAGCATTTAATATATTACAGGGTCGAGCTGAGGTTGCTCAACAAATTATTACAAGCACGCCAATAATTATACATAGTGGCGGATATGACACAGTGGTGTAGGGTGGCTTACTACTGACTCGAGATAAAAGTGATTGGTGGAAAATCACAGTGGAGTGGATAATATGACTACTAAACTGGTGGCTCATCGAGCGTCGAGGTGAGGCTCGATGAATTTATTTGGGTAGCGGAAGCGGATATAATACAGTGACCAAATCAAGGGTCGCACGAGACTGACTGGGACTCCTCTAGGCGTCGGACTTGCTATCGAACTCTTCATCCATGAGATCGCCTTCATCAGCATCTGGCCAAATCAACAAGCCAGGTGAGTACTTTGAAAGTACTCGCAAGACAGTTCAGACATAAGATATAACAAATGCATGCATGAATGCGTCATGAGTAATTTAACAATGCACATTCAAATCAGTATAACAAGGTAAGTAAAAAGGGAGTCGGCGGTAGTCCGCTCGAAAACCCAATAAAATAAACTGAAAACCGATCGGGTGTCTGAAGCGACACCTCGAAGGGTGAACAAATAAGTAAAACATGCCGCAGTCGGGCGTCTAAGCGACACCACATAAAGGGCTTATACTGAAAGAAAAGACATGCGTGCCATAGTCGGACGTCGGAGCGACATCACAGAAAGGGCTTGCATCGTAAGTAAATAATAACAATACCGCAGTCGGACGTCTTAGCGACATCGTAGAAAGGGCTTATATCAAAAGTAAATAAATAACAATGCCACACTCGGACGTCTGAGCGACATCGCAGAAAGAGCTTATATCAAAAGTAAATAAATAGCAATGCCGCAGTCGGACGTCTGAGCGACATCGCAGAAAGGGCTTATATCAAAAGTAAATAAATAACAATGCCGCAGTCGGACGTCTGAGCGACATCGCATAAAGGGCTTAAATTCATTATTCATAACTTGCAAGAATTAATGCTCACCGGTAAATATTCAACACGTGATAAATAACGGGTTAGTCCATTCACAGGAATAAACGTTAACCGGACTTAATACTCATGTGGCTCACCAGAGTTTTTGTCACCAAGACTGACTCTTGACAAGATAAGATAAACACAGAACTTGGATATGGATAAGATGATTCAAAGGAATTATTGACTCTGCAGAGTTTGTACTAGAAAGCCCACAGCCAACGGATTTCGCATGATCACGAAGGACTAGTTCCGTTCGGTATTTCGAAGAAACACAACAATCCAAAGACACACCCATCCCACCTCATGATGCCAGGAATCACCCTAGACAGCGCTCAAGAAAAACTTTGAGACGGGAGATCAAAATCTCGAATAGCATGGGATCAAATTTTTATATCGCAGCGCTCTAAGGGTGCCCCCTCTCGGTCCCAACCGAAACACCCATGCCCCCGACCGGATGATAGGCTTTAATCCAGGCCATGGAACCCTCATCCCGCTCTCGATTTGGTGTGTACCAGGAAAGTGGTTTGCAACTTACTACGCCATATCCCTTGCGGAAAACATGTGGTAGTACGGAAAAGGAAAATGGACGGAAACTGGACTGATGCATGTTGACACTGGAGTCAAATAATCTGGCATAAGACTGGCATGCTACAACAATGCCATCTTACCCATTCTCATGCCAACTCATGGCCATGCAAACTCATTTCCATCAACTCATGGATTTCCGAAACTCACTTGCCTCAACTTTTCACGTGATATAACTTTCATCGAGATGCTCATGAACATGCCATGAAACTACTTAATGCAAACATGCCCAAACACTCACCATATCAAAAGTTTAAACATGCTTGCCTGTTTCGTAGTAGTCGGGGCCTAGCTCGGTGAAGTTCGCGGTTCCGTCACCTCCTTCGGTATCTACGGTATACAAAAATACATGCACTAACGTAAATACCAAGGGGTGCACAAAAATATTCCAAATATTTTTCAAATAAATCTGATAAAAAACTAGACAAAATTTTGAAGAGGACAGAAAAAGAATCACTCAAAAATCCTTTTCTGTTTAAAAGTTATAAGAGTTTTGGTCCAAGGACCTCTTTGTAATGAAACAAAAAACTCTCAGGGGTCTAAGCAGAGAAGTCCAGAAAATGATTCAGATTAGAAAGCACATTTGCCAGAATACGCTTTCAGAAACGGTTCGAAAAAAAGAACAGAGAGGCTGACGGGCGGGTCCCACCCGTCAGGTTTGAATATTCAAAAGAGGCGGCAGAGCTCGTCGGCGCCCGAGAGCCGCGGTGGTCGCCGGCGGCGATCCACGGCGAGGCAGGGGGATCGGGTGGTACCTCTGTGCTCAGTCCATCCTTCCGCGTCGGTGGGTGGTGGTGGTGGTCGCCAGCGAGCACCATGTCGACGGCGGCCCTTGCTCCGGCGGACGGTGGTTCGGGTAGTCGTGGGCCTCGTCGGAGAGAGTTGCTGGGGTCAAATTGGAGTGGGGGTTAGTCTCCTAGAGGTGTCATGAGGCTACGAGCAAGTCTAGGGCGGTGGAGGTGCTCTCACCAGAGAGAACGCTGCCGGAGCCCGAAGCAGACGGAGGTGGCCGGAGTTGAGGAAGAAGGGCCCCTCGAGGCTCTTCCAGTGGCTGGGCGGGGTCTGGTGAGGTGGTCGAGATGTGAGGGGTCGAGAGCGAGCTCGGAGGCGCTATTTATAGCCGGCCGAGGTGGTTGCCGTGAACGGGATAAGTCTGGTGAGCGATTACGGCGGTGCTGTGGCTGGACGGTTGGTTTAGGGGCTTGAGCATCGTCTAGACGGAGTACTGATTCCATCCCGGTGCCTAACTCAGCAAGGCAGGGGCGGTTACGGCTAGTCCCCAACGGAACGGCCGTGCAGCACGTCGGCGGCAGAGGGTGCGCCCTGTGCATGCCAGACCACGGCGACGGTGCTGCAGGCGTGCGCTCACAAGGGAGACGGCCACGCGGAACACCCAGGTGGCGTGGGCGGTGCCGAACGGCGTTGTGCCGCAGGGTGCCCCCTGTCGGCCGCCACGGGAGGTCCCGACGCTGCAGAAGACGCCGGCGCACACGGGCCAGGGTGCCATCGACGCCAGGAACCAGCCAAGTGCGTGTGCGGCGCTCTGGACAGGGAGGAGGGGCCGTGCGCAACGCGCCAGGCGCACAGTTGACAGGTGACCAGACTCTGACGAAACTGAACTTACTGAAACTCTGAATTTCTCTGAAAGTGCAAAGTAACAGTGCAAGCCAGGTGTTCGACAGAATGATTTTGGTATGTGGGGATTTTTCCATGAGATGATTTTTGGTGGAGTGGCCTCCCATAGCATTTGGGGGCTGCCTGAATTTTGGTGGAATTTTTGGACAAGAGGAGATATGAATTTTCATCAAATTTGACAAATCTGGTCCAAATTTGCAGAAGCTGAAATTTGAAAATTTTGAAAAGAAGAAGAGTGGATCTTGATGGTTCTAGGTTGTGGGTGCTAGGGACAATCCAGATGAGTTGGTTTGAGATCAAAATTCAAAGGCAAATAGGTACTTGCTTTGCAAATCACCTAGTCTCAAAATAATGGACATAATTGTTTTGGGGAAAGAAATAAATGAGATAAAATCCAAAAATGAGTTGGACCTGTTGGGACAGAATATTTGGATTGCCCCAAAGTGGAAGGAGGGGTTTTGGGAAGATTTACCACATGAGACATGGTAAAAAGTATGGATGGTTTTAATATAAGAGAAGACCCAAAACTCCTAGGGTTTTCTTATTAAAAGAAAAATAAATCCCAAAAAAATAAATTTGAGAAGGGGGAGAGTCAGAAGAAGGGTTTTTAAATAACCAACACCAGAGTTGAAGAAGATGCCAAAATAAAATCCTTTGCCAAAGGGGAAATTTTTGAGAGAGAGATTTTTGGAAGGGTTTAAATGACCTTCTTCAAAACCAACAAAGTTTTTGTTGAAAACCAACCAAAAATTTGGAGTTTCACAATTGTACAGGCTCAGTTACACTCGAAGTGGTCTTCGGATCCCCGGATAACTTCCGAAGCAAAGAGTTAATCTTCGACATAGTCCCGTTCCGCAGCGGCTATCATGCACTGCTTGGACGAACCGCATTTGCAAAGTTCAATGCGGTGCGGCACTACGCGTACCTCAAGCTCAAGATGCCAGGCCCTCGAGGAGTAATCACGGTCAATGGAAACACCGAACGCTCTCTCTGAACGGAGGAGCACACGGCGGCCCTCGCGGCGGAGGTTCAAAGCAGCCTCTCACATCATTTCTCGAGTCCGGCTATTAAACGTCCGGACACCGTCAAGCGCGCCCGAAGTAACCTACAACAAGACCGCCTGGCAAAATCCGAGCACACGTAGCAATCCAACCCCAACCCTAGCCCTCGCGAAATTGCGAAGCCAGTACTACGCATACATAACTACGCTCTGGAGATACCATGGGCATAAGGGGAGGGGCACGACCACGGCACGCCCAGAATGCGGCTCAACCGCACCAGGGGCTCCCAATTGTGTCATTCTTTTTCTTTCTTCTTTTCTCTTACTTTCATGACTCCATTTTCCAGAAGCCCTGTCCGGCACTAGAATTGCCGAACTCACGATGCAACAGCCAGGGAAGCAGAAAGCTACGTCGAGTGTCCAGGTGGTCTCTACTACGAGCACTATTTGTATCGTTCTGCTTTCATTGCAGTACCTTTTTGAATAAACAATACATAGCTTTTGCCTATTATTGCACTCCTTTCTTTATCTATATATATGTTCATTCATGACATGTTGCACCCAGACACTTTGGTACGGCCAATACACCAGGGCTTAAGTACCCCAAAAATATGGTGTGATAAGTCCAACACTTTCACAAGTGCGGCACCTTAACTTATAGCATTATATGCATCGGCTTCAATCATATCTTGGGTCAATAGTTGGGTTTGCCTGCCCCATGTTTTGGTACCTTACGCCCCGTTATATCGGCTAAGGTAGCACGGGAGAACCACCGCGATTGTGCCCCGTTGAGCTGGGTTGAGCACCTCGGTGGAGAAAGCTAAACTGACCGTCATGATAGGGCGAGAGCCGATCGCTGTTCGAGAGGTTTTTTCGGGTCCCTAAAGACTTATGCCGCTTAGAGCGAGGAGTCGGCATCGGCCAAGGCGTGGATAGCGCCCCGAACTCGGTCTTCCGAATACTAGGGGCTTCGTCGAAATTTAAAATTATAGAATTCTATGGCTAAGTGAGAGTGTTCAAGCACTATAGTCCGGTTGCCTTGTTCGTTATGCTGAGCGCCTCCTCGAAGGACCCAAGGATGGGAACAAGAGCGCTCAAGTTTGTCCCAACACCCCAAAGACTGTGGCATGGGGGCTGAAGCCGACGACTCGCCATCTCTCAAATTTAATACACGGCCGCATGAAGGTAATATTTTAACTTCAAAAGTGTTGCTTAGCGATATGAACAAGTTTTCAGCGTCAGGGATAACAAATGCGAGTCTACTCAAAATTATATCTTTGGAGCATTCATCCGCTATAAGGCGAGCACCCTTCGTGACGCCTCATAATACATTTCAGGCTTGCGATGCTCCTTCTTCGGTGGTGGTCCGTCCGTCACAAGCTTCTCGGCGTCGATCTTGCCCAGTGCACCTTAGCAGGGCAAGGCCCTCGGGCACCTTCAATGCACACGGAGCGCTTGATGACTTCAATCCATGGACAAAGGCCCACCAGCCGCCGTGACTAGCCCGTAGCTCCTGTGCATGGCTTCCTTAGGCCACACCAATTATGAGGCCCTTCATGGCCTGTTCGGTGACCTTGTGGAGCTCGACCAGCTGCTTCAGCTGGTCACTTAGGGGCACTGGATGTCCGCCTCGAGATACCGAGACCGAACACGCTTTCCGTCGAGCTCCGTCCTCGGCGCGGTAGAACGCGGCAGCATCAGACACACTACGGGGCAGACCTACGAATGCTCCTGGAGAGCTCCGGATTCGGGTAAGTAATAGATAATTCACTTTCACATGCTTGCTTTGCATAAAGAATGCCTTACCCGCCGCTATCTTCTTTAATGATTCAATTTCCTGGAGGGCTTTTTGGGCTTCGGCCTTAGCGGCTTTGGCACTCTTAAGAGCAGAGGCGAGCTCGGACTCTCGAGTCTTCGAGTCATGCTCCAAACTCTCGTGTTTTTTCCACGAGAGCCTGGAGATCTTGCCGCACCTCTGCCACCCGCGCCTCCTGCTTCTCTCGCTCGGTGCGCTCCGCGGCCGCTGTGCTTTCGGCCGTGGACACCGCTTCCTTCAGGGCCGCCACCTCGTTTGTGGCCCCTACAATACCCACATTAGTCCTGTCATTTTTGCAACCAAATCCTTTCTATAAGGTATTACTTTAATAAGGTATTACTTACCTTCCTTGTCCTCGAGCTGCTTCTTGGCAAGGCCGAGCTCGTTCTCGGACTGCTCGAGGCTCTGCTTCAATGCATTGACCTCTGTAGTCAGTGCGGCAGAGGTCAACACCTCCGCCTGCATTCCCATATTGACATACTTCTGTTAGACTCCTGCGTATATCTTTTTAGATCCTTAGTCCGTCTTTTCTTTCCGAACACCGAACTAAGAATCAGGGGCTACTATCTATGCGGTAATATTTTTACATATTATAAACTTGCCTCAAAGCCTGTTAGAAGGCTGGTACAGGCTTCAGTCAGCCCGCTCTTGGCGGACTGAACTTTCTGGATCACCACACTCATAACAGTGCGGTGCTCCTCGTCGATGGAGGCGCCGTTAAGCACCTCCAGCAAGCTATCCGTGCCTCCGGATGGACGGAGGTCACAGCGTCGCAGTCTTGCCCTTCTTACGAAGGGGCCGCTTGCGGACTTCGAACCACCGAAAGTTCGGATGGAGTCCGCACAGGGCGGACTTAGAGCCCTCGGGGTTTCTCCGCTTTTGCGCCAGAGTCCGGAGGTCGCTTTGCGGCGCCTCAGAACACCTCCTCCTGGATGGGCCCCTTTGGGACTCCACCGTGGTGTCGCTCGCCACGAGGAGAGGAGGCGGTCGGAAGTGAAGTGCTATTCACATCCGATTTAATCCAGGATCCGCCGATGAAGCGGCGAGCTCGTCCTTGGGCGGGCTACATGGTTATATTCGGCGTTAGAAGACACTATGCGACAAATAAAAAGTCATGAGCTATTCTGGAGTCCGGACACTTACGATCTCGCCAGGGGCTTGGCCCTTGGTGGCCACTCCTCCTCGTCGTTGTCGGCGTTGGTGGAGAAGTCCGGAGGAAGGGTCCTTCCTTTCATGGACCCTCCGGCCTCCCCGCCGGGCGGCCTTCCTTTTCTTTTCTCCTTCACTGGGAGAGGCTTTTTCCTCCTCCTCGTCCTCAGGGGTGGATTCCTCCTCAGAGTCGTCGGACGATGAGTCCGACAGCACCTGGCGCCGGGAGCTCCTTTGAGTTCCCGTGGCCTTATTCTTGGCCTTCTTCTCCGGCACCACGTGAGGTGCCGGAGCCAGCAGCCCCATCAATCGGGTGTCCGCTGGGTCTTCTGGCAAGGGGGCCGGACAGTCAATCTGTCCGGATGTCTTCAGCCAGCCCTGTCAAAGGTTAGGGAGTTTTAGATCCCGCATAGAGTCAAACTATGAAAAAAGAGTCCCATAAAGGGTAAAATAACTTACCTCGCTAGCTTGACGCTGCGAACTGAATCCACGATCTTCGGTGGCGGATGCGGGAGCTTCGGCGCCCTTGAACAACACCTTCCAGGCATCTTCGTACGTAGTGTCAAAGAGCCGGCTCAAGGTTCGGTGCTGTGCCGGATCAAACTCTCACAAATTGAAGGCCCGTTGCTGGCATGGGAGAATCCGGCGGATGAGCATCACCTGGATTACGTTGACAAGCTTGAGATTCTTGTCCACCAGGTTTCGGACCCAGGTTTGGAGTCCGGACAGCTCTTCCGAATCACCCCACGCCAGGCCCGTCTCTTTCCATGATGTGAGCCGTGTGGGGAAGCTAGATCGGAATTCGGGGGCGGCCGCCCATTGAGAGTCGCACGGCTCGGTGATGTAGAACCACCTTGATTGCCACCCCTTCACGGTCTCCACAAAGGAGCCGCCATAGGACTTTGGCCATCTTGCCAACCATGGCACCTCCGCACTCTGCTTGGTGGCCGCCCACTACCTTCGGCTTGACATTGAAGGTCTTCAGCCATAAGCCGAAGTGGGGCTGGATGCAGAGAAAGGCCTCGCACACGACGATAAACCCGAGATGTTGAGGATGAAGTTCGGGGCCAGATCGTGGAAATCTAGGCCGTAGTAGAACATGATCCCCCGGACAAATGGGTGAAGTGGAAAACCTAGTCGGCGGAGGAAGTGTGTGAGGAACACCACCCTCTCATGGGGCCTCGGGGTGGGAATGAGTTGCCCCTCGTCGAGGAGCCGGTGCGCGATGTCGCTGGACAAGTATCCGGCCTTCCGCAGCTTTTTGACTTGTCCCTCCGTGACAGAGGAGATCATCCACTTGCCTCCCGCTCCGGACATGGGTGGAGAAGGTTGAGGAGGGATGTGCGGACTTGGGCGCTGGAGCTCGAGTGCGCGGAAATGGATGAGAAAAGGAGGAAGAAGGCGTAGGTTAAAAGGTGGATCCTTATCCCCTTATGTGGGCGGACGGCTATCGCCCCCGCCACCCGGTAAAACTCGCTTATCTCCCAAGCGCCGTAATCAATGGCGCGGTTGGGTTACCCACGTCCGTATTGATGGGAATCCCGGAATAAGGGGCACGATCTCCGCTTTGATAAGACGTGCTATGGAAACTGCCTCGCTAAACGCGTTGAGTTGGAACAGTAAAAATGATTCGTATAAAGGCCTGGCCGTGGTGTGATGTCACGCCGCGGAATACGTCAGCAGATCTGTGCAAAGGTTATTCTCTCTACGGTGGTATGTGGAACTAGTTTTGCAGAGCCGGACACAATCCTTGTGTACAAAATCTTCTATGAAGTATTCAGAGGAGGAACCCGCCTTGCAATGCCGAAGACAATATGCGCGCGGACTCATCGTCATTGAAGCCTGGTTCAGGGCTACCGAGGAGTCCTGATTAGGGGTGTCCGGATAGTCAACTATCACCGCTGGCGGACTCTGGACTATGAAGATACAAGATTGAAGACTTCGTCCCATGTCCGGATGGGACTTTCCTTGGCGTGGAAGGCAAGCTTGGCGACACGGATATGTAGATCTCCTACCGTTGTAAACCGACTGTGTAACCCTAACCCTATCCAGTGTCTATATAAACCGGAGGGTTTTAGTCCGTAGGACGAACAACAATCATAACATAGGCTAGCTTCTAGAGTTTAGCCTCTCTGATCTCGTGGTAGATCCACTCTTGTACTACCCATATCATCAATATTAATCAAGCAGGAGTAGGGTTTTACCTCCATCGAGAGGGCCCAAACCTGGGTAAAAACATCGTGTCCCTTGTCTCCTGTTACCATCCGTCTAGACGCACAGTTCGGGACCCCCTACCCGAGATCCGCCGGTTTTGACACCGACACATATCTTTTGTAGAAAGAATTAAACTCTCGGGCTTCACTTATATCTATTTAGAGAGATGACAGGAACTGGTCATTCACATGGTTAGTCATAAAACCCTACATGAAACTTGTAGATCACTAAATATGATATGTTTGATTCCTTGCAATAGTTTTGCGATATAAAGGTGGTGATATTAGAGTCGTGCTAGTTGAGTAATTATGAAATTGAGAAATACTTGTGTTGAGGTTTTCAAGTCCCGTAGCATGCACGTATGGTGAACCGTTATGTAACGAAGTTGGAGCATGAGGTGTTTATTGATTGTCTTCCTTATGAGTGGCAGTCGGGGACGAGCGATGGTCTTTTCCTACCAATCTATCCCCCTAGGAGCATGCGCGTAGTACTTTGTTTCGATGAATAATAGATTTTTGCAATAAGTATATGAGTTCTTTATGACTAATGTTGAGTCCATGGATTATACGCACTCTCACCCTTCCATCATTGCTAGCCTCTTCGGTACCGTGCATTGCCCTTTCTCACCTCGAGAGTTGGTGCAAAATTCACCGATGCATCCAAACCCCGTGATACGATCGCTGTATCAC